>CM046874.1:459139807-459554807 GCA_025667525.1 Glebionis coronaria
AATCAACCCACTCACAAATAAATAAGTTGAAGCTGTCAACTATATCAAATGCAATGTTTCTCAATATTACTTTTAGTAAACTTACATGTTGAAATTGCATTGCATACTCAATTATAACGATAACCACAAAAAGTTTTTAAATTAGATCCATGATATAGTTAACTTACGGTGTGATTAGTTCTTTATTAATAGTATACTACTATAGATATTAGACTACTACAAACTGGGTGTCTTCAAAAACGTTTAGGTAAAAGGTAAGAGTACCTATTGTCTATTGTTAAAATGTTACCCACATGGTTGTGTTTCGTCAAATATATTTAGCATCAACTTGTTTTGGGCTAGAATCCAAAGGTAGTTAGTACCCAGTCATCCAGTTGCAACATATCATCTCCAAATGAACAAAATTCATAGATCATTCATCATTCTTCAAATGTTGTCTGCAAGAAAGCCCCAATCAGATAATCATGAATTAAAACTAAAAATCTCTTAAAAAAAGAAGCAATATGACAATTATGTCTAACCTTTTCCATTCCCCCAACGAAAAAACATATTACGCTAAAATGAAGCTTCACTTAAGCTTAAAACAAACCAGCAGTTAGGGGTGTACATCGGCCGGTTCAGCCGGATTTTTGGAAATATTTGAGCTGAACCGTAAGTATTGAATTAAAAAGCTTCAAAACGCAACTGCTTGTGTAAGATATGGATGTGTTAACTACCGGTTTAGAGCATTTGGCTGAATCTTCGATGGCCAAGATGAATTAAACACTAAAATTTAATTTTCTCAATCAAACTTAGGTTTAATGCATAGTTTATGCCTTAACTAACTGATCTAGCAATATATATGTGTGAAATGCTTGTCTCATATATATTCTAAACTTTTCATCATGAAACTTTTTAACATAAGATTCAATCTTTCAAATTTTCAGCTTAACCAGACATTCACGACTTCATATAATTAAAAGTCGTTGATTGTATCCAGTTGCGTAAATTAATGAAAGTGGCTTACTCACTTCAGTTCGGGCGGTTAGTGATAGATTTGATGGTTTTATCACCCACCAATTGATATACTTTAGCCTTAATCATGTCATTCCAAATAACTGCAAACAAAACCCTCTAGCATTAAAACAAACAATTAGTAGGCAGAACATAGAGAAATTACATCATTTGAGATAATATGATTAATCAAGTACCTGGTAATGTGATTAACATGATGCAATAATCTGCACAAGCAAAATAGATCCAATATGGAGGATATTAAATAGATATAAAATTAAAATAAAACCCCTAATATGAATCATCATAACAAAAAACCGTAGTATGAAAACCCCATAAACACACAAATTAAGAAATCACGCACTCATACGAATTATAATGAAGATTCAAATAAACTAAACCCCTAAAATGAATCATCATAGAAAAACCCCTGATATTAATCATCCCCCACTGATATAAATCGGGTATGTAAATTTTTTTAACAAATCTTTATTATAATACTACAAATTAAAATTATTTACCTTAGTGTTTGAAGAATGTTGTTTGATGTTGTTGGAATGTTGGTACAAATAAATTAAATGCTTGATGCGAATATAGAAAAACTTGGAGATGAGATAGCAGTTATTCAAGAGTAGAGCGGTTTCGGTGAGATGGGTAATGGTAAGTATCCACAAATTTTTGGAAGCGATGATTAAAGAATATCGTATAACAAATAAATTGAATCAGTAATTGGTAAAGTTTAGAAAACGGTTACACTTCAGTAACCGCAGGGAGATGAATGTGGACAGAAAAGTGGAATGTAAATATGACGTCAATATATGACGTCAAAATAGGAGATGATGGAATTCAAAAAACATTTTCATTTATTAGAAATAAAGATATATATATATATATATATATGTATATATATACATAATATATATATATATATATATATATATATATATATATATATATATATATATATATATATAATATATAGATATATATATATATATATATATATATATATATATATATATATATATATATATATATATATATATATATATATATATATATATATATATATATATATATATATATATATATATATATATATATATATATATATATATATATATATTATATATATATATATATATATATATATAGATATATAAATATATATATATATATATATATATATATATAAATATATATATATATATATATATATATATATATATATATATATATATATATATATATATATATATATATATATATATATATATATATATATATATATATATATATATATATATATATATATATATATATATATATATATATATATATATATATATATATATATATATATAATATATATATATATATATATATATATATATATATATATATATATATATATATATACTAGACTATAGACCCGCCAATTTCGCGGGTGACAATAAAAAAGATTATAATTAGAAATAACTTGAGAAAATACGGCATATATGCAGTGGTACCGTAAGACATTTACAAAATATGTAATGGGAACTAATAAAAAAATTAAGCATCATATGTAAGTGAATAATATGATTACTATTGTTAACCTATATTAAATTTCAAAAGAAAAAATAATTAAGGTATACTTCGTATATCCAAATCAGCTGCCGTATTTCGATAACTTGAAAAAGTACAAATTTTGATGTCTTCTGAACATGTATATCCATTACCATCACTACCAAGTTGTGTTGACAGTATATGTTACATCCTTTATTACTGTGGAATTCTAAGTATTCTGCACAAATGAAAGAGTAAAATTGACATCAATACATTTATTATTCCTACACCAAAAAAGAATTTAAAAAAATGGTTATACTAATAAACATGAGTTGTAGCAGTAGCTTACTTAATGGCCAAGAAAACAAATGTATTGACTACAAATATTGTTTACTACTACGTAATAGATTTGAACATTCACTTGACTGAGAAAAAGCAATCCGAAACAATCAATATATAATTAAACATGTTTGGGATTTCTTATTGAGTTTGCTTTTCGGGAGTGACTGGGATTACTTTTAAAACGGATTACGAAAGGTTGTTTGAGAATGGCAAGGAAACTGTCTCCAATAGGTTGTTTTGGGTTACTTAATAAATCTGATTTTACCAATTAATAATACATATTTCAGTGGAATATATGCTTGAGCAAGCAAACTATGAGTCGTGGTTTGTGTCCTATAACTGAGCATAGAAATGCAGAGAAACGTTTTTTACGTTAAAAAAACTTTGAAGTCAAGGGTAACATACACTTTGTTTTGAGGGAAGCCACCACCAACCCATGTATTAGTTATAATAAAGTGAGTGGTGCAAACATAACAGGGTACTATCCTATAGTAGTTCTTGGGTTTAACATGGCAATATGTGTTACTGATTATAGGTGTGAAATACTCCGAATTTGGGTACAAAGAATTAGATTGAGTAGATGTACGAAGGATTACTATACAAAAGAAACTAAAAACGGAATTAAGATCCATAGAAGAGTGGTAGTAACAGCATCTAAAGAACAAAAACTAACTTGAATTCTTGCAAGATCAGTAAAATCAGTAAAATATACTTAAAGTAGCAAAAAAGAGCCGGAAAATCAGAATACAAAACATACAAAATCGGTAAAAAAAAAACATATAGGTTTGGCACAGAGTAGTAACAACAACACGGACAAATTACCTAAAAACATAATTAAGATTCATAGAAGAGTGGTAATAACAGAATCTAAAAACAAAAACTTACCTGGATGTTTGCGATGTTGACCTGGATTGTTCTCGACGTTGACGGTGCGGTGCTCAGTATCTTCTTTCATAAGTTTCCGTTTGTTAGTACCCTCACATCTATTAGTTTCAGACAACTAAATAATTAGTCATCACAGAAGAAAATTTCAACACAAAATGACTTTTAGTGTTTGCCATCTTACATGTAGTCGCAAGGTTATACAATGAAATGTACAAATAGCAAAACACGAATATTAATAGTAGATAAATGAGAACTATTTTTACTTGTTATCATCGATAAAAAAAACTGCATCATAACATTCAAATGTAATGTTTTGCAAATTCTGACCCATTTGACCCGTTTCCATTGTAAGTTAAAGTTACTGTGTGACCCATTTGTAATATTTAAGAAGCAAATCAACCCACTCACAAATAAATAAGTTGAAGCTGTCAACTATATCAAATGCAATGTTTCTCAATATTACTTTTAGTAAACTTACATGTTGAAATTGCATTGCATACTCAATTATAACGATAACCACAAAAAGTTTTTAAATTAGATCCATGATATAGTTAACTTACGGTGTGATTAGTTCTTTATTAATAGTATACTACTATAGATATTAGACTACTACAAACTGGGTGTCTTCAAAACGTTTAGGTAAAAGGTAAGAGTACCTATTGTCTATTGTTAAAATGTTACCCACATGGTTGTGTTTCGTCAAATATATTTAGCATCAACTTGTTTTGGGCTAGAATCCAAAGGTAGTTAGTACCCAGTCATCCAGTTGCAACATATCATCTCCAAATGAACAAAATTCATAGATCATTCATCATTCTTCAAATGTTGTCTGCAAGAAAGCCCCAATCAGATAATCATGAATTAAAACTAAAAATCTCTTAAAAAAAGAAGCAATATGACAATTATGTCTAACCTTTTCCATTCCCCCAACGAAAAAACATATTACGCTAAAATGAAGCTTCACTTAAGCTTAAAACAAACCAGCAGTTAGGGGTGTACATCGGCCGGTTCAGCCGGATTTTTGGAAATATTTGAGCTGAACCGTAAGTATTGAATTAAAAAGCTTCAAACGCAACTGCTTGTGTAAGATATGGATGTGTTAACTACCGGTTTAGAGCATTTGGCTGAATCTTCGATGGCCAAGATGAATTAAACACTAAAATTTAATTTTCTCAATCAAACTTAGGTTTAATGCATAGTTTATGCCTTAACTAACTGATCTAGCAATATATATGTGTGAAATGCTTGTCTCATATATATTCTAAACTTTTCATCATGAAACTTTTTAACATAAGATTCAATCTTTCAAATTTTCAGCTTAACCAGACATTCACGACTTCATATAATTAAAAGTCGTTGATTGTATCCAGTTGCGTAAATTAATGAAAGTGGCTTACTCACTTCAGTTCGGGCGGTTAGTGATAGATTTGATGGTTTTATCACCCACAATTGATATACTTTAGCCTTAATCATGTCATTCCAAATAACTGCAAACAAAACCCTCTAGCATTAAAACAAACAATTAGTAGGCAGAACATAGAGAAATTACATCATTTGAGATAATATGATTAATCAAGTACCTGGTAATGTGATTAACATGATGCAATAATCTGCACAAGCAAAATAGATCCAATATGGAGGATATTAAATAGATATAAAATTAAAATAAAACCCCTAATATGAATCATCATAACAAAAACCGTAGTATGAAAACCCCATAAACACACAAATTAAGAAATCACGCACTCATACGAATTATAATGAAGATTCAAATAAACTAAACCCCTAAAATGAATCATCATAGAAAAACCCCTGATATTAATCATCATGGTAAAACCCCCACTGATATAAATCGGGTATGTAAATTTTTTTAACAAATCTTTATTATAATACTACAAATTAAAATTATTTACCTTAGTGTTTGAAGAATGTTGTTTGATGTTGTTGGAATGTTGGTACAAATAAATTAAATGCTTGATGCGAATATAGAAAAACTTGGAGATGAGATAGCAGTTATTCAAGAGTAGAGCGGTTTCGGTGAGATGGGTAATGGTAAGTATCCACAAATTTTTGGAAGCGATGATTAAAGAATATCGTATAACAAATAAATTGAATCAGTAATTGGTAAAGTTTAGAAAACGGTTACACTTCAGTAACCGCAGGGAGATGAATGTGGACAGAAAAGTGGAATGTATAAATATGACGTCAATATATGACGTCAAAATAGGAGATGATGGAATTCAAAAACATTTTCATTTATTAGAAATAAAGATATATATATATATATATATATGTATATATATACATATATATATATATATATATATATATATATAATATATATATATATATATATATATATATATATATATATATATATATATATATATATATATATATATATATAGATATATATATATATATATATATATATATATATATATATATATATATATATATATATATATATATATATATATATATATATATATATATATATATATATATATATATATATATATATATATATATATATATATATATATATATATATATATATATATATATATATATATATATATATATATATATATATATATATATATATATATATATATATATATATATATATATATATATATATATATATATATATATATATATATATATATAGGGAGGTTAATGTAAGAGTTTTTTTAAAGTTGTTAAAGTAAAAACTAATATAAGCCGTTGGATCCACTAATTAGTGTTTGATGAAATTAATGATAGATAAATGATATTTTTGTAATAAATATCAGGTTAAGGGCATTTTCGTCATAGTAACATCAACATTTTAAACCTCGTTTCATTTCGATTAATAAGTTTATTTCATTTCTGTAAATGAACCTGAATCTTTAACAACTTTTACAAAGTACAAATAATAAGTATTATTTTTAATAAAAAAATAATAACGGTGCACAAGTTTCGACGCATCAAAAGTTGTTTTTTTTCCAAAATCTTGTCATACACGAATCAAAAGTTGTTGATACATACAATCTTTGTATTAAAATAAATAAAAACAAGCTTGATACATTTAATACACCACAAAAAAATGCAACACAAAAAACAAAATGATACATGAACAAATTTAATATAGTATTGGACCATTGGTACATACGGAACAACTTGATACATTCATTACACTTATGCACCAAAAAAACAAATTAATACATAAACAAATCTAGTATTGGTACATATAGTATTGTGTATAAAGAACGGATTGAAGTCGAGCAACTACCGATTCTGGCACATCAGACTTGTTGTGTATCAAACCTGGTACAGAAATAAATCAAATCCAACTTGCAACAGTTGTCTACAAATCCATTTACAAACATATTGAACCCAAATGTGAACAAATGTGTACCAAGAACATATCAAACTCGAACAGAAGCAAAGTCCGATACACCGGATAAATCGCGGTTCCTATATGAACTGATAGAGACCGAATTCATCATCAACCCGTCATACACGACTATAGATAACCACGGCTCTCTCATTTGACTAGAGTAATTTCATGGAGATCCCAACGATGCATCCGGTGTACCATGATATAATATGTCGTAAAAACTTAACATTCCTTACACATCAAAACTAACCGATTAAGTGACATTTGGCCATGGATAAACACAACCCAGCTTTAACCCAATAGGTTTAAAAAATTGGCCAGTTTTTGAACTCCACCACAACTGATACCCAAACATGAAATGGATGATCATGTATCATGGTACATTAGCCATTAGCGACACCATCCACCACCGCCAGACACCGATACATTAGCGGCACCAGCGACCACCGTCAGACTCCGGTACATCAGTGGCACCAGCCACCACCATCAGACTCTGGTACATCAACGACACCAGCCATCACTAACAGACTCCGGTACATCAGCGGCTCCGGCCCACCACCATCAATAATGGGTACACCGATACATCAGTGGTACCAACGCACCATCATCACAAACCTGCTACCTGCTCGTACATGATGGTTGTGTGCATCATATAGACAAACACTACTGGTGTACCGATGACTATACGGGAGGCATCCGAACAACGACGCCGTGACAAACTCAAACGACAATAGTGGCACATCAGTGGATCCATAAAATTAGATCTTTGTTCATATATTTTAAAAAAATAATTGGTTTGTGTATGGTGTATAATTTGACTTCATAATATCAGATCTAAAAATCTAATGACATATCACGATTAGTAAAGATCTAGTAAGGATAGTATATTAAAATGAAGTATGTGATAAAATGAATGGGAGATGATGAAGTAATTTTTTCCATTGAAGATCACGAATGGAAAATGGAATAAAAATGTCAATGGAGGTGGTTGATAGTTTTACAATATACGAGCAATGAAGAGTAAAAGATGGTCATGTTAGTGAAAATGAGAAGATAACATATTCCAGTAATACCCTTTTGGCTATATTTTTAATTCTTGAGATTTTTGTTAGTTAAATTTAATTAAATGTTACTTAATTATTATTTGTTCTAATCTTATTGGTTGGTCAAAAGTTCTTATTTTTTTTAATTTTAAAAAGTTCTCATTTGATCCAAATTCTATATATATATATATATATATATATATATATATATATATATATATATATATATATATATATATATATATATATATATATATATATATATATATATATATATATATATATATATATATATATATATATATATATATATATATATATATATATATATATATATACATATATATATATATATATATATATATATATATATATATATATATATATATATATATATACTATATATTTATATATGTATATATATATATATATATATATATATATATATATATATATATATATATATATATATATATATATATATATATATATATATATATATATATATATATATATATATATATATATATATATATATATATATATATATATATATATATTATATATATATATATATATATATATACTAGTCTCGTAACCCGCCCAACGGGCGGGTTCGTCCTGTAAACCTTTTTTTAAAAAAACCTTGCTCGATTTGTGATATTGGTTGGCAACGGGCGGGTTTGGTTCGTAATTTTTAATTCTATAATAGATTTTTCGATTAATTACTATATTTTTTTATAGGAAACCAACATTTATGTTACTTAGCCTTCGATCACCTGACAGACGGGTTCTTTTGTTTTGTTTCGGCTGCTGTGAAAAGTATTTTATTATTGAAAATTACCAATAGTAAAGCTATAAGTGTATAAAAATTAAACAATTTATTTACCTATTATTTAAATAAGTAAATGTAAAGTTTTAAGCCTATTATTATAGCTTATAGCTTGTTTTGAGTTTACCCTTACACTGATTAAATAATTTTCTTCACAAAATTTCAACTTATATAAAAGTGCCTGATACATTTTTCTTTCATTATCCATCATATTCAACGAATGGTAATGTTATGTTGAGTTTTTTTTTCTTTTGAAAATTTATTTACTAATTACTATAGTGAGTACTTCTAAAATTATTTAGATGATTATTGTTGTTTGAAAATAAGTTTAGCAAAATAAGCAAGGCTGAAAATATTTAATTTATAGTAATATTAAATGAAACTTCCAACCAAATAGTATTAATTTGGTAATTACAATCCATTTGAATAAACTGATGATAGCAAATATTTAACTATTGGATATGAATTTGTACTATTAATAGGTTCCTATATCTTTTAGATGTGTTCCAGCCGTCTTCATTATGCCTTTGTTTTTCATGTTCCATATAGTCTTTTGTATTTGAAACGCGTAGCTCCTATATCTTTTATCAAGATGCTGGACCGCAAATGCCGACATGAGTTTCCTTTAATGACATCCAAATGATCAGAGCAAATTTGTACCATCTGTTGTCTGCATATTTGTGGATGGATCAGCTAGATATGTAACGTATTTATTGAAACATCAAAGATTGCATCAAAGGGACAAAACATTGCACCCGGCCAGGCAAGACACGTCAACAACTGTAGATGGACAATATTGCTACTAACTGAATACTTTCTTCCAGAAAGTGGATAGTTCAAGACCCATACAAAGAGCGATACCTGAAACCACAAAGCATAGAAATTAAACATTTATAGAATACAAACAGAATCAAGGCATTAAAATTTATCAATAAGGGCATTTAACATATAGTCTATTTAAAATTATCAAACTGCCATCTTAAAAACTATGGCACTATATGATCCGTTTAACTAAGGGTCAGACCTTTTATACGAACGCATCTAAAGGAAAACTTTCGGGTTTCTGGATGGTGGGCCTGCTGATGATGTAAAATAAATCTTTCATAAATCTGTCGTCAAATACGATAAACGTAACATACAAACTGAATCACGCAAGTAATCAAAAAAGCGACTGGACATATCAAATACGATAAGTTCAAATATTGATTATTCAAACTTGAACCTTATACAATCTGATTCTTTGTGTAAACCCGCCGTCTTAAGACTTCCATTCAAGCCTATTTCTCTGACCATTTCAGGACTTCTCAAAGTCTGATTAAATTAGGTGCAGGTAATTCAGTTACTGGTTAACCGGAATAAGCAATACAAAATAGAAGAAGAATATATTTTTCTCCGTCTCAACTTCACCATCCTTCCAAAATGCCGTATCGTTTGATCATCACCTTTCCATTTATCCATGTCTATTGGATCATATTACTTAGCTATTGTTGACTCCCTTTAATCATCCTTTCCTTTTGTATCAAATGAAGCAATTGCCCGTAGTTCAGGAATTCAATGACATAATCAAACATATTTAGACATAATCAAACGTATTCAAGGACATGATAAAACGAAAATAGTATAATGTAAGATCGCGTAAAAGAACAGTTGACCTCGTCCTTCTGCAAATAAACTAAGCTGATATGATTAGTATTGGTAACTTAAAGTACACAGATATATGAAGAACAAAGTTTAAATATAGTAATATTCCCATAGCAAATCATGCATTTATACATCTTCATCGATTATTAGGCAATAATTTTTAGCAAGCTTGAAAAAATCATGCATCTGGATTTGTTTAAAGTATTAAGGTATTAAAGTATTAAGTTTCTTTCAAATTTCCAATATGGGACAGATTTAGTACGGGAGGATTACTAACCTTAACTCTAGCTTCCTTGTAAATGGCTGATCAAAGTCATGTAGTAACTGAATCTTTCCCAATGATAGGTTCCCAGCCAGATTTTTCCAAGGAATTCTAATGCATAGCCTCCCTACACGACGAAAGACACTTTACTAAAACAAAGGAGAAAAAAATATATTTTTTCCCTGAAAACACATATAAAGTAGCTGAGTTAGTTTTGGTAGCGGTACTGTTTTCATTCGTGGCTTATTGGTTGAATAAGCTCTTTAGCTTATTTCGACTCATTATTGAGATACTATTATATCTCGGATGAGCTTAGCCCGTAGCTCATTACTGTTAAATAAGCCAGACGTTACAAATATTCACCCAATGATAACAACAAAACCGCCATATATCACTGGAACTGATGACAGACCCTGTAATTGTAGCTTCTGGGCAAACATGCGAACGGACATATATCCGCAAAAGTCTTGATCTTGGACTTACGGTTTGCCCTAATACAATGAAAACACTTGCCCATACTAATCTTATTCCAAATTACATTGCGAAGGCACTAATTTCAAATTGGTGTGAATTAAATAATATTAAGCTCCCAGACCCTGTGAAAACCATGAACTTGAATCAACCTACGTCACTCGATTCAGCACGGGTCACAGGATCACTCGTGAAAAGCTTAATCTCATCCAGTGGAGTGCATCAGGAAGGTACTTCACCTGTGCATCATGTTCAATCATCTTCAGAGGATTCCTTGCCTGGACTACGTGAAATCGGCGTCATAGTTTTGTTTCGAACCACAGCTGATCACAACTATAAAAAATTCGCCCAATGAACTCTATATCTCGTATGGTCTTGTGACAAAGGACGGCGTCATAGGGCTATAACGCACTCTATGGCACCTCATACCTTGTGCTCTTAGTAGTCGTAATCTCAATTCAAGACCTTTAAGTGTGTCTTTTATAAGACTAACAAATGTCGTACAAGGTTTTCCTAGTGAATGTTTGGCTGCCATTCTTTTTCTTAGCATCCTCGTTGTCCTTTTATTTGGCTTCGCCTTCCGCGGCTTCTTTATCATTCAGAGCCGCGAGAGCATCACGGGCAGCTAACTTTTGTGCTTCTTTTGGGCAATTTGAGCAATACTAACCTGGACGCCATCAATGAACACTACAACCGTAGCCAAGTTTGCATTTCGTGTCGCCTTGTACTCTAGCCTTTGCTAGTATATATTCTATTATACAAATTGATATTTATGTGCAGAGCTCAAGAATGATTAAAAGAGTTGAGAGTTGAGGGGTACTTAAGCTGCAACAAAGTGATAATAAATACAGTATATACAGGCTAAATGTAAAGAAATAAAATAGTAAGTTTGGGCTAAATGTAAACAAATACGAAACCTTGTCATGATGGTTTCTGATTTCAGCATCGGAACTGCATTTCTTTGTACCTGATATGACGAATTGATAAGAATTAAATAAACATCCATAAAAAATGAAGGATAGTAATTAAAAGAAACAGATCGTGTAGCCGACTGCAAGTTTGAAGGATCAAATAAGGGCCAAATCTAGATGTGCCTAAATTTCTTAAATAATGAGGAACATGAAGTTTGCACTGAAGGAGTATGTCTAGAAAATACCTCAGGATCCATCCAATAAGGTGTACCAATAAGGTGACATTTTAAGCATGACTGGAAGCGAAAAACAAAACTACTTATTACAGGAAAGAGACACGTACCAGTTAAGTATCCTGGAGTTCCCAGTTCTTGCTAAAGGTTTTAACAAATTATGGATCTAGCGATTTGGTGACGCCATGTTACAGATGCCTAACTAAACCTATAGATTTGAGCAAATATGGATACAACTTAACAGAAGATCTGCGAGTACGTGTTTTTTTACTATAATTTAGTATCCTTGGTACTTTTTAAGTATTTACCATCAAATTACTGTGCGCACAGGTCGAGACCAAAATTATTGACTTTATTATACCAGCAATAAGAGTCATCACACCCCAACCAACATGTTTGGGCATCTTCACAGGTTCAATGCTCTTAATGATAGATCACACTTGTTTACCCTAACATTAAATAGCAAAAAGACTTAATTAATAATTATTTTTTTCAATAACCTCAGATTCTTGAAGATGATCACTAAAGGATAGAAAAAGTGCACCCATTTGCTTTTGTTTCAGGCAGATTAATTGAAACAAACTCTTCAACACCAAGTATCAAAGCAACACAAGATTTAAACCAATGGATGACACTCAGACAAGAAGATTACTTTTGGTAAATTGCTTTTCGACACTTTGAAATTGAAACTCCTAGACACATGCCCATCCAACAATCCAAGTTTTGGAGAATTTTTACACTCATTCATTACACTAAAAGAAAATAATCTTACCTCTAACTGTGTGCAAACATTTTTCATATCAACATTCGGGACACCCACACATTTAATGCTTACTGCCCCGGCTTGCTTCCAAATATTATGAATGTCCTTCAGGGTATTGTGTTTTGATCCATTATCACCCCTTCCTACAAAGACACACATATAAACACATATCGACATGAAGAAATAAGTAACAGATTCAGAAGATGATGAAAGAGAGTTTATTAAGATCGAAGTCATTCACATATAGTTTTGTGGATCCTCTTTGTGACATTTCAAAAAATGATTTATAATATACCAGGAATTAGAATAGTCGATCTACATAATCTCAATAACATTTTCGTACCTCATCGTGACTGAAAAAACCACAAGGTGGATCAGTTGCGCCCAACAAAGATACTTCCTGCGTTGAATACATACTTGAGACAATAAACACTAACCGTGAATGTCCATACCTTAGGTGAATTTATGTCACCCAAATAACACTTCTAAAATACGAAACTTTCAACATGTACTTATGACTGTCATCTCTAGTTCCACCTATATAGGACCGAGATCTAGAGGAGTCTCTGGAAACGACACCCCTCTACAGCAACATCGATTTGTGTCAGCTATAGTATTAGCCATCGGTATCGTCAGTAGTATATGATGCGTCAGTATATGATTCGTGTGATAATGAATGATATTAGGGTTTGAGGATGAATGAAGTGGATGTATTTTTGCACAAAAAATAAGCTTACCTCAGGCTGATTTTATATTCAAGCGAGCAAATATTTGACTAAAGGTTTGTTAGGATCAACTCCTAGGAGCTGCAAAACAAACAAAAGTATGTATGAGAAATCCAAATAACTACCTTGATCATGATTCTTGACTAAAGGTTTAATATACATAAGAAATTAGACATACCGAAGCAAGAATTAATGACACAAATGACTGAGTTGCCAACAGCTTGCCCATCTTCGCCTGACCTGATTTATCTTTTGCATCTTCTTGCACAAACAATTGTAGGGCTGTAAATATTACACGGGAATCATTCATATGCACATTGTACAAAACAATACATTAGTAAGATGCCATACCTGTAGTTCTTCCTTTAAGACAACTGAAGTATGACGATTCATGTCTTGTAGAAAAGATAATGCATAATATATGACGATATGTTTTAGGGTTTTGTATAAAAGATATAATACTCCTAAAAGCGTTAGGATTCATACCTCCTCCGATTAAAACTACTCCTAAAAGGATCTTTGTTGGATGCAGTAGAAAGTCATTAGCTCACCTACATCCATAGCAGCTATAGCTTTTTCTGCTTCTTGAATGCTTTCACATTTAATCAGTGCATAGCCCTGTACAAAATATTATTTCATAAATGGTGAAAAATTAACCCTTATGATACGATAAGATGCTATAATTAATCATAAAGAATCACCAGACCTTGAATGCTAGTAATGTTATTAGGTTTTTGAATAAAAAAAGGTAATGAGATAATGTGTATATTAAGAAAACGATATAGTAAATATTGTGTTATTTGTATAACAGTGGTAAGTTTCTGCACATCTTGAGCAGTCATATTTTGGGTGTGTATGTATGTGAAGATAATAAGAATAAAAAAAAATCGTAACCCACCTTCAGTAGATTTATAAATCAATGCATGAACATCTTGAAGTTTTCTTTGCATCCAGTGAGGGAAGTTATATTTGTTTAATAGTAGCAAGAACAGAGCTGAACTGAACCTACGCTTGAACTTGTACCTGAAAATAATGTCGAGATTAGCAATGGGCTCCTAAAAAGTTACAGCTTTTGTAAAAGATGAAGATTAGGGTTAATAGTCGAGTTAGGGTTTTAGGGATAAAGTAATAGTCGTATGTTTATCATATATTTTTGGTAAAAAAATTGTATTCGGATAATATTGAGCAGAATATATTTATCATATATTTTTGGTAAAAAATTATATTCTTCGGATAATATTGAGAAGAATATATTTATCATATATTTTTGGTAAAAATTTATATTCGGTTTTTTGAAAAATTTTGGACAAAAATAGAATTAAGGATGTAGCCAATAGGATGCATTCAAAATGACACGTAGGATATGACATGGCGCATTATTATTATCCTATGTCAAACTTAGCCCCATATATATATTATAGATATATATATATATATATATATATATATATATATATATATATATATATATATATATATATATATATATATATATATATATATATATATATATACATATATATATATATACATATATATATATACATATATATATATATATATATATATATATATATATATATATATATATATATATATATATATATATATATATATATATATATATATATATATATATATATATATATATATATATATATATATATATATATATATATATATATATGTATATATATATATATATGTATATATATATATATATATGTATATATATATATATATATATATATATATATATATATATATATATATAATTTAGATAAAATGGTGTAGGTGCTTAAAGTTGTTAAAATAAGAAATAATAAAAAATGGCTAAATGTCACATTATTGATTAGTTTTTGTTCATTTATGAGTTCTAGGTTCGTGTACGAGTATTGTTGGAACTTTTAGTTCGTGTACGAGTAGTCTGTTTACGATTTTTAATATTACTAGTTTCTCGTGTATCAGTTTTATCTCATAGTTTAACAATTTATTGTCAACCATAATGTAATTTGTTATAATGTATCACTTAATTTTCAAATAAAATGATTATTTATGTTAGTAATATTTTGTGAAGCAAAACTATGTATCATATGTATCAGTTGTAAATTTTAACGTATAAAAATTTTAGTGGTTTTATATCAAATTTTTATGTATAATATTTATTATTTTGTGTCTAATCTTAAATAAATCACATGTTAATTGATAAAATCAATGGTTATGATAACTTTTTATTTTAACAACTTTAAGGTACTACACTATAATAACCCAAGTCAAATTTGAGATCATATGAGAACTTTTTAAAATGTTAAAAATAAGAACTAAATAAATGGTTGACAAGTGGAATATATACATTAAAAAAACATAAAATTGAATTCATAACCAAAAGGGTAATAATGATATTTTATATTCTAAATCTAAATAACAATTAATATTAAAAATTATAATTACTCCTTCCTCCTATATTTTACTCTCCAACCGTGTCTTTCTCCTTCCTCCCACATTTTGTCTTCCTAGTTCCTACCTCCCCTTAACCCTGGATCTAAATATAACAGCCGCCTCATTTGTTACACCACCACCATATCATGTCCCCATCGAAACTCTCACCACCACTAAGAAAAATCACCACCATGGAAGGTGTCACCGAGAACAAACCATCAACGAAAAACCAAGAGTGCCGTCACTGTGATGGTTTTTTTTCTTCGTAGATTTGATGTGGTGGGTTTCGTTGCTACAACACTGCTATCACATGATTTTCCTCGCCACTACCTGCCTATCCCGCTTAAATACCGCCACTTACAATCAAAAAGCCATTGGAGAATGCTCCCGAGATCTATTACCGTCGCAGCCCAAATACTGCCGCTATAAAATCTACTCATCTCTGCCAACACGTAAAATCTACTCATCGCTACCAACTGTCACCGTCTTCAGATCTACCCACTGTCGCTGTCTTTACATCTACCCCACCGTCGCCGTCTTTAGATCTACGCTACCGTCACCGTTTTCGGATCTACCCACTTCTGCAAATACATAAGATCTACTTATAGCCGCTGCTATATTCTAACGATAGTGTAAGAGGTCTTGCTGTTGTATCAAGTATCAGGTCTAGCCATTGCTTTTCCTACTATCGTTGATACACCTGATACAACGTGGTATGTGTTGTATGTGGTGCACACAACCAACATGATGGGCTGATGTTAGTAGTCTAATACACCATGTACCGGTGTATCGGAGTCTCATAATGGTGGTTTTCTGCACCAGTTAAAAAAATGACATGTCACTGCCATCGCTGGTACATCAACTACATTAAAAACTGCCATGACGCCGGTTGTCGATGCTCCCGCTAGTACACCGTTACATAAAAAATATGCCTTCTTGTTGGTGTCGCTGGTACATCGGATGCATAAAAAAATGCCATGGCGCTGTTGTTGATGGTATAGCAGCTACATAAAAAACTGCCATGTTGCCAGCTACCGCTACTCTCGTTGCACCATGTACAAGGTAGTTATGTGTGATGGTGATGGTTGTTGCTGCTATGTACCGGTGTACCAAGTAGTTTGACCGTGATGCGTTGGTGCACCACGTACAAGGTAGTAGTAGTTTTTAATTACATGTGTCGCTAATGGTGGTGTGTGTGAATCAAAACCTGGGTTTGTGTTTTTGTTTGTACTACTAGATTGTTTTGAAAGGAATATACATGTGAAACAGTTGGACGGTATTACTTTTGGAATGGATATGCATATTTCTTATTGATTCTATATTGGTATGTGTACAAAATCCATGTACCATTGTTTTGTCAATATGTGTTTATTTCATTTATTTAAAAAATATGGTTAGTGAAATTTGTACAATGTATAAGTTACTTAGCATAAAGGAATGATGAAGTAAAAATATGGTTGGTGAAAAAAGATTCGTTAGAACATAAAAAAAGTTAATTCAAAATGTTACTAAGAGTCTCCAAAATACCCTTCAAACATGATTTGTTTGATTTAATTTTTGTCAATTAATGTTAATCTAATCTAAACCAAATTAAAAGATCCAATGGTCTAAATTGGTTCTTATTTTATTAACTTTAAATATTCTCTTACGTTAACCCTCCTCTCTCTCTCTCTCTCTCTCTCTCTCTCTATATATATATATATATATATATATATATATATATATATATATATATATATATATATATATATATATATATATATATATATATATATATATATATATATATATATATATATATATATATATATATATATATATATATATATATATATATATATATATATATATATATATATATATATATATATATATATATATATATATATGTATATATATATATATATATATATATATATATATATATATATATATATATGTATATATATATATATATATATGTATATATATATATATATATATATGTATATATATATATGTATATATATATGTATATATATATATATATATGTATATATATATATATATATATATATATATATATATATATATATATATATATATATATATATATATATATATATATATACTAGACGAATACCCGCGCATAGCGGCTGATTTCTTAACGGCAATTAATTAACGATATGCGATATTTATGGCGAATGTTTCGTGTAACATTCAAAATAAAACTTTATAATATCAAAAGAATTTCAAACACTCGTAACATGCGGTATAATTACATCAATTATGAGATAGAATCTAACTACGCACGTTATGCATCGCATAAAAAAATTTAGTACACGATGTCTCAGGTGTAAACTTCTTCTTGACAAAACGCTTTAACTGGTTTCACTAAGCTAATACTTATCGTTTTGTGCATGAGTTAAGCTCTAAATTAATATATAAACATAAAAAGTAAAAGGAAGGTATAGTTGTACAACTTATAAAAATGAGATTAAAAAACAATGGTTTAAAACAAGTCTAGTCCATTTAACCTAGCAATAACACAAGAATTAATTTCCCATGATTCATCGTATATGTGTACATCCAAAGATGGGTACATCTATATATATATAAATCTACTCTAGAAAATACTAAATCTCAAAGACCGTACATAAATCAAACTATATTCAGATAACACTATGAGACTATATGACATAAAAACTCAAAAAGAACAAAATATTCAATACTCTTATTAAGCCAAATGTTCATGAAACATGGTATAGAATATTTTGACGAACCAAAGTAGACGAAATTATAATTTTTATAACCAAATGTTCATGAAACATGGTAAACTTATACAAAATTCAAATAGTAAGATAAACACAACTATAAAATTAAGCCTACATCAAATTTTCCTTCGTATAGCATTGCTATAAAACCGTTTAAAGGGGGCCAAAAAATTGAATATTTATACATCCAAAAACAAAAGACATGACTTTTGCTTCATAGAACGATGTTATCATCGCATTATCGTAACTCATTTTTAACTATTTAACTGACAAGAGGGTAAAATATTTTCCTAACATAGGGAGAGAAATACCAATTATGTAAGTGACCTTTTTTTGCCATGATAGCATTAGAATGGTTGAGATTCACACCACGCCTCTCATGTCCCATTAATGCATACATTTATTAGATTGACCTAATTCCTATTTAAAACTTATATGATTAAGGTTGAACAACAACTCACCATTATATATCTCACCTTCAACATAGTGAAACCTATTTATGATCACTACGTACAATCAAGGTTGCACAAATTGTGGAACGCTAATCGACTGGTTATCTTGTAACTTGTAATTATTTTAGGCGGGATTAATCATTAATTAATTGGATTTGCAGTTTTAGTAAATTTTAGGTATTTTCGTCAAGTTTTAGTTATTTTCTACGTGATTTGTACGTTTTCAGGTTTGACCTCCCTTTATTGTTGTTTACCATAATTAATCTCCATTAATCTCTTTTTACATAAATGACAAAGTTAATGGTCTTATAACAATTAAACGACGATTAATCGACTTTGCAACCTTTTTTTACAACAAAGCAAAAACCCATAGATCATACAAAACCTAAAAGGGAAAGTAAAATATTTAACAGAACACCCCAGTGTACTCGTGTATTCCATTGTGTATTAAGGCATTCAATTGCTTCATAAAATAGATTATGCATTGAATTTATCCCATAATAAAATGAAGGCAATGTATTGTTTCTGAAAATAGATTGAAGGCTTGTCGTTGATATATTTTAAAGTCATCATCGTAGTGAATAATTCCCGTACTTAAAATTAAAACTTTAATACTTTCCAAGTTTCAATACATATAATAGAGGAAGTCATGAATTTCTACTACATAATATATTTTCAAGTTTCAATATGTCAAGATCATTATGCAAAATCTCCAACCTATGCTTTCCAAGTTTTCATTCCAGACAAATGCGGAATAATGTTGAGTTTTCAGCCTCCTTGTGTAATCGTACATAAAATATAATCTCTTGACCTATGATACGTTTTTAACTTTTTCTTACACAATACCAACTCTAAGCCAACTTCCTTGTCCTCTCTTGTTTTCACATGCCAAGATCACATCAAAATCTTGTTCTCTTTGTCTTTTTCCAAGTCTTTCGCTATATACACATATTCACGATCTTCTCATTTCACTACATTTAAACAATTAGGCACACGCTTTATTTCTTGCTCTCTACGACTCTACCCACATATGTCAGCAACTTCACCATCATCACAAATATTTTCAAATGAAAAGGAATTATAACAAAAAAAATTTAGTACATAGTAGTATACTTTACCACTTCAAACAAAACTCTAGTGCTCTTTTCTCTCCACAACATGAACGACAACAACCAACAATATATCAAGAACATTTTCAACGTTCGAAAGGGTGAAAACGGAGAACAGAATAAGATGACAGTGGTTGTAGAGGTTATCTATTCGAGAGGAGATAAGCATAAAACCAACCATTGTGGTTCGATTTTGTACTTGGGTTTGTGTTCGTGCTTGGTTTCGGTGTAGGATGAAGCTGTAAAAAAACAAAACAATAATGAAATGTATACAAATCTGATTCTGTATGAAATGCAAATAAGACAAACCTCGAGATCATCATCTATATTTTTTTCATGTTGCAATTCCATGTTTTTTGTGGCCATTCTTTCAGGGTTTAAGGTCAATCGATGTTCCTTTGGTGTTGTGAATTAACCTAATGTTATTTATATAGGCATTCTTTTAGGGCTTAAGGGATATGATCAAGAAATTTTCAACATTACTATAAATACAATTCAACTACAAAAAAAATCACACGGCTCCTAAGTTGACTTTGTAGTTTTTAATTCATGCGTTAAACATTCCCGAGTAAATAATTATGATACTTGTTAAATAAGGAATAACGTGTGGTTTTACACACATTTCCCCACTTATACGTACGTTTCTTCTCAAGGAAATGAAATACATTATAGTTTCCTAAGATATAAATTTCTACCAAAGATGCATTTGATAGTTACAGAGTATTTCAACATTGCATTAGTGATGTAATTAATTTTCAATCCCTCCTTAAATAGTGAGTTTTTCAACATTTCTATAATTAGGTAGTAGAGATTCAAAGTTTCTTTTTTAGCTAATTGTTGAAACTTATAGGAGAAGCTGTATAGGAAAAATTCAAGTTTCAACATATGGGATCCCTCCTTTATAATTAGTATAGATATAGATTAGACAGTAGATAAAAGGATGAAAAATTGACTAACTCGCTATAACAAATGCAAGCGTTAGCAACAAACTTTTACATCACTGTATTTTAATTGCAGAAGCTCCAACGTATCTAGTTGACAAAATAAAATTTGACCGACTAAGTCGTGCCATAAGGAGTCATTTATCCAAATGCGACGAGACCAAGAGTTTAGGTTCTTAAAGTAGGTTGGGTGACAAATGGGTCATTAGATTACTCCAGGATATAAATAAGGGATATTAAAGTGTAGCAAATGGTGATGAAACCCGTTTTCGTTTTGTAGGAGCCTCGATTGAAGAAAGGGCATGTCAGTTATGGAAATATTATCTGAAAACGAAAATATTACAAAACTTTAATTATAAAAGTTAATGGCAAATAATATATCTAGTAGTGAAAATATAGCAACAAAGGGATTCATAGAGAATTACCAAGCACTTAGCAAAGTTCATAATATACATCAATCTTCACGATCATAATTTTTGCCATTGGGAAAGAAGACACGATCGTATTCAAACAATCAATGCTATAGAAATGAAAACAATAAAAATACATGTAAGTATCTACCCTCGCTAAACACTCCCATAGATGTATTGATTACATAGCTAAATTTGTCACTATGCATATTTTATTCAAATAGACAATGGTATGATCTAGCATCTCTTAACCTATCTCAACTGGTTGTTTGGTTTTTCTTGTGCGTTACCCACTATCCATGGTTTATAAAATAACTGTATAAAACATGCATCATGCGCAACATATCAATTCCAAATATTATACGCCGCTACAACATGTTGTATTACAATTATTAAAGGATCTTAATTAATTAAATTGTAAAACAGCCTATTTTGCTCAGAATGAGCCTAATCACATCAAATATTATTGAGCTTTTAGAAATGATACATTCTCGTGGGCAAATAGAATCAAAACAATAGTAGAAAGTGATAATTGTAAAACGAACTCAAACAATGTAGTTCTTAAAAACCATACTCCACAAGGGAGTAAACGCAACTCCTGTCAAACAAACCATACTCTTCCATTAATTGCACAAAAAAATTCGCAACAACATAAGAAACACCAGTGACCGATACTTCAGTGGTAATGTAATACGCCACGGTTTTAAAGTTGTAAAAAAGTGTGAACTTGTGGAAGCCTTGAGTATTGCTAATAAAGCGACACATAGAAGAGCTGCAATTGAAACCACCACGAGTGTATAGTCCTTGTCGTTAGTTTCATGTAACGCTACCCATATGCTGATGGTGAGACCATCCCATATACCAGGAAGGATAGTACTGCAAAAAAGGCCTAGAGTTGGAAATAATTTTTTCTCCGAGCAACTCTTTGTTCTTTTAGAGATTAAATCTCTTTTTGTAGCAATCATCTCTAACACCTGATTATTATCATTATACGAATAAAAATGATTTTTACATACATTGTGTCAAATGACGAAAACTCCTCCGGTTAGACTTGCGAGTGCCAAAGCTACAATGCTCACTATAGAAAATCAAAGTATTAGTTGTTAGAATACAATATTAAAAAGTTCGAACAAAAGAAATGATGAGAATGTAAAAAAGAGACTTTGTTCAAACTTACAAGTAGCGGCGTAAGAGGCAGCAACAGATGCTACAAACTTAATTTTGTAATCCCCTCCATTAAACCTATAAACAATACTTTTGAAGATCTCTAAAAGAAAACCAATCCATGGTCTTCTGCTAGGATGGGCACGCGTAATAACAACAGGTTTGGTTCTGCATCATAAACACCAATAATTACGTTGAGAAAAAAAAATGCAAACGCTGGGTCTCTTTGTGTATCGCCATTGCGAAAGAAACAAAAAGAAGACCATATTCAATTCAAATTTCATATTGCCTTCTTGATCGGTACCTATGGATTTATATACAGATTTCATAGAGTTAATTAATGCATTTATTATACAAATCGTTTTATTACAAGTAAGTATTTAAAAATTGTTAATTAGCTTTAAACATCATTCAAAATAACAAACGTCATTTCTATAATCTATAGCCAAATACAATACAAAGTTGAAAGTTATAGTTTTCCAGCCTTTCATTTCCTAATATAGTCGTTTTTACCATTCCAGCGTTTGTGATTGATAAGAATATTATGCGTTTCATTGTTTTATTATTTCCTAAGATACTTCTTTTCCAACCATTCATGCGATGGAATTATTAAAGTTTAAAACATTATGTCTAATTTGCTTCCCAACATTCCATATATATTTCAACTTTGCAAAGCTCTGTACTTAACCATATTACGTTTGATTTCATTTATTCCTTTTTTATGAATATGTTGCCTTTAATAGCCAATTGCTTAAAATTCCTCACTTTTTCAACATTTTTATTCCTCTTTTATAAGTAGTATATATATATATATATATATATATATATATATATATATATATATATATATATATATATATATATATATATATATATATATATATATATATATATATATATATATATATATATATATATATATATATATATATATATATATATATATATATATATATATATATATATATATATATATATATATATATATATATATATATATATATATATATATATATATATATATATATATATATATATATATATATATATATATATATATATATATATATATATATATATATATATATATATATATATATATATATATATATATATATATATATATATATATATATATATATATATATTATCGAACTTAGAACGATATGTTCGTGACCTTTTGACTAAATATTCAACCTATATCTTAACGATATTTTGAGATCTGAATTACAAAGGTTCAACCTGAATTTTTCTTATGGAAATATGCAAGAACAAGTAATAAAATTCGTTTCAGAATTTCTTAAGATAAGACATGACACCATCTAGATCATTGTCAACTGAATTTCATCCATGATATGGAAACTCTGACAAGGTTATATCTGATAATCTGTCGACATAGAGTACCTATATCTATTATTTTGAATACATTAAGAAGAATATTAACCTTAATACAAATAGGCTAAGTGAGAGAATTATCCAGATACAAAACTACATACTCCACGTATGCATTATGTTATTCGGAAGTACACTTACCATTGAAAGAAATTTCGATAAAGCTTATATTAGAATAGAGCTTCATAGTACGTTGAGTAGTGAAAATTAAGTTTCTGCTGGATTAAAATGGTGATTTAAGATTGTAAAACCCGTATTTAAAATATCTACGAATATTAAATATACGTAGTCTCATATTAAATCTACGAATATTTAAGATTTTAAAACCCATTTATTTCAGCTTGGCCATTTTATCAGTATTATCAGCGGGCGTATGGGTGCATCCTAGGTTATCAGTTTACAGCTTATCAGGTGAATGTTGTGTGTGCTCTACATCCTTCATATTGGAGTTGATCCCTCCACTCAGCATGATATTTAGAGGTCACCCCGCTACAGCATGACGATGTCACCCCTCTATGTATTCATGCAGACGTTGTTACAAAACATGACCTATATAAGCTATTGGCATTTAAAATACAGTAATTGCATGTTTTCACATTTAACAGATAATAATTTAGCTTTACTATTATAAATCAGACTTTTCAGAACATATACAGTTTTTTGCTGCACTTTACTTATCAGACTTATAGCTTCAGTATTTGTTATTTGTTTCATCCCAGTTTATTCTTATCATGCTTATGTCCGTTCGCTGGGCGTTATGCTCAGCCGTATTTTCCTTTCATGTTCCAAACGGCAGGTACATCAGGACGCTCTTAGGATTCTAAGAGAGTATGTGCATTGGATGGAAGCTATCCAGACTTCTTTACTTTATGCACCTTAGACATTACTTTTCTTCTTTGGACCTTCAGTACTTAATCTTTTATGTTTGAGCTTATGTTTGTGTTAGGACCTTTGGAATAGATATTTGTAATAGATAAGCTAGGAGGTATGTAGTTCCTCCTGGTCCTAGTAGTAGTAGGAGTAACATGTGACAACCTTGGTTTTGAGGTTCGTCACTTACTTTTGTTTTGTGCTAGTTACGTGTTTTTACGCGTTTATGTGCTAATTGGTGTGAATAGATTGTGGTTTGGATATCGTTTCCGATACGGGGTACCTTGTGAGTGAAACGATGTGTGATGATTTCATGTTCATGAGTTCACATGGTGGTGACTATGAAGTGAGATGGTGTTATTTAGTGGTTTTACGTATACGTATATGTATTATAGAAAATCGTATTTTTACGATTTACAGTTTAGCATTTAGAGGTCTCGGATGAGGTAATTAGTCATATGAATAGTTTTCGGGATGGTTTTAAGTCATTTAGGGCTTAGTTATAAAGTTTATTTCAAAATTGGAGATTTTTATTAAAAGTGTATTTTTTACGTCTTTTACGGTAAAACGCGTAAATTTGACTAGTTTGACAGTTTTGAGGTTTTGGAAGCTTTAGGAGCTGAAATAAATTAAGGTAAATTAAGGTAATGTTAATAACATCATATTAAATAATAAAAATAAAAAAAAACGAAGTTAGGGGTGTTTGGGTCGGTTTAGACGCACCAAAGAAAAGAAAAGGGGAAAAAGGGAACCGGGCTTTTGTATATGGGCCAAGGACTTGTTAGGAAAGTATAGAAAGCCTTATTTTTATCAAAACACTTCATAAAATCCCTGGAGATCAAGTATGGGTCGACATTCATGGAGAAAATTAGGGTTCTTCATCAAAAATCTTGTTTTCCAAAAAAATCTAAGGTAAAATCTTCAAACCCTTTTCAAATAAATTGTTTTTATGATTTCTTTAATCATCTTATGATGGATTTAGCTTAGGGTTTAATTTAAAAACAGTAAATTGATGTTGTATTAATCATAATATGATGATTACATAAATTAGGGCTTGTAATTAGAGGGATTAGGGTTAATTAATGAGGTTGATTTTGTTAAACCCGTTTTTAAAAACTGGACAGAATTTTGAGTCAATTGTTTTGATCGTATTGGGAGTTCTACAAACTCTTATTTTTCGATCCACATATGCATGGAAAGCTATTTGAAGTGGCTTTCCAATGAAAGAAACTAGAGTTAAATTGGATGTCGGGAAGTGGGTCAAAAACATGTTATAACAGTCGTAGGTCAAAACAGTTTTGAAGTCAGCCTGTTTTCTTTTTAAGATTTGGGTTGTTTGGGGTACTTAGGGTTACATTGGGATCTTCTCACGAACATGAGAGATGGTTTATATATTGTAGTAAGTATCTACACTTGGGCTAAGGTTGTGGTTTAGGGTAAGAACCTCTAATAGTAACAAACTTTTTGTAAGTTTAAAGTCGGTAAATCTGGAATGACAAAAGTATATATATATATATATATATATATATATATATATATATATATATATATATATATATATATATATATATATATATATATATATATATATATATATATATATATATATATATATATATATATATATATATATATATATATATATATATATATATATATATATATATATATATATATATATATATATATATATATATATATATATATATATATATATATATATATATATCGGGGCCTTAAAAGTAGCTTTAACGTTGGGGAAAATGGGAGGTGTTAGCTAACATATGTAAGGGAATAAATATTCCCTTTACAGAGATCATGGGTATGTTTAAGTGGGCGTTTGGCTTATAGTTTGGAGACCTAAAACTGGGACTGTTTTGGGTAAAATGTTAACGGGACGGGTTATGAAGTAAAACGGGTTAAGGGCTTTATAGAGGGGTGTAATGAGATGCTTAGAGCATACATAAGAGGTATATATATCAGATAAGGTTAGATGTCCATCATAGGTTGATGAGCCATTTTAGTGTTTGGTTCATGTTTTGATTATGTGTTTTTGGTTTGTTAGCTTTTTGCTAGTGCGCGGATGTTTGGGGAAGCTCAATCAGTTGAGTTTCATAGTCCCATGTTTACTATTGATATTGACTTCCAGATGGGATGGAAGAGACACTGTGTTGAGTTATTTTATAAATTGATGCTGTGAATGTTTTTAAGGTTTATGATGGACTTGTGTGTACATTATGTGATTAACTGCTATGTGATTCTTGATTCTGTTTATGATTTGGATCGGGGGACACGTACCGTCTCAGTTATTGTGGTTTGACAAGGTAGTGGCCTTGTGGTTTGACAAGGTAGTGGCCTTGTGGTTTGACAAGGTAGTGGCCTTGTGGTTTGACAAGGTAGTGGCCTTGGGATAGGTACATAGTGTGATCATCTATGGTACCATGTTGTTTGGCAAGGTAGGAGCCTTGGATTTTGGTTTGGAATGTTTGATCTTGAATGTTAGTTGTTAATACATAATTGTAACACATTGTCCATATGTTATTGTGTTGATGGTTGTTACTCACAACTTTTTGGTATGATTTGGCGTTTGAGTCTAAACCTATGACTCTCACCAACTTTATGTTGACGTATTTTAGTGTCTCTTTCAGGTGAGTATGTGGTTAAGCTTGAGGATAGGAGTGGCTAGATTTGGATGCATTAGGATGGCATATAGAAGGAGATCCCCGTTCCTTCTTAGTTTACCTTTATGTTTTTTTGTTTGATAAGTGATACATGTTGGCACCTATATGTTTGTTTGGTTTATGTTTATTGTTTGTCTTGGGTAAGTGGTAGGACTGTTACCTACTTACCTAGACTCCTGCATTGTTGAGGTATTATCATGACATTTGTGTCGCCATTTTTGACATTATATTTGCATTTAGTTATCTCTATAGACACGCTATTGTTGTGATGATATCCATACGTCGTGCCCCATATTCCGCCATGGTGGGGTGTGACAGAATGGTATCAGATACCAATGGTTATAGAGAATTAGGTTGCCTAGTCGTGTAGCCTAGTCTATAGCTTAAGGGTCCCTGCATATAGGCGTCATAGGAGTATGTGTGCATTTTATAATAATTGATGTGTTTGGATGTTATTTATTGCGATGTTTTGACTAGTATGAATTGAACCATAGTATGTTCATACTTAGTCACATGTTATTTTCTTTTCGGGTTTGTGACTAGTGCGGGTTGAACCATAATCGTCCACGCTAGTCATTGTTGTATTTTGCTTAAATTGTACATTATAGTACATAATTTGGGACAAGGTAGTTTCTATCTTTTGTCGAGTTATTTTACATACCTGAGGTATGTTATTTTTCTTTTGATGTTTAAGTCATGTTCCCTAAGAATCGTGTGGTGGTTCGAGTTACTAGGAGTACATGGGTAGGAAGGATTTTAAGCTGTTTCCACTCTTATGGGCGACATGACTTATAACTGATTATGTTTTTCGTTTTGGATTTATTCTATGTTGTTTTAGCTTGACTATGGATTTCGGTATTCCAAGAGTTTTACTATGTTATTTTAATAGATGGTGTTTTGGACCTATTTGGTTATGTGGTTATGAGCTTATGTGAGTAGATGGATTTATGTGGTATATGTTGTATTGATTCTTATAAGTGTCATCATAGGAGGGAGTGCATTGGGGAAAGGGTAATTGTATAAGTATGGTGGCCAACATAGTTATACAAGTACCACAACTTCAATGGGTTCTCAAGTATGATTGCATGAAAGAGAGTTAGTACATGCTTGTATATGATGAGATGTGGATTTTGGGTATATTTATAATATATGGGTTTATGTAACGGTTGCCTACGATATGGCTATTTTTATTAGTGTGTTATATGTTTTGGGTTATAGTCGTGTTGTGTGATTATGGGGTCACACGATATGGTTTGGTTTTGGAGGTGGGCTTTATGCCTTGTTGTGGCATGGTGAGATGGTGAGAAGGTGATTACTCGTATGGAAAAACGAGCGTATAAAGCAATTGATTGACTTACGTGTATGATAACGAGTATGTTTGGGAGATTCGATAGGTATACATATGCGGATGTATATATACTAATCGATGTTATGTTATGATTTACGGTCGTTCAATAGTTATTATAACTTGAACGTACCTAGTACACTCTTGTGTTTAAACAATTTATTAGAGCTCGAGTTTGGTGGAGTTCCAATGAAGTTTTGAATCTTTTAAAGTGTGTCTTGTAGCGTACTCTTTGAGTTTTGTATTTCACGTGTACGTTTTAAAATGGTGTTTTTGGTTTCAAGCCTATTGAAATAACTTCGGATTTCTTTTGAGATAATGAAATCTTTTGTGTTGGGTCTTGCATTTCTTTTAGTCGGTATATATTGAGTTAGGTGGTTGGTTGTATTCAGTAAAATAAGGGTAAGGTGTTGGAGTCGTGTTTGAAACAAGATGTAACATAGGATTTCTTTTAATCAACACTTATTTATTTCAAATTTTAAAAGTCTTTCTTTAAAATAAAGCGAAGTAAAATTCCTTTCTACTTACATAGTTTATATAATTGGGTTTAACCGATTCACGTCATTTATAATTATTAATACAAGGTTAAATTGAGTTTATGAAGATTTCACATACAATTTTATCTTTCATTAATATAAAACTGTTTTGGTCATAACTTGTTCGTTTTTAAAGCTTTTTGGATGATTCAAAAGCCTAAAATTATGTACTCGGAACGTACCTTTCAAATATTCAGAATGTATAGTCATGGTAGGTCAGTATCTTGGCCGAAATTATTGTACAAGTGTCGGGTTAAAGGTTGAGTTTTAATAGTAGTTTATTTTTTTGATTTAGGATGCACGGGATACCTAGTTTTTGAGTTGAGTTTTGAGTTCGTCAAGAGGGTTGTTTGTAGATTGTTTGAGCCACATAGATGTGGGAGGTAATAATAAATAAATAAAAAGGAGATATATATTCTTTTGGAAAAGTCGATCTTTTGCACTGGTTAAATAATATGTCGCGGGGCGTAATATGTTTTGGTTGCCATTGGGTGTTTATTGGATCATTTTTCGTTGTCATGGGTCATTTTGAATTGATACATGTTCTGGGTTTGAGTTTTCTTCTGAGTCTCGTGGTTTTTGACTTGTTTTAATTGGTGCACGTGAAATGTCATTAGTTATCCGTGGGTTTGATTCGTTGATCGTATCTGATGGATTCAGGATGTAGTTTTGGTTTCGTATTGTTCGGGAGCGGTGAGGTAGTCATATGAAAGACTTGGTCGCGCCTACACGATTAAGTAAGTGACCATGAGAGAACAGTCGGAATACCCTTAGTGGGGAGGAAAGAAGTTCGTAGACGAACTAATGTGGTCTGATGAGAGGAAGTGTTGGTCTGTTAAAATGCGTGTAGAATTTCGCAAGTAGAACGAGGTAGGAATTTATTCGTATTGCCGCTAATAGAGGATGCAAGGAGGACATAGTTGAAACTGCTAAGGATGTTGTATGAACGTTTCGGGTTTACGGTTATGCATTTGGCTTCGCCAAAGCACTAGCGGTTTTCATGGTGTCAATGAACCAAGTGTTCACGAACGTGTATAAACGAGTTGTCATCGGGAGCATCGACGACGTCTTGATCTACTCAAATCTGAGAAGGAGAGTGAGGCGAATTATGTGTTGGTTTTGGAGTGGAGTTATACGCGAGATTTTCGAGTGTGAGTTTTAGTATTAAGTTTACCATGATGAGTAGTTAGAGATGATGGCATATCATGAAACCAGCAAGGGGCGAAGTGAAGAAGGATGAGGAAACATTTTGGAGGCTGAAGAGGTGGATTGGATAATGAGCCGATCTTGGCATTATCGGAAGGACTGGATGAATTCGCGAAGCATGACGATACGTGGAGCAAGGATTTGGATGTATACGAGAACGACAAAGAAAGGCGGTTGCTTATACGTTGCATGAACTGAAGATTTGGAAGAACTGGATAGACTTAGTTAGTGGAGCTGGATTGTTATATCTGCCTAGAATGCTAGAGGCATTTGGTGTACGAGACGTAGAGAATGATCTATACGGATCATGAACGTCTCCAAACTCATACTCAATCATCTTGATTGAATATTTGACAAAGATGATGGGTTGAGTTAAGTGATGTAAGAAAATTGCAAGGCCAAGTACCATCTGGGAAAGGCAAGCATGGTTGATGAGACTTGGAGTAAGAAGAATGAAGTGGAGCTGAGACGAACATGAACTATAGGGATGACGTATTAGGGTGGTTGGATGAAGGATGTAGGTTGCACGAGTTGAGTTGTCTAAAGCAGAGAACACGTCAACATGTATGTTGCGTGGCTTGGACTATCATATGGAGAAAAGGGACGTAGACTATACCTCCTACATAGGTAGGCGTAGCTTAGAAAGGGCCGAAATTGGTGAAAGTGATGAGAGTTGGGTGATAGTCGATAGACTGACTAATTCATCTCATATTTCAAGAGGAATGAGTAGTCGCGTAGTTGAGAAGTTGGAAGGATTGCGTACAGATGTGATGGAATAGAGGGTGTTTCGTAAAAGTTAACCTAATAGGTATAGAGTGCCTTATGAAGGACTATGGCAAGGGAAGAAACGAAGGGAAGCATCACATCGTGATGTATGGTATGAGTTGAGGAAGAAGAAGGAAGTGTGTATAGAAGCGAAGCATGAATGAAATAGGTCGAGATAGGAACCGAAGGTAAAACTTTGGTAGAGCCTAATGAGTTGAATAAATCACAACGCAGGCTAATACTGTCGTAGTGTGGAAAAGGAAATGGCACTGACCTATACTGATTGTTTGGGAGGCTTAGTGTCGATAATCGAATGGATGAGGAGTTATAGGTGTGATGTGCCATAGCGATGAAGGGCTTGGTCTAACTGAGACAAGATGAAGAAAAGTCAGAAAGTAGTGTATAGGTGCTAATAATGAGCTATCCAAATTTAATGGAAGTAGTTGTAGCATGGGTTTGGATGGCAGTTGATAGACTAACTGAGATAACTGTCCTTTTGATGATGTGTATAGATCATAAGATGATTTGGATTGGAAGAACTAATGGATATGTGAAAGACCGTCATAGGTCACTTTGTAAGGAAATTGGAATTTTTAAGTAGTTTGGGGTACGGACTAAAGGGAGTTGATGTACATGATTAGATATGAGTATATCCAGCTAACTGAGAAAGGATAGGAAAGTGAGATATTTATACAACCTTGGGTGTTACACTGAGGGCATGGGTGATTGATTTAGAGGTAGTTAGGAAACTCGTTAGTGATGACTGAGTTTTCATATTATGATAGTTATCATACTAGAAGTCGATAAATGCCATTTGAGGCACTATATGAATGGATAGGGTGAGTTGTCCCTATTGTGGACTAGAGTTGGTAAAAGAGGCTACTAATGTGGTAATGATGTTGTGGAAAGGATGAGAGCAACAAGGGATGCTATGTAGAAAAGGAGGAAACCACTAGAGTTAGTGACAAAGTTATGTAGGAAGTTTCACCCATAGTAACGGGTGGTACGTTTTGGTAAAATGGAAGAGTTGATGTAGAGTTTTGTAGGTCCATTTATGATCTTTGGAAAGATCGGACCATTAGCTTATGAGCATAGAATTACCTGGGGGAAATGAGTTGTATACATGATACATTTCATGTATTGAGATTGGTAAAGGTTGTTTGAGAATGCATTTTGCATGTACGGTTATTCGGGACTTGTGTTAGTAAGAGTCTTTGTTTTATCAAAGAGTCATCTGTGAGATTTATTGACTGTGAGGTCAAGAGTTTGGCAATGAGTTTAATTATTTTTGGTTTGTATATGTGGTATTTTGAACTTGAACTAAAGTTCACATGGAAATGAGAGGAGTTCGTTTAAAACAAGTATCCTCATGTGGTTTGTAGTTTGTGTGTTTGATCCTAAGGAGTAAATCTCGGGACGAGATTTCTATTAGGAGGGAGTGATGTGACAACCCTGGTTTTGAGGTTCGTCACTTAGTTTTGTTTTGTGCTAGTTACGTGTCTTTACTTGTTTATGTGCTAATTGGTGTGAATAGATTGTGGTTTGGATATCGTTTCCGATACAGGGTACCTTGTGAGTGAAACGATGTGTGATGATTTCATGTTCATGAGTTCACATGGTGGTGACTATGAAGTGAGATGGTGTTATTTAGTGGTTTTACGTATACGTATATGTATTATTGAAAATCGTATTTTTACGATTTACAGTTTAGCATTTAGATATCTCGGATGAGGTAATTAGTCATATGAATAGTTTTCGGGATGGTTTTATGTCATTTAGGACTTAGTTATAAAGTTTATTTCAAAATTGGAGATTTTTATTAAAAGTGTATATTTTATGTCTTTTACGGTAAAACGCGTAAATTTGACTAGTTTGACGGTTTTGAGGTTTTGGAAGCTTTAGGAGCTGAAATAAATTAAGGTAAATTAAGGTAATGTTAATAACATAATATTAAATAATAAAAATACAAATAAAACGAAGTTAGGGGTGTTTGGGTCGGTTTAGACGCACCAAAGAAAAGAAAAGGGGAAAAAAGGGAAAAAGGGAACCGGGCTTTTGTATATGGGCCAAGGACTTGTTAGGAAAGTATAGAAAGCCTTATTTTTATCAAAACACTTCATAAAATACCTAGAGATCAAGTATGGGTCGACATCCATGGAGAAAATTAGGGTTCTTCATCAAAAATCTTGTTTTCCAAAAAAATCTAAGGTAAAATCTTCAAACCCTTTTCAAATAAATTGTTTTTATGATTTCTTTAATCATCTTATGATGGATTTAGGTTAGGGTTTAATTTAAAAACAGTAAATTGATTTTGTATTAATCATAATATGATGATTACATATATTAGGGCTTGTAATTAGAGGGATTAGGGTTAATTAATGAGGTTGATTTTGTTAAACCCGTTTTTAAAAACTGGACAGAATTTTGAGTCAATTGTTTTGATCACATTGGGAGTTCTACAAACTCTTATTTTGTGATCCACATATCCCTGGAAATCTATTTGAAGTGGCTTTCCAATGCAAGAAACTAGAGTTAAATTGGAGGTTGGGAAGTGGGTCAAAAACAGGTTACAACAGTTGTAGATCAAAACAGTTTTGAAGTCAGCCTGTTTTCTTTTTAAGTTTTGGGTTGTTTGGGGTACTTAGGGTTGCATTGGGATCTTCTCATGAACATGAGAGATGGTTTATATATTGTAGTAAGTATCTGCACTTGGGCTAAGGTTGTGGTTTAGGGTAAGACCCTCTAATAGTAACAAACTTTTTGTAAGTTTAAAGTCAGTAAATCTGGAATGACAAAAGTATATATATATATATATATATATATATATATATATATATATGTATATATATATAAATATATATATATATATATATATATATATATATATATATATATATATATATATATATATATATCGGTGCCTTAACAGTAGCTTTAAGGTTGGGGCAAATGGGAGGTGTTAGCTAACATATGTAAGGTAATAAATATTTCCTTTACAGAGATCATGGGTATGTTTAAGTGGGCGTTTGGCTTATAGTTTGGAGACCTAAAACTGGGACTGTTTTGGGTAAATGTTAACGGGACGGGTTATGAAGTAAAACGAGTTAAGGGCTTTATAGAGGGATGTAATGAGATGCTTAGAGCATATATATGAGGTATTTATATGGGATAAGGTTAGATGTCCATCATAGGTTGATGAGCCATTTTAGTGTTTGGTTCATGTTTTGATTATGTGTTTTGGTTTGTTAGCTTTTTGCTAGTGCGCGGATGTTTGGGGAAGCTCAATCAGGTGAGTTTCATAGTCTCATGTTTACTATTGATATTGACTTCCAGATGGGATGGAAGAGACACTGTGTTGAGTTATTTTATAAATTGATTCTGTGATTGTTTTTAAGGTTTGTGATGGACTTGTGTGTACATTATGTGATTAACTGCTATGTGATTCTTGATTGTGTTTATGATTTCGATCGGGGGACACGTACCGTCTCAGTTATTGTGGTTTGACAAGGTAGTGGCCTTGTCGTTTGACAAGGTAGTGGCCTTGTGGTTTGACAAGGTAGTGGCCTTGGGATCGGTACATAGTGTGATCATCTATGGTACCATGTTGTTTGGCAAGGTAGGAGCCTTGGATTTTGGTTTGGAATGTTTGATCTTGAATGTTAGTTGTTAATACATAATTGTAACACATTGTCCATATGTTATTGTGTTGATGGTTGTTACTCACAGCTTTTTGGTATGATTTGGTGTTTGAGTCTAAACCTATGACTCTCACCAACTTTATGTTGACGTGTTTTAGTGTCTCTTTCAGGTAAGTATGTGGTTAAGCTTGAGGATATGAGTGGCTAGATTTGGATGCATTAGGATTGCATATAGAAGGAGATCCTCGTTCCTTCTTAGTTTACCTTTATGTTTTTTTTGTTTGATAAGTGATACATGTTGGCACCTATATGTTTGTTTGGTTTATGTTTATTGTTTGTCTTGGGTAAGTGGTAGGACTGTTACCTACTTACCTAGACTCATGCATTGTTGAGGTATTATCATGACATTTGTGTCGCCATTTTTGACATTATATTTGCATTTAGTTATCTCTATAGACACACTATTGTAGTGATGATATCCATACGTCGTGCCCCATATTCCGCCATGGTGGGGTGTGACATAATACGTGCTCCTGGTCTAGTAGAAAGTCAAACATTATTATTCTTAGTAGTTTGTTAGGATACTCATGAGATATGTTAGGAAAGGATATGCATATCAGAAGTTACACGTTTTGGTTTAATGTAGTATTAGGGTTTCCTTGTAGTATAAAAGGAACCATTGGCAGAAGGGTTAGACACACCTTCATCAACATTATTCATTTCATATTAATAGTAGAAATCCTTAGTAAGGATCCAGTTATTTAATTATTATGTTTCTTCTTGTTCATAGTATTTGTATTCCGCACTTATACTGTGTGTTTCATCAAGAGTCTCTCTGTGAATAGACTTGTGATTACAAAATTCGTTCACCATCCTTAACAGGCTGCAAGATCCACATCTAGTGGACCCAACAAGTTTGGACTACCGATGTTTGATTCCGGTATTTCCGTTATGGTCAGTTAATGTTTTTAAGACATTTGCCTTTTAACACCCCCAATTTACATTGCGCAACGGAAATACACAATTGGGTGTTATTCACAAACTTCATTTCATAAACTCTTTATATGATCTAAAAACAGTATATTAGGAATATAATAAGGAAATAATTTAAATCAGTGTCTAAAACTTTCAATCCCAAGTAAAATCAGTTTAAAAATATATCACAGTAGCGTACAGGTTCCCCTAGGATCTTAACAAAACGACAAACTTTTTACCAAAATACTTGACCATATACTATAAATTTATGACAAAAGGGAAAGAAATCTGTTTTAGACCAAATCACTACAAAAGCAATCGCGCAATCCTTCTCTAGCAAGCTCCACAACTCAACAACTTCAAGTACCTGAAATACATGCTTAAAACCATCAACACAAAGGTTGAGCAAGTATATAGGTTTAACAAAACATAATTGAACACATCATAAAAATCATTCATAATTGTTTAATAGAATTGTGCCCATACAATCTATTAATCGGGCATTTCATCTTATAGCAATAGCTATTGAATTGTATTAAGCTCATGACACCGACCCCTTAACTTAGTCACCTACGCCAAATGCCAGCATGACTAGAAGAACTACCAGTGCCCATACAAGGGTATCAATTGCAAGAATACCAATTCTCATTCTCGTAAAATTATCCTTCCCAGAGGTTACCCAGCGTAATGCCCTGGTCTCAGATAGGGTTGTCAGCCCAATAGTACTATTATTAGAATAAGCGGCTATTCCCAACTCACAACATCAAGTCAGAAGATAGTTAACGGCTCATGAATTTAGGGAATTTTGCAATTTAGGTACTTATACAGTTCAAATCAACAAAGGCAACAAAGGCCACATTCGGGTCCAACAATTACTCATGACATGTGTTCATTTTTACTTCAAATAGCATGTATCCCCCTCGCGGGTTTTAAAATCATTAAAACAAGTAGAAAGCGAGGCTATAGACTCACCTGAAGTATTAACAGTAGTATGACGACTTTTAACGATCGATGATGCCCGACGAACACGAAATTCACAATCTATCAAAACAAAACGCGTGCCTTTAATAAGTCATCCAAATAATATTTCATACATAATAAAATGAAAGAAATATCTCAAAGTCAAAATCAAACTCACACCATACAAAACTTAATAAATCCTTCTTACATACACTTTTACATTTTTATTCTTTCAAAAAATGTCGATATATATATATTAATCGTCCAAACTGTTTTCCTTACTTAAACACGTCCATAGCTTACGATACTAATCAAAAACTTCACTTACTATATATAGAAAGACCTCCCAGAAGTTGGTTAAAAGATTTTACTTTTAAATTTCCCTGCCCGACTCATCTTCGAACTACAAAAACCGGACAGTTTTACGTCAACAATTCATATAGTCTTTTTAACTCATATTTAACTCCGTTTACAAAACCGACACTTGACTTTGAAAATAAACTCAACATCCTCATACTTAACACTTAACATCAGTACTTGACACATTTAAAAATTCTTTTTATAGACCCCGAGATTCGATCCAAATATCGACAACAATTATATATTGTGCTGATACTCGTCTTCCGGTACACGAATAATCAAACTAACGTAACTTTTCGCTAGTTTGGAGCTAGAAGCTCTACCTTATACCAAATCGAAGCTTAAGACATCCTCTGCAACAATATCTAGTTAGTTCATACCAAACTCAAACTCATATTTTCTGAAAATTAACTTTAATAATCTGTTTGAAAATACCTTCATAAAAATAATTCAAAATCAATTTTTCACCACATTTTAACATCATTTTTACCACTATTAACATCCAAATACTACTACTTTCAATACTAACATGCTAAATCATCCTAGATGATAAAATAAAATAAAACCGAACTAAAAATTTCAACATGCAACCATAAAAAATAATATATAACAAGATAAACACATATATGCAACCATTATTTAAGATCAAAACACAAGATTTTTCACCAAAAAATGGGGTTTAAAAAAATGTTCTTGCATGTGGGAAGTTTTCATACCAATGTGTAGAGATTGATGAAAATAAGATGGGTCTTTGATTAGAATTAAGAGATTCAATCTCAAAATTCAAAATCAAGGGGTGTTTGTTCTTGTGGAGGTGACGGACAAAGAGAGAAAAAGGGGAGGGGAGAGAAATGGTGGGTGGAAGTGTTGTGTGTGTTTTTGTTATTAAATTTTCCTTTTATATGGAAAAAGTTTAGGGTAGTTTTTGCCAATTGTGATTCTTGTGGACCAAAATGCAAATACTTGGTTAAAAAGCGGGAAATGACTATTAGTCACTTTTGAAAATATTTACGGGTCTCGGGTTTCATAAAAATACTTCTCAAAACTTAAAACGCACAAAAAATATGATATTATATAGTCCCGGCACGACTTAATACGACATTAAAAATTAAAAATGTCAAAATGTTAAACATCAACATGTTTAAAAAAAAGGTAATTTTTTTGGGCATCCGTTGATATCGTCATCACTAATAATCCTCGCAACTCGTCAAAACGTAAAAATATAACTTCCAACCATTCATCCAAATCAAATCACCAATCATCATAATAATCAATCTCGTCAAAATTTTCAAAAATATACGTAAAAATATAATCAAATAATGACCACGGTTTTGGGTTGTTACATCCTACCCTCCTAAAAGAGAGCGACGTCCAGACGCTCAACCCGCCTCACACTCGCACTTCCTCCCTTCTAGACTCAACGTGACCTCTTATCCTCGAGAGACACTCATATCTTTCACACCAGTTCAACTCAATCCTTATGATATCACCATACCCACAAATATTACTACATTCCAACTTCCAATCTTCATCTTCTTTTATGATAATATTCCTTCATCATTCATACTCCTTCTGCATCACTTTCTCAGTTCCATTCAGTTGTATGGTGATCTTACGACTATGTAAGTCCTCAAATCAAGACGTGCAATTTTCAGCGCCTAAAGATTTCATCTTCACTAGGTTCCATTAGTCCTCATAGTGATATATTAAAGATATCATCATCCCAAGTTTCAATAATATGTTGATGTGATTTAAACCAAATTCAATTGCCATCGTTCAGATCATCCTCTCACTCTGTCCGTTGCTTTCCGAAAATATGCAATATTCCTTCTTGACTTAATTCTTCTCACTTTCTGTAAAAATCACTAATACTCAAAAGTCAATCTCAGTCTCTGGGTTACATATAATATGTTCAAACCTTATTCAATACTCATACTTATCACAGCGATTTCCAATACTCAAAAATTACTCTCTCTCTATGTCCGAATGTTACACTCAAACTAAACACAATGAGATTATCAATAATTCTGACTAGTCACTTATATACTTCCTATACTCACCTTCCACTTTCATTCATTCTAACAATCAATACACTGAATTACTGTACCTTCCATAGTACATCATTACATCTTCCTCATACCATATATTGTTTAAACAACTCCGTTAGTCTCCAATATTCAAATCTGAAATGTATAATGGTCAGATCACTTCTTGATATCGTAATACAGTTGATTCTGGAATAAGCTGTATCAATACTTCAACTTGTAAAATTCCTCAATACTACATGCGACACTCTCAGCACTCTTAGAATAATTAAATTCTCCTTGATCTGATAATCACAATAACCGTTTTTGTTCCACAAAAACCTACATCTCAACTCTCTCATTTCTATTACAATTCTATTTCAAAATTTCTGACAATCGGTTAATCTTCTTTCTTTGGCATTCCTTTTTCCATTATTTTATCAACTCGATTCTAAATATCTTTCCATTCCATCCATTCTTCTTGTTGTTACCAATATTCCAAAAATATCAAGACTCAAGAGCCAATTCTCAATTAAATTAGAAATCTTATAAGCCCTTTTTCCTTTTCCTCCTTACTAAATACTCACTAGTCGATAGTGAAAGTATCCACACTCATCCTTCATAATCTAAAACACACTTCGTATACAGAACTATAACATATCCCATCTATAATTTACTGATTATTATTTCTCTTTCATCATTAGGTAATCCTTAACTCCTTCCTTTTAAAATTCCCGAATGGCATTTATAAATAAGTCCTTCTTATCCTTATTTTCTTCATACTTGATTCCATACAAGTAATACTTTACAATCCCAAAATAAATACCACGTCGTCGAAACTCATGATCATATAAATCCCATTATACTTCTTTATTAAAGTCAACACCCTACTATTACTTACCTTCCATTTGATATTATCCAAATATCATCATCGCAGCTCTATAATTCCTTCAAATTCCTCCAATACTAACTATACAACACAAAACTTCAATCTAACCTCAGTGTTCATAAACAACTTCCTAAACTACAAAATCAGATCTCAAAAATACAACTTAGATATATGTGGATTTCACACATTTAGTTCTTCTTTGTCAGCTTTATCAATGGTTCAACAATCAGTGAAAACCTCCGGATAAACCTCCGATAATACTCAGCTTACACAAAGGAATTGACAAGCTTCAGTCGGTTTCGTCGTTATCGACAAAGCCTCAATTGTTTCAATCTAGTCAAATTTTCACGATCACTTCAGCCATAGATCGCATATTCTAAAACGTCTATATTACTCAAACTAAAGTTCATATCTAAAGGATTTCACACACCATTCCTCCCTTCCTAACAATTTTCTAATTATTATTAAATACTCTCCTTTCCTTCAATCATCTATTCATCACACCAAACATTCACAATCAGTAATGGGTACCGATTTCTGGTGCTCAGTTTGTTCAACCTCACAGCAATCATCTTATTCACAAAACATCCAGCTTCCTTACTTACTTCCATTATTACTTCTTTGATGACTTACCCTTCCAGTCAAATCAGATTATCTTTATTGTCTTATCTGCCAACCCTTACAATTAATCATATTACCATCCTCAACTTCCTGACAATGCCATATAACAAAATATCCAATCAGATTACATAACTCACATCACTAAGCTAACACAAAGCTTCTTCTTCCCAAGACGACAGTGAACTCTACGATTCCATAGAACAATCATATAATACCCTTAAATACTAACTCATCTTCTTATTCCTTTCTGACTACTACTAGTAAAGCGCACAAAAAAATTCGATCTATTACAATTTCCTCCTACATACCTTCTCATCATTGACCAATAAAATCTTCAAATAAAAATTCCACTGATTACTTCCTGAAATTAGTACTCAATGCTTAACAACATTCCAATTTAATTCTTTCCACCTTTGTTTATCATATCCTATGACATTCATTCTTTTCCCGGTTAATTTTCTCACAACTCTACTTCACTTAATTGCGCGATACCTCTTAATTCCATAAGTTCAGAAAAATATTCCCTTAACATATATATATATATATATATATATATATATATATATATATATATATATATATATATATATATATATATATATATATATATATATATATATATATATATATATATATATATATATATATATATATATATATATATATATATATATATATATATATATATATATATATATATATATATATATATATATATATATATATATATATATATATATATATATATATAGTTATTAACAATCCTTCCATCGGTTAGTTTCTTATTTCAACCAACCGCTAATTCTTGTTGATTTCTCGTCCTCAGGCCAACTAAAATCTAACATCTTCAAATCTCAATATATCCTCAATAACACTTTCAGAATTTCAATACACCATCAATAATACCTTCAGGATTTCAATACACCATCAATAATACCTTCAGGCTTTCAATACACCATCAATAACACCTTCAGAATTTCAATGGAATCCTAACTCAATGATTACCATATAAGAATATACAAATTACTACATTGAATCCTAAATTTAATCAGCATTTCCAAAATATAGGCTGTAATAGCAGCAACATTCCTTTCATATTTATTTCCATTATCTGAGTAATTCCTTTATTCAGTCTCCTTAACCGAAATTAAAACATTTCATTACCACAGGAATACTAATTCCTATACCACACTCTTTGTTATTCCTTAAGCAGCCGGACCTCCAGCTAGTCCGTATTTACGACCAGTAAATAGATAATTACTTAAGTGGTATAAAATATATGTGATCCACACATCATACTTCCTCCTACTTACCTGATTTATAGTAAACGCTTGAATAGCATCTCTTCTTATCTTAGACTGTTAAATTCCAAGTTTACCTTCTGTTAGAGGAAATATATTTCCTATTCCTTATTGTCATTCGCAACAATACCGTTCATTTACCCTTTTCTGCCACACTTAATTTCGAATCATGATCAATCTTTAAATTATCATCTCTTTTTGTCTATGAACATTCCGAAATGACTATTGATATACCAAACATCCATCAGCTACCCGAATTTATCCATATAGTTTCACCTTTCCAATTATCATCTGTTAGTATTAGTGTCAAGTCTAGTTAACGTATGCGATAAGTAGGAGGTACCTAAGTGCACTTTTCTTAATGTAGTATGTTTTGAGTCGGATGTGGGTTGCAGCCCAATCCTAGGTCGGTTAGGATTACCCCTCATCTCTATAAATAGAGATGAGGGGTGAAGGACTCGTTACACCGTAGCTTCTATTCTTTCTATTGTAATCAACCGATTAGTATAATAAAGTAAATCGTTTGGTTACCTTTGTGTCGTTCTTCTGGGTTTGTCGTTGCAACTCTGCGATCTTCTTTAAGGGATCTAAGTTTCCGCATATCGATCTTCGGTTGTTGGGTTTACGATTCCAACAAGTGGTATCAGAGATCACAGTTATAGTGGTCAACGAAGTTCGAGGGCTAGAGCGAGGTTTCGGTTCGATCGAAATATCGAGGTGTCGAAAATTGGTTTCGAGGTACGATTTTTAAATCGTTGTTTGAGTAGCACTCGCTAAGCGATTACGAGAGGTTTAATCGTTCCGTGGGGAATCTAAAATTTATCACGTGAAGTGGTATTATAATATCACAAAGGTGATACTTATAATATTATCCTACGTGAAAGTAATTTACTACAAACTGATGACAAAGGATTCGAATATTATTCGATTTTTGGTTAATTATCGCTTTTAGGTATATAAAAGACGATAGCATTGAAGATCGTTGTTGCGGGTTTTATTTCTTGTGGGACAAGTTTCGATCGTGGTTCGCTTGGTTTTAAGTTGGCGATCGGGGTTGCTTGTTCTAAATCGAGGTTTTAGGATTTGTAATAAATTCGATTTGCAAGAAGGGTATTTTCTTGTGGTTCAAGTTTGATCGTGGTTTGCTTGAGGTTATCAAGTTAGCGGTCGGGTTTGCTTGTTCGGAATCGAGGGTTTAGGGTTCTCTAATAAATTCGATTTGCAAGAAGGGTTTTTCTTGTGGTTCAAGTTTGATCGTGGTTCGCTTGGGTATTCAAGTTTACGATCGGGTTGCTTGTTCGTGATCGAGGGTTTAGAGGTTTTGTAATAAATTCGATTTGCAAGAAAAGGTTTTAGCAACAACGGGTATATTGCACACGGCTTGCGAGGCTTGTCGGAAAAGTTGGTTAAGAAACAAATTGACAAGGTTTGTAGCAAGGTTAAAGAAGATTCAAGACTTGTCGAGGTTGCAAGATCTCTTAGGTTATTAGAGATCGGTTTTCCAAAATTATAAGTACGACAAGGGTTACTTCAAAAGGAGTCGGGTACTTTCTTGATTCAAGGGTTTTCGATTTGTTGGATAGGTTAAATTCCAAGGCTCAATCGATATTTGAGTAAGAAAGGGTGTTCTTTTGAAGGGTTACTTGGTTTGATCGATTTCTAAGAAGGTTTCTCTTAGGGTTATATCGATAAAGCAAGGGTTTTTCTTTATAAACGGGGACTTCGTATTTGTGATTGTGAGGTTTAATATATCACAAGGTTTAGCGAATTATCGAAGGGACTTTGTCGGTTTGTGATTGTGAGGTTATTCACAAGGTTTAGCAAACAACAAAGGGATAAAGAAAAAATGGCTAGTTCTATAACAAGGTTTAACATCGAGAAATTCGATGGATTTAATGTACATAAGCATGGAGGTTCAAAACAAGTTGGGTTCAAACAACTTGGTCCTGTGTTAAAACAGGAGTCCATGGAGTACATGTTTATAAACGTGTTTGGTTTGAGGTGGAACTGCAGGGAGCTCAGGGGGATCGTGAAGCTGAGGTTTTTCAGGATAGTAACGATCATGTTGAAGTGGCTCAAATACGGTTTGAGGTGGAACTGCATGGAGCTCAAGAGGGTCGTGAAGCTGAGGTTTTTCTGGTTAGTAACGATCATACTGCAGTGGCTCAAAGACGGTTAGAGGACAAACAACCTGAAGAAAAGACAAACACGGGCTGCTTGGTAAATGAGTAGGAAGAGGTACACCTTGGTATAAAGGTGGGGCCAAACATTACGGTAACCAGAGTACCTGGTCAAGAGGGTGCGGAGGGTAATGTTGCTGAGAAGAAGAACATGAAAGAGTCTATGGAAGCTAATCTAGGAAAACTACAGAAGTACAATGCCTGGTTAACAAGGTGGTCCCGGGTCCGAGGTTCCAACACCGGTAAAAAGTGTTGAGTATCGGTTATGTTTAATTGTTACTCTTAAGGTGGAAATTGTTGGAATATTAGTAGTAAACTTAAATATAGTTTAGGGACTTAAGTGTACTTTGTAATATAGATTAGGAATAGACTAGTATTAGGAAGTTTTTAGGTTAACCTCCTTAAGTTGGTTTATAGGAAGTTTCCTATTTAACTTAAGACGGTGCCTACCCCCTCATCTCTATAAAAAGGGATGAGGGGGTATCCTAGTTCATTGTATTCTTCTTCCTCAATGTAGTCTTTATTAGGGTTATTAATAAAGAGGTAGTTGAGGGTATACCGTGTGCATATATTTGTCGGTTCTTTGTAGTCTCTCGTGTTCGCTACTTGTGCTCGATACAACTCGCGATCCAGCGGTTCCGCGTCATCGATCTTCGTGACACATCAAACCGTTTGTACCACTGCCTTGGAGACTGCTTAAGACCATAAAGGGATTTCTTCAACAAACATACCTTGTTGCCCGTTCCTTCTTCAAAACCAAGCGGCTGCCTCATATAAATGGTTTCTTCAAGATTACCATGCAAAAACGCCGTCTTCACATCAAGTTGTTCCAACTCGTAATCTTCACAAGCAGTTAATGAGAGAATCACCCTAATAGATGTATGTCGAACCACGGGTGAGAATACCTCATTATAGTCACTCCCTGCTCGTTGTGTGAAACCCCGAGCTACCAGCCTTGCTTTATACTTTGGTTTCTGAACGCCTTCAATCCCTTCTTTAATCTTATACAACCACTTGCAGCTTACCAGCTTCTGACCACGTGGTTGATCGACCAGCTCCCAAGTATGATTCTTCTTTAAAGAACTCATATCTTCCTCCATAGCACGAACCCACTCATCCCTTTCAGATGAATTAATCGCCTCCTGGAATGTGATTGGTTCATGTGTATCTTCTTCCTCAGCAATAGCAAACGCATAAGCCGTAATATCATCTTCTTCCCTAGACCCTGATGATCTAGACAATGATACATTACCTTCATTCCTATACCTTGTAGGTTTAGTAATTGTTCTCTTAGCTCTATCACGCACCAGAACATAGTTGTCCAAATTCTGTTGTTGAGGCATTGCATCTACTGCATCTTCAACTTGATCCTCATATTCATTCCTTAGATTTACCCCAGTATGAGGATCCATAGTTCGTTCGACCCGACTGCCTTGAAGTTCCACCTTAAACTCAATTTCCTTCCTAGAATCTGCAGCACCAGCACCCTTGAGAGTATCCTTATACATAAGGCTCTCATTAAAGACCACATCCCTGCTTATGATTATCTTCGGTTTAACATCATCCAACCTCCATAATCTGTATCCCTTCACACCCTCAGGATACCCCAGGAATATGCATTTTATAGCTCTATGCTTGAGCTTTCCCTGATTCACGTGTGAATAAGCAACGCAACCAAATATCTTCAACATCTCGTAATTCGCCGGATGTTCTGACCATAAATACATAGGTGTCTTCTTCTCCAATGCAGTAGATGGAGACCTATTGATCAGATATGTTGCCGTCACTGTTGCTTCTGCCCAGAAAGATTCTGGCAAACCAGACTGAATCAGTAAACACCTAACCTTGTCCAAGAGCGTCCTGTTCATACGTTCAGATAGACCATTCTGTTGCGGAGTTCCAGCAACCGTCAAATGTCTTGCTACCCCGCTCTCCTTGCACAAGTTATTAAACTCCTGATTACAAAAATCCAAACCATTATATGTTCGAAGTTTCTTCAGTCTTCTACCTGTCTGGTTTTCTACCAACTGCTTCCACTCCTTGAACTTGTTAAACGCCTCACTCTTGTGTCTAAGAAAATAAACCCAAACCCTCCTCGAATAATCATCAACAATCGATAAAAAGTAACGACAACCACTCATCGATTCCACCCGAGAAGGACCCCAGAGATCCGCATGGACATAGTCTATAACTCCCTCTGTTGTGTGTTGACCTCGACCAAAACTCACCCTGGTCGATTTTCCAAGAACACAATTTTCACATAATTCGAGCTTACCTAGACCTTCCTTCCACACCTGCGCAAGACTTTCCTTTTCTTTTATACCGACACTAGCTTCACTTGATTTAGCCCAACCATCCAAGGAGTACACACAATTTTCCTTCAAAGTTACCGACAAAACCATCAAAGAACCCTTGATCACCTTTACTCTTCCATTCTGCAACTTCACGGTATAGCCCTCTCGATCCAGAGTGCCCAAAGATAACAAATTTCTTTTCAACTCGGGAATGTAACGCACATTCTCAAGCACAAAACTTGAACCATCTTTCATTTGTACTCTCACCTTCCCTATCCCCTTGATGGCACATGCTCTATTATCACCGAGCAAAACCATACCACCATCAAGCTCCTTAAAATTAAACAAGAAGTCCCTCATAGGCGTCATGTGATAGGAACCACCAGAGTCCATGATCCACTCTAAGAACCTTTGCTCACTCACCGCCATCAACAAATCACCATTGTCATAACCCTTAGAATACGAATCAGCGTCCTGTTTTGCATTCTTGTTGACAAAGCCAGTTGATTTCTTCTTGTTCCATTTTGGATAGTCTTTCTTATGGTGATCCTCATAATAGCATATGTAACACTTATGTTTATAAGTTCCTTTACCTTTTGACTTTGATCGCGAACTACCACGTCCTTGATTACCCCGATGCTCCGGCCTCCCCCTTACAAATAACCCATCACCGTCATCATTTGCATCTGTCTTCTTCTTCAACTCCCGTGAATTGAGGGTAGACAAGACATCCTCCAAAGTGAGCGACTCCCTTCCATAAAGCAATGTCTCCACAAAGTTATCATACGAGGAAGGTAATGATGTAAGTAACATGAGTGCCTGATCTTCGTCATCATTTTCAACGTCTATGTTCGCCATGTCACCAATCAACTTATTAAACTCATCTATATGTTCAGATAATTTCTTACCTGAATGCATGTAGAAAGTGAACAGCTTCTTCTTCAAGTACAACTTGTTGGCTAAAGACTTTGTCATATACAAAGTTTCTAACTTTAACCAAACACCCGCATCAGAATTTTCTTTGTTGACTTCCCTCAACACCTTGTTATCCAAGCACAAGAGTAAGGCACTGTGTGCTTTTTTGTAGACATCCGTCTTCAACGCCGCAGTCTTTTGAGCGTCCGTCATGGTATCCGGGAATGAATCTAACGCAGCCTCCCAACCATCTTGAATTAATAGACACCGCATCTTCACACGCCACAACCCGAAGTCATTAGACCCGTCGAATTTTTCGACGTCAAACTTCGCTATAGACGACATATTCTTTCTCCCTTGTTGCGTAAATACTACAGAGACGGAGTATATGGCGCTTACGGAAGCTGTTAAGGAAAGCATTTGGCTTAAAGGTCTACTAATCGAGCTGGGAATAAACCTAAGGTCAGTGGTTGTGAATTGTGATAATCAAGGGGCAATTCATCTCTCAAGAAATGCTATGTTTCATGAAAGGACGAAGCATATCAACGTGAGGTATCACTTCATCAGGGAGATCGTGGAATCTAAAGAGATTGAAGTGGCAATGATAGGCACGGAAGATAATGCAGCTGACGCTTTCACAAAGGTGGTTCCAGGTCCGAAGTTCAAGTATTGCATGGAGATACTTGGAGTCGGGGCTAACTAGTCTTGTCACTAAGGTGGAAATTGTTAGTATTAGTGTCAAGTCTAGTTAACGTATGCGATAAGTAGGAGGTACCTAAGTGCACTTTTCTTAATATAGTATGTTTGGAGTCGGATGTGGGTTGCAGCCCAATCCTAAGTCAGTTAGGATTACCCCTCATCTCTATAAATAGAGATGAGGGGTGAAGGACTCGTTACACCGTAGCTTCTATTCTTTCTATTGTAATCAACCGATTAGTAAAATAAGTAAATCGTTTGGTTACCTTTGTGTCGTTCTTCTGGGTTTGTCGTTGCAACTCTGCGATCTTCTTTGAGGGATCTAGGTTTCCGCATATCGATCTTTGGTTGTTGGGTTTACGATTCCAACATCATTAATATTCATACGACACTCTTCACCACATCTCTTCTCATTCCTAGGAATCTAACACACAGACATCATTTTAAACCTTGTAGAATAGTAGCAGCATCTCCAACTGGAACAACAACATCTTCAGTCTCAACAACATCTTCAACTGGAACAACATCATCTCCAGTCTCAGCACCTCGTCTCCTCGCAGCCCAACCAGCTTCAAACAATCTAACAACTATTCTCACAATCATATAATCTACCCTATAGTTAACAACCTTTGGAGACATATTTCAAGATACTCAGTCACGCAAGAATCCCTGCTAATGACAGAAACATATCTCACTCAACTCTTTCTAAGTGATAACAGTAGAAAGAAACATGATAAGTATATACATTGAGATAGAAAGAAAAGGATCTTTTCATCAAGATGTATCATGAATACTACATGCGCCAACAACATAATACTACCTCAATTCCACAATCATCTCACAAAGAGAGAATAACAAAGACACATCAAAATACTAAAGGGTAATAGTAGATTTCATCCATAAATCCGAGAAAATCGCAACAAAAAATGTCACTACAGTCACTTACCCTTATCATCCTAAACAACAAAAATAATCCATCACAATACTTCCTCACGACATCTAAATAATCCAAATACAACACAACAATACATAAACTGAAATACAACAAAGATCCATCACTACATCACTCCATAGGATGTGGTCCATCATTTTCTCCAACTTGGCTCGTCCCTACTTCATCTTCATTTGGTCCTAACTTGCAACATCTCTATTTTGGATCAAAACACGGCGGATTCTCAAATCCATACCTCAAATGTGCTCTTTGACACGGCGGATCTATCATATAATGCGAATCAACATACACCTCACTATCCTGAAACTTCCAATGCGGTCCAAGATACGGCCCAAGATGAGCTACATATTCACTTAACCTACGAAGCCTATCTATCTCTTTCTGATACTTCTCAAAATCAGTTCCATAACTTCTCACTTCAGCTTTAACCTCAGTTCTTCCAACTTCACTCTCAGTCCTATAATTATCACTTTCAAATTCTACAACATTTTTCTTAACATCCGTATCATCCCCATAATCTAACCATCCACCTGAATTCTTATGATCACCTACTCGCTGATACTACAAACTCCGTTTACCTACAGCAAATCCTCCTTTATTCGTGTAAAGTGGTATGTCGGACATTTTCTGAAATCATAGAAAATTCAAAGGTACATAAGGTCATTATTCAAAAATATATATGCAATGCATGGTCATGCAAATGCAATTGATTTACGTATGCCAAATATATATGTATGTGATGCAATGCTATGCAATGCAAATGATAATTATACAATACTCATAAAAATGATATTATGATGAAATCACTCCACGTCCTTTCATTAATACCAATACCTTATCTTAGTATTTACTTAATAAATACTCAAGAATTCAGAACAATTTTGCGGGATACATCAATAATAACAAAGCATAACAAAAATAAATAATCTTACCGGAGCCTTGCAGAGAAGTTGCGTTGCTTTTATAAAATACTTTCGACACCAAAGTTGTAGTTTAGGACATTTTTCAAAAATCGACCTAATTCGCTATAACTAAAAAGCTCTAGTTACCAATCTTTAACACCCCCAATTTACATTGTGCAGCGGAAATACACAATTGGGTGTTATTTACAAACTTCATTTCACAAACTCTTTATATGACCTAAAAACAGTATATTAGGAATATAATAAGGAAATAATTTAAATCAGTGTCTAAAACTTTCAATCCCAAGTAAAATCAGTTTAAAAATATATCAGAGTAGCGTACAAGTTCCCCTAGAATCTTAACAAAAACGCAAACTTTTTACCAAAATAATTGACCATATACTATAAATTTATGACAAAAGGGAAAGAAATCTGTTTTAGACCAAATTACTACAAAGGCAATCCCGCAATCCTTCTCCAGCAAGCTCCGCAACTCAACAACTTCAAGTACCTGAAATACATGCTTAAAATCATCAACACAAAGGTTAAGCAAGTCTATAGGTTTAAGAAAATATAATTGAACACATCGTAAAAATCATTCACAATTGTTTAATAGAATTGTGGCCATACAATTTATTAATCAGGCATTTCATCTTATAGCAATAGCTATTGGATTGTATTAAGCTCATGACACCGACCCCTTAACTTAATCACCCACGCCAAATGCCAGCATGACTAGAAGAATTACCAGTGTCCCTACTAGGGTATCAATTGCAAGAATACCAATTCTCATTCTCGTAAAATTAGCCTTCCCAGAGGTTACTCAGCTTAATGCCCTTGTATCATATAGGGTTGTCAGCCCAATAGTACTATTATTAGAATAAGCGGCTATTCCCAACTCACAACATCAAGGTAGAAGATAGTTAACGGCTCATGAATTTAGGGACTTTTGCAATTTAGGTACTTATATAATTCAAATCAACAAAGGCAACATTCGGGTCCAACAATTACTCATGACATGTGTTCATTTTTACTTCAAATAGCATGTATCCCCCTCGCGTGTTTTAAAATCATTAAAACAAGTAGAAAGCGAGGCTATAGACTCACCTGAAGTATTAACAGTAGTATGACGACTTTTAACGATCGATGATGCCCGACGAACACGAAATTCACAATCTGTCAAAACAAAATGCGTGCCTTTAATAATTCATCCAAATAATATTTTATACTTAATAAAATGAAATAAATATCTCAAAGTTAAAATCAAACTCACACCATACACAACTTAATAAATCCTTCGTACGTACACTTTTACATTTTTATTCTTTCAAAAACTGTCGATATATATATATATATATATATATATATATATATATATATATATATATATATATATATATATATATATATATATATATATATATATATATATATATTAATCGTCCAAACTGTTTTCCTTACTTAAACACGTCCATAGCTTATGATACTAATCAGAAAATTCACTTACTATATATAGAAAGACCTCCCAAAATTTGGTTAAAATATTTTACTTTTAAAGTTCCCTGCCTGACTCATCTTCGAACTACAAAAACCGGACAGTTTTACGTCAACAATTCATATAGTCTTTTTAACTCATTTATTTAACTCCGTTTACAAAACCGACACTCGACTTTGAAAAGAAACTCAACATCCTCATACTTAACACTTAACATCAGTACTAGAAACATTTCGAAATCCTTTTTATAGTCCCCGAGATTCGATCCAAATATCGACAACAATTGTATATTGTGCCGATACTCGTCTCCCGGTACACGGATAATCAAACTAACGTAACTTTTCGCTCGTTTGGAGCTAGAAGCTCTACATTATACCAAATCGAAGCTTAAGACATCCTCTACAAAAATATCTAGTTATTTCATACCAAACTCAAACTCATATTTTCTGAAAATTAACTTTAATAATCTGTTTAAAAATACCTTAATAAAAATCATTCAAAATCAAATTTTCACCATATTTTAACTTCATTTTACCACTATTAACATCCAAATACTACTACTTTCAATCCTATCATGCTAAATCATCCTAGATGATCAAATCAAATAAAACCCAACTAAAAATTTTAACATGCAACCATCAAAAATAATATATCACAAGATAAACACCTACATACAACCATTATTTAAGATCAAAACACAAGATTTTTCACCAAAAATAGGTTTTACAAATATGTTCTTGCATGTGGGAAACTTTCATACCAATGTGTAGGGATTGATGAAACTAAGATGGGTCTTTGATTAGAATTAAGAGATTCAATCTCAAAATTCAAAATCAATGGGTGTTTGTTCTTGTGGAGGTGACGGAAAAGAGACAAAAAGGGGAGGGGAGAGAAAAATTTTGGTGGGTGGAAGTGTTGTGTGTGTTTTTGTTATTAAATTTTCCTTTTATATGGAAAAAGTTTAGGGTACTTTTTGCCAATTGTGATTCTTGTGGACCAAAATGCAAATACTTGGTTAAAAAGCGGGAAATGACTATTAGTCACTTTTGAAAATATTTACGGGTCTCGAGTTTCATAAAAATACTTCTCAAAACTTAAAATGCACACAAAATATGATATTATATAGTCCCGGCACGACTTAATACGTTATTAAAAATTAAAAAAGTCAAAATATTAAACATCGACATGTTTAAAATAAAACGTAAAGTTTTCGGGCATCCGTTGATATCGTCATCACTAACAATCCTCGCAACTCGTCAAAACGTAAAAATATAACTTCCAAACCACCATCCAAATCAAATCACCAATCATCATAATAATCAATCTCATCAAATTTTTTAAAAATATACGTAAAAATATAATTAAATAATGACCACGGTTTTGGGTTGTTACATGCCTTGTATGCTTTGATGACACGCCATAAGTACATGTAACAGTCCACTTATCCAAGTGGGCTGTTACAAAGATAATCCAATATATTATTTTGATAAAAAATTTCCCACTATAAATGAGAAACTACACCATATTGAAACAATATCTAGTTGAGAAGGATCTTTTCTCTATCAATTACACAAATTGATTTTGAAAAATGCGATAATCAATTCGAGATTTTTAATTGACTTGTGACATATTGACTTGAATTTTCCAAAGACCTCAGTAATAATCACAATTGTATTCATATTTCCGAATCTAAGGAAGATTTATCTGATTAAATGGTATGTTTTATATATTTCGTTTGGTGATAAATTCTTATGAGGTAATATTATGATTTTAATCACTAAGTTATGAATGATGCTGTATGTATACCTATTTTGATGAGATAAATTTGAAACTAAAATCCAACAGTAAAGTTGTTGATATGAGTGAAATCTCATATCAATAATATCACAAATCACCCTAAAACACATAGCAAAATACCTAATTTTTATTCATAAAAGCAATATTATGGGTATGTTTTGTGGTTTGTGCTTGTGTAGGTAAAAAGATACAATTTTGGAGCAAACAAGTGAAATCAAGCCTTATTGATGAAGAAGAGACAAAAGGAGGATGAAAAGTGACAAGCCTCGCAAAGACAAAAGGAGGATGAAAAGTGACAAGCCTTGCAAAGACAAAGGACCTTTCTTGAAAACTTTCAAAAATGAGGGACTAAAAGTGTAATTATGAAAAAGTCAAGAACAAAGTCAAATTTGGTCAACTCTCAAGTCAAATGGTCAAAGGATGATTTTTGAACAAGTTTGAAGTTAGAAGGACTAAACATGACAAGGAAATGAAGCTTGGAGCTCAAATTATATTCTTCCTAAACTATAGGGACTAAACATGACAAATTTATAACAAGTTTGGGATCAATCCAAGTGATAGCTAAGCCAGCCAATGGGAAAGGAGTATTTAACTCACTCGGATTGCCACATGGGGTGACACCTCACCCACTCAGCCGCCATAATTAAATAAATAAAATCTCAACAGTAGAAGTCCACTCACTTATTTCAACCAATCAAAAATTAGAAAACGGATACTGATCCGTGCCTCTCTCTCTCATCAAATCAGACAATGCCGCGTTTCACATTCAAACTTATCCGAGCCCAGGAACGAGATTGAGCTAGAGTGCATATCAAGAGAAGTGTTTAACATGAAATCTACTCCAACTTAAGAGAGGATTACAACCCAACAACTCAATTAACCTGACAGTGACTACATCAAAAAGCCCCAATTCAAGTTCTTCAACGGCTACTTATATTTTAACTGAATTCAAGCTACGTGGAAGAAAGAGATTGGATGGAACACGTCACCTACATCCAACGGACTTCATCCCAGCTTCTATAAATACCCCATTAGGTCTTCATTTCTTATATGTACTTAGTGTGTGTATTTTTTACACACTTACTTAAATCTCCCTCATTTCAGTTAGTTAGTTTGTTAAATACTACTCTCAAGTGATTGACAACCACTTGAGAGTTAGTTAGTTAGCTATAACAGATTTGTAACAACTTTACACCATTAATAAACTTCAAAGTTCATTTCACTCAAACTCTCATTCTCGATTCTTGCATAATCCTTCATTCTTATTACTGATGTGATTCTTTTGATCATTCTTGATCAATGAAATGTATTTGATGTTGTTTGGAAGATTATAGTTGGTTCAGACATGTTTTTAGTTCATTTCATAGCCAAAATTGTAGTGTAGCAGGGTTGATTGATTTTTAGCTGATGGTGATGATATTATGGATTTTGGTGGTTGATTTGTGGTGTTTTAGTTGACAATAGAGAGCTCAGCGCTCCTCTACTTCATCAAGGGTTTCTACAAGCTAAAAGGAACACTTTTCTGATTTAAAATTCCTCTTAACTGTTTTTGCATGCTCAATACCTAGATATAGCTTTTAACTGCTGAATTGTGACTGTGTTACTGTTCTTGTGGAGTGATTTTGATGTTCTGATTATTTACTAGTAGTCTTATAGCTTTGATCCAGTTTTTACTTGATCAAATTTATCTTTTATCAGTTATAATTCATTAGTTGCTCATTTTGAGTTTGTTAAAGTGAACTTGCTGGATTTTGATGTCAATCCAATTGATTTCAGTCACTTAACTAGTTTTGACAAGTTTCATTAGCTGTCAAATCCTTTTGATCAAAAAGACTTCACAAACTTTTGATATTAGTCTATAAGTAGTGTTTGGATCAAAGTTATTTTTGTGAGTTAGTTGTTAAAAGTTGTTCTACTGAGCTCATTTACACTTATTAGGTGAGTACTAGCCTTTTGGTGAAGTTTTGTGGTCAATTTCTTAGTCAACCAGGCAAACAGCTTATAAAAAGTATGGGCCAGTCTTTGTAAAAGCTCTTCAATCAAAACAAGCACTTTTTGATTCAATGGCATTTTTTTGTTTGTTGATGGTTTTAGCTGAAACTTTTTCTCATTTGTAGCTTAACATACAAGCTTTCAGTAGTAGTAAGGAAACAGTACAATTTTCAGAATTGAGGTAGTAACAAGCTTACTAATAAGCACTTGAGCATTTTCAAGTTTGTGAGATAAAAGTAATCTGCTTATTCCATTCTAGCATTTCCACTTCATAAAACACCCAATTTTCTTTCACAAAAGTGTTTGCAAACATGTCTTGAGTAGATTTTATGAATTTCAGCTTTTTGGAAAATCTGGTCAAAATTGGTCAAAATAAGCTGTTTTGGCTTATTCTATATTTCATCTTATTTTCTTGGTCATTTTCTAAACTAGTTGAAATTCCAAGCTTTGTGTTACTTGTTTAATCAGTTTCAACAAGAAAATCACTTTGTGGAAGTCTAGAAAAGTTTTGAGCTTATTGAAATAAGCAAACTAGAGTTTCACTTGCTTTTAGCTGGATTCCTTTTACAGGCCTAGCTTATTTTCAATTTTAATCACTTTAAAGAAAACTAGAACAAATTTGGGGGATTAAGAAGCTCAAACGAGCTTATTCTTGACTTGGTGCCCGTTTTTGGAATAAGTTTAGTATAATTGCAAATTGGTACTTAGTTTTTAATCAAGTGTTAATCAGCTTTCCAAACTTGTAATTTTTTAGGGTTTGCATGTATTAGTCCCTATATTTTGGTTTGTTACAAATTTTGTTAGGCAGTTTGTGAATTTGTTAGAAAGTTGTTATATTTTGTTACATTTTTCATAACTAGTCCTTATACTTTCTGATTTTACACATTTAGACCTTATACTTTCATTTCATTTACATTCAAATCATTTTTACATTGTGTGCATTAGATACTTGTACTTTGTGCTATTGTTGTGGTATTTGCAAGTTGTTTTACGGATAAATAGCTAAATATTTTCATCTTTTTACGTGTTTGATTGAAATAGACATAGATGCCAAATAATTTTTTAAAACCAAAAACAATTATAAACTTGATATTGGTGGGACTTTCAATTTGTCTTGAGTCGAGAAAAACGAACTTGAATAAATACTCAATATTAAATGGCGCCGCTGCCGGTTCATGACATTACGAGAGACTATTGATTGACGGTTTCGATTGGATTTTGGGATCCGTTCACCTCGTGAGCGTTCCTTTTACGTATCATAAATCCAAAAGTTAAAAAAATCAAAAATATATAAATATAAAAACTAAAAAATCACAAAATCAATTCTTTTCCTAAAGAATTGAACCAAAAAAAATAAAAAATTCAAAAAGTAATATTTTTCCTAAAAGATGACATCGAAAAATATATTGTATATATCGGTTTTCATCGTTTTTACGTACATATAGTATTTTCTTAAAAATTCAATAAATAAAAAATATTTTTGATATGTATTATTATATGTAGATACATATACGTATACAAACACTCAATACACATACTTCCATAAGTATTGCTTTTGCAATACACCTTGTTCGGGAGCATTTTGGTCCTTGACGGGTGTATCGATCAAATTTAATTAAGGAAAATATAGATAAATACTTCCAATAGGCAAGAATTCGAAGAATACAAACTACAAAGTGTATAGATAGGCGACGAGCTATAAAATGCCGTCTAATGGTTAATAGGTACTTAAGTGCTTCACGCCACCTAACCCCCCATTCACTAGTGAGTATTCTAAGAAGGAAAGCTTGATTTGGGGTTTTGCCACCCAAAGTATTACTCACATATACTATATTTTCTTGTGGACATTACTTATTGAATCTCGGAAAGGATAATCCCTTCTTTCCCAAAGTTGAACGAGAGCTCCTCTCTCACTCCTTGATTTGAGTTGCATGCTCACCCGAAGGCATGCACAAATACCTTTTGGTGTACAACCCCTTCCTCCCAAAAGGAATAATAAGAGAAAGAGTAAGAACAACACCGTCCATCAAGCCGATCCCGAGAATCGTGCTTTGAACAACACACAAGAAGCCATGGTCGCCGTTGACAATATACCATTGATGGAGCACCTACAATCAAATGCGGAGGGATATGCCGATGCCATTGTTATACTCGAGATACCAGCAAACACCTTTGAGCTTAAGACACCTATGATTACTTTGGTTTCTTCTACACCTTTTGTCGAGAGACCCAATGATGATCCACATGATCATATCAAGAAGTTTCTATCCATTTGCAATACAATTAAGTACAATGGGGGTCCCTCATGATGCCATTAAGTTGATCTTAATTCAATTCTCTCTAGAGGGAAATGCTAGGTGTTGGCTAGATAGACAACCACCTAAGAGCATTACCACTTGGGATGACTTTACCAAGAAGTTTTTGAATAGGTTCTTTCCTCCATCCAAAACCACGGCTTTGAGAAACCTAATTATTGGATTTCAACAAAAAAATAATCAAACCTTTAGTGATGCTTAGGAAGAGTTCAAGGAGTTATTGATAAAATGCCCCAATCATGGGTTTAATGAAGTTCACCAAATCAACACCTTTTACAATGGATTAAGACCACATCATCAAGATTCCCTCAACTCCTCCGCGGGTGGGAACATTCTTGCCAAATCCATACAAAAGGCTTGGGACATTATTGAGACTAAATCCATGGTACAAACAAATAACCAAATTGATGAGAGGGTCCATGTTGTGCAAAGAAGGTTCTCACACATCCATTGATAATATACTCCTCAAGAGTCACAATGAGATACTTCAAGCAATGGAAAAGAATCAAAAGACGAATCAAGATATAATCCAAGCCCTTGTGAAAATTTCCTTGAACAACTCTTCCAATGATGTGAATGCCATTACTACATCATGTGAAAATTATGGAGGTCCTCATTCTTACCTACAATGTGACAAGGTTCAAAATTACCAAGGTGAATGTTATGCTTATTAAGATGAACATAGAGAAAACTTTAAACCAAAGATCAACCCCAACAATCTCTCTTACAAGTCAAATAACTACCTTGCTCTACCCGGCTTTCCACCCCAACCACCCACCCAAAATATAACCAATCCTCCTCAATTACTTCAAAGAAATCAAGTTCCTAGGCCAAACTACCAAGGACACAACAACTATAGAGCACCCAATAACCTTAAACATGAAGGAAATAACTTTCATGTAAACAATCAAGGATATAACCAACTACCTCCACCTCAATATCCAAACCAATGTTTTTATCAAGGAAATATGCAACCTAATCCCATAGATTTGATTCTTCAAAAGATTACTTCTTATGAAAGACAAATGAAGGAGACTCAAGAGGAAAACAACAAAAAAAATTCTCTTTTACAGACTCAAATTTTGCACACTCAAAGACCTCAAGGTGCTCTACCTTCAAACACACAAACAAATCCAAGGGCTAATGTCAATGCAATCATAACAAGGAGTGGGAAGACAACTAATTATCCTTCACCTCCTACACCTGCTTTGGTCAAGCCTACTATAGTTCCACCTTGTGATACAACTTCAACACCTACACCTCCTCATCCTACACCTACTACTCCTTTACCTTCCACACCTACCAATGAAGAAACCAAAAAAGAGAACCCTTCAACAACAACTACTCAACCTATACCAAAACCAAGCCTTCCTTACCCATCAAGATTAAGAAAGGAGAAACATAAAAACAAGGATGATATTCAAGTCTCTAACTTTTTGAGAATGTTCAAGCAACTAAACATAAACATATCCTTTGCGGAAGCTCTTGCCTATATGCCAAAGTTTGGAAAAATGTTCAAAGATCTCCTCTCAAACAAGGAAAAGTTGGTGGATTTGCCTAACACATCACTTAATGAGAATTTCTCCGCCGTGTTACTCAAAACCCTACCTACCAAACTTGGAGATCCGGGGCAATTTTTGATACCTTGTAATTTTCCCGGGGTGGAAAATTGCATGGCACTAGAGGATCTTGGGGCAAGCATAAATCTCATGTCTTTATCGGTTTGGCAAAAACTCTCTCTTCCCGAGCTCACTCCTACTAGGATGATCCTTGAGTCTGCAAACCATTCCATAGCTTATCCGGTAGGCATAGCGGAGGATGTGTTTGTAGGGGTTGATAAATTCACGTTTCCCGCAGATTTTGTAGTGGTTGATTATGATATGGACCCGAGAGTTCCTCTTATTGTTGGTAGACCATTCTTGAGGACGGGTCATACTCTTATAGATGTGTCGGAAGGAGAATTAATTATGAGAGTTGAGGATGAGAATGTGGTGTTTAAGCTAGGGAATGTTACTAAGAAGTCTCAAAGTTGTGAAACAATTAACATAGTCGATGTTCTTGATGAGGTGTGTGATGAACATTTTCATGAAGCTTGTAAGAATGATAGTGAGAACATGCCTCATGTAGAGACCGTTGCCTCAATTGCTCCCTCTTTAACACCATTTGGAGAAAGTGATTTCCTCTTGGAGGAATTTGAGTCCAACTTCCTTGGTAATGATGATTCTCTCATTAATTAGGAAGAAGACATTCTAACTATCTAAAACTTGCTCAATGAGGATCCCATTCCTTCACCTACTCCACAAGAAGTTACCAATTGATGATCCATCAACAGTGAAACCTTCCATTGAGAGTCCACCATCCCTAGAGCTTAAGGATCTTCCATCATACCTTGAATATGCCTTCTTAGAGGGACATGACCAATTACCCGTGATCATAGCAAAACATTTGAAAGATGATGAGAAGGAAAAACTCATAGAGGTGCTTAAGAAACATAAGAAAGATATAGCATGGAAATATCCGACATAAGGGGAATTGATCCACATTTTTGTACACACGAAATCCTTATGGAGGATGATTACAAACCCGCCATTCAAAGCCAAAGAAGGGTTAACCCAAAAATACATGAGGTCATCAAAAAGGAAGTTATCAAACTCCTTGATGCGGGTATGATTTATCCCATTTCCGACTCTCCTTGGATTATCCCGGTGCATTGTGTTCCTAAGAAGGGTGGAATCACCGTTGTGCCTAATGAGAATAATGAGCTTATTCCCACTAGACTTATCACGGGTTAGAGAGTTTGTATTGATTATAGGAAGCTCAATGATGCTACTAGGAAAGATCATTTCCCATTACCTTTCAATGACCAAATGCTTTAACGCTTAGCGGGAAATGAGTACTATTGCTCTCTAGATGGATTCTTGGGTTATTTCTAAATACTCATTGATCCAAAGGATCAAGAAAAGACCACATTCACTTGTCCCTATGGTACATTTGCTTATAGGAGAATGCCTTTTGGCTTGTGCAATGCACCGGGGACATTCCAAAGGTGTATGATGGCAATCATTCATGACATGATTAAGCACACTATGGAAGTTTTCATGGATGATTTCTCGGTTTTTGGAGATTCATTAATTTCTTGTCTCTCCCATTTAGAACGTATGCTTAAGAGGAGTGAAGAAAGACGTCTTGTTCTAAATTGCGAGAAGTGCCATTTCATGGTCAAAGAGGGGATAGTTTTGGGACATAAGATATCCAATAAGGATTTAGAAGTGGATCGAGCTAAAATTGATGTTATTGCCAAACTTCCCCCACCTACCACGGTGAAAGGAGTTAGGAGTTTTTTAGGTCATGCGGGTTTCAATAGACATTTTATACAAGACTTTTCTAAGATAGCAAGAACCATGACCCACCTCTTGGAAAAAGAGGCTCCTTTCATATCCACACAAGAGTGTTTAGACTCTTTTGAGATTCTTAAGGAAAATTTGACTAAGGCTCCCGTTTTGGTTTCTACAAATTGTGATTTGCCTTTTGAGATCATGTGTGACGCTAGTGATTATGCTGTGGGGGACGTGTTAGGACAAAGAGTTAATAAGAATTTTCAACCTATACATAATGCAAGTTAGACAATGACGGGTGCTCAACTTCATTATACCACCACGGAGAAAGAGTTGCTTGCTATTGTTTATGCGTTTGAGAAATTTAGACCCTATCTTGTGCTTTCTAAGACCATAGTGTATACGTATGATTCCGCTCTCAGGTACCTCATGACAACGCAAGATACTAAGCCTAGGCTTTTGAGATGGGTTTTATTGAAACAAGAGTTTTCCATAGAGATCCGTGATAAGAAAGGAGCCGAAAATTTAGCGACGGATCACTTGAGTAGACTTGAGCATCCTTTTCAAGGTGAATTACCTCATAAGGAAATTAATGAATCCTTTCCATTAGAGGAGCTCATGTCTATCTCTTCACAAGAGGATTCCACCCCTTGGTTTGCGGATATTGCAAACTATCTTGTAGGGGATGTGCTAATAGAGGGTCTTACTTCCCAACAAAAGAAATAGTTTCTTAAGGAAGCAAAATACTACTTTTGGGATGACCCTTCCCTCTTTAGGCAATATGCGGACCAAATCATAAGCCGATGTGTAGATGGGCCCGAAGCATTTAAAATCTTAGAAGCTTGTCATAAGGGACCTACGGGAGGCCATTTTGGGCCCAACTACACGGCCAAGAAAGTCTTTGATTTGGGTTTCTATTGGCCTTCCATATACAAAGATGCCCAAGAGATGGTGAAATTTTGTGATGTTTGTCAAAGACAAGGAAAGATTAATCAACGAGATGAGATGCCACCAAATTTCATACAAGAGTGTGAGATTTTTGATGTATGGGGTATAGACTTCATGGGACCTTTTCCATCATCAAAGGGAAATAAGTACATACTCGTAGCCATGGACTATGTTTCAAAGTGGGTTGAGGCTAAAGCCTTGCCTACTAATGATGTTAGAGCTATAGTGAAGTTCTTGAAGCAATTATTTGCTAGATTTGGTGTACCTCGGGCTATCATAAGTGATTGTGGGACTCATTTTTGTAATGATCAGTTTTCAAGAGTCATGAAGAAGTATGGTGTTAACATAGACTTTCTACCGCGTATCACACTCAAACCAATGGGAAAACCGAGGTCATAAATTGTGGTTTAAAGAGGATTATAGAGAGAACGGTGGGAGAGCATCAAGCTTCTTGGTCGGATAAGCTTGATGATGCTTTGTGGGATTTTAGGACAAATTTTAAGACACCAATTGGTTGTACTCCATATAGGCTTGTCTATGGAAAAGCATGCCACCTCCCATTCGAGTTAGAGCATAAGGCTTCATGGGCTCTCAAATGGGAAAACTTTGATTTAAACTAAGCCATATCACATAGAAAAGACCAACTCAATGAGATGGATGAATTAAGAGCTAATGCCTATGAAAACTCGTTGCTTTATAAGAAAAAGACTAAGCAATTGCATGATGCTAAGATCAAGAACCGTGAGTTCAAAGTTTGAGAGCCGGTTCTCCTCTTTAACTCAAGGTTGAAACTCTTTGCGGGAAAGCTTAGGTCATGATGGTCCGGTCCATTCACCATTGCTCAAATATTTTTCATATGGGACTATCGATTTGTCACAAGAAATTGGCCCTAATTTCAAAGTGAATGGTCACCGTGTTAAGAATTACTTTGGGGAGGACATTTCCATGCAAATGTGAAGATTTGTAAATCTATGCTTATGTTTTTAGAGAGAGAAAGAGATAGAGAGATGGTGGATTTCACACTTCTAGAGAGAGAAACTAAGAAAGAACTATGTGTAAATTATGAAAAACCACACCCTCTCCATCAAAGGAGAGGGTTTATATACCCAAGCCTTGTAATGGGCTTGGGCTTACACTTTTGGGCCGGCCTACACATGTTGTAGGCTAGGCTTGGACTTGTTTGATAAGTAATAAAGATTAACTAAACTACGAGCTATTACATGGACTATTAATGGAGTGACCGATCCTTCTTAATACGTAAAACGTATTTCCAACAATCTCCCCCTAAGGGAGGTCACTCCAAACAAGGGCGTTACCCAAGTTACAATAATAAAATAAACCTAGCATACTATGCTTGTCTTGAGCTCGTAGTCTTCATCTTTCTTTTTCTTTTTCTTTTCTGGTGAACATGCTGATGTGATCTTTGATATCAATCTTGAGCATTAATCTCTTGCCTTGATCTCGTGCATCTATCACTTGTGATCTTCTCCTCTTCGTGACCTCACATCCCACATACTTATACCTTAGTAATTCTTGAAAGCTTCAGAGTTCGATACAGCGGAAGACTTAACTTTTAGGCTTTCTTGAATTTGATGAGGTATTATAAAGTATAAGCATGCGGGGACGACTTCTTCTTGGATCCCGCAACGCCACCGTCTTCAAATGTCGCAACATAAGTAGACACGAACGAAATGGCTTTGAACATTTCATTCTAATTCGGTAGCATTTTACCTCCGGTCGGTGAAGACCGTTGGACGATATTAGATATCGTACCCGTGACGGATAGTTTCAATTAAGTAACTTCCTGACAGGATTTCGCGGGTAAACCCGTTCTCTTTACTCGACCGTCCAAAGCTGACTGCGAACATAAAGAGTGAATCATTTGGATAATAATATCCGCATGATTTGAAGCCGTCAATTCATGTTCCTGGAACAAGTGAAATTCAATTAAGAACCGCACCATCGTTGCTTTCCAGTTGTCACGAGCTTGATTCGTATAGAATCTTGCAAGTTACCTACCAAGTGCTGTTTGAGGTTAACACTAGAAGGATTTCCACTCATCACCGTGAACACTAAGGTATCACTCTGAGTGTTCTGGCAAGATCACTAAGATATTGCGTAGAGGCCTGGAACGTGTTTAAATTCAGTTAAGAATTAAACAGCTGTTGCTTTCCAGTTATCACAAGTTTGATTCATAAAGAATCGCACAAGTCACCTACCATGAGCTTTTTGATGTTCGCTCAAGAAGGATTTCCATCTTCATTGTAAATACTTTCGTATTACTCGGATGTTCAGGCAAGATCATGAAGATTTTGCGTAGGACTCTTAAAATCTTTCTTACTTTTCACAGTGTGTGAAGAAGCAAGGAAATATGAAAGTGTGTCCTAATGAGATATTTGATGATCTCAAATGGCTCTAGACTCGATCGTGCATTTTGGATTTTTAGTGATCGGAGGCTGGAGAGGAGTGCCACCATTTAAATACCAATTTATTCGGAGTGAATAAATCAATAGATAACGTGTTGTCTCCGTGTGATTAAAACAAATACCTTTTGAGAGATATCTGAGTTAGCTGGAATGGGTTGTGCATTGCATCACTGGGTCCATGATGTCTGTCTTCAATATCAAGAATCATTAAAATGATCTCAATAGCATATGTATTGACCCGGTTTCTGCCTAAAGTTGTAAGGAGGGCTTCTTTCTTTACACCCTTTATCTTTACAATTCTTTTTCATTCTTCAACCCCTTCAATGCTTACCAATACGTCATAACTAGCACCTTGTTGTGATTGTTCCAGTGCTAACTTAAGTACTTGGTCGGCATTCAGCTACGTTCACAATCTTTCCCCAACTTTCCTAAGGACTACTATTTCTAGCTATGGAATGTCCTTGGGAAGATTCCTCCGGTTCTGGAAGAATCATAGGACTTAACCTATCCTACCATCCTTATGTCACCACAATCTTCATCGTCGTGAAATAAATGGGTTGTGGGTAAGTATGAATCACCATGAAATCCATTTTTGATTATGCAAATCCGTTTTGCTCCCCCTTAACATATGCCACGATATTCGAAAACATTTCGCACATGTCGGGATGAGCCAACACTTTAAGTCAAACCATTTGTGATAATATCCCATATTAAATCACATTTTCTCCCCCATATTAAAAATATTAACCCAATCGATGTTTTTAATATCAATTGATTTAATGAGGTTTTAACAAAGGTTTTGGGAAAAAAAATGCAAGTCCGTTTTACCTTCATGATATCAAACGCATGAGATATGATACCGATTTGTACCATGATCACATATTCACCATATAAAAAGAATTGACAAGGTTGGACCTGATAGATGAGAACATCATATGATAAGATCAAATGGTTCTTGTCAGCATATGTTGGTCGCCTCGTCACGTCTGAAGTCATCTCTCGACACCACGTGTACGATTGGTATTGTTGTCTTGACACCAACTTGTGAACTTGGCACGTTCGGCATCGAAGATTCTGAATGCTTGACAGTTGCTCCCCCTCAATTGTTGACCCGTGTTCTATTGAAAGAGCTGTAGTCGTTGGTTGAGTAGTCGCATCGTCGAGTATGTAGATACCAATTGTAGATAGCAATGGTTGTAGAGATGATAGCTTCATAAAAACAAGACTTCTCTTGTTTTAACAAATAAATGCACTGAAACGTACATATATTTGTGTTAGACCAAGTTATAAAGTAAACTTGATCCCTTACAAGGTTTTAAAGTAAACCTTGCCCGAGAAAATTAATTCCCGTTGTGAGCCAAAGCTTTCATAAGAAACACTTGACTTTAACATGAAAACCGGGTTGCAGTCTGAAATAACTACAAGCCATTTAGGCATGTTTTATGAAATATTTACAACTTTTGTACGAACTCTATTTATGGCGCCGTGTCGATATTAATCAACATTTCTAAGGCCGTAAATATTATCGTACCAAAAGACATGCCTTTGAAAAATAAAGTAAAAATATTTTTGGATTTTTATGAATTTTTCAATTTTTATGGTTTTTATATGGTTTTATATTTTTGTATTTTGCTTTTGTGTATAAAATATAAACAATATACAAATGATCACCAAGGATACGTAGAATAGTTTTACCACCACTATTCTTTCGCTTCATCTGCGAGTTCCTTTAGAGTCTCAGGCGAGAAAGTTCTCATTCCTAGCTTATCGGCCAAAAATTCAATTCGAGCGCGATCTAAAGCCTTCGTGAAAATATCCGCCAATTGATACTCAGATCGGACAAAGTAAAGCTCGATTACTCCATTTTCCACTTACTCCTTGATGAAATGGTAGCGAATGTCAATATGCTTTGACCGGGAGAATTGAACGTTGTTGCAACATAAGGCAATTGCACTCTTGTTGTCACAGTACATCGGAATCTTGTTGAAACCTAGACCATAGTCGGTTAATTGCGATCTCATCCAAAGAATTTGAGCACAGCAACCGGACATAGCTATGTATTCTGCTTCCGTACTTGAAATTGCAGCGCTTTTATGCCTTTTCGATGCCCAACTGATTAGTCTATCTCCTAGTAGTTGCAAAGTTCCACTCGTGCTACGCCTTGTATCTTGACAACCCGCGTGATCCGCATCTGCATATGCCATTAGTGCAATAGAAGAGTCCTTCGAATACCAAAGTCCCCGATTAATGGTTCCTTTAAGATATCGAAAGATCCTTTTAACAGTAGCTAAGTGTAACTCAGTAGGCCTAGTTTGATACCTGGCACACATACATATAGCAAACTGAAGATCAGGTCGACTGGCTGTGATATACAGAAGAGTACCGATCATTCCACGATAAAGTGTCGGATCAACGGCAACTCCATGTGGATCTGCATCAAGCTTAGATTTCTCCACCATTGGAGTGTCCACGGGGTCGCAAGATTCCATCTTATATTTCTTAAGCGATTCAAGGGCATATTTGGATTGATTAATAAAGATGCCTCTGGGACTCTGAGATATCTGAAGTCCTAAGAAGAATGATACCTTGCCCATCATTGACATCTTAAACTTGGAAGACATGAGTGTCCCAAACTCATCCGATAAGGTTTGGGTCGAGGCTGCAAATATAATATCATCAACATATATTTGTACCATAATCATATCTTTACCTCGTTTCTGAATGAACAGCGTGGGATCCACCTTGCCTTTTGCGAAGCATTGAGTAATGAGGAATTGTGACAATAGATCATACCATGCGCGTGGAGCTTGCTTCAACCCATAGAGAGCCTTCTTAAGCTTGTACACATGATTAGGATAATTAGGATTCACAAAACCATCCGGCTGTTGAACATAGACTTCTTCCTTGATTTCACCATTAAGAAATGCCGTCTTCACATCCATCTGATAGACGATCATATTCATATGAGCTGCATAAGCGAGGAATAGTCTAATAGCTTCCAAACGGGCAACAGGTGCAAAGGATTCCATAAAGTCGACGCCCAATAATTGCTTGTATCCACGAGCTACGAGTCGAGCTTTGTTTTTCAATATTCCGCCTAACTCATCGAGTTTCACCTTGTAAACCCATTTCAAAGTGAGTAACTGCACTTGATCCGGGCATGGGACAAGTTCCCATACATCAAGACGTATAAACTCATTAAGTTCTTCTTGCATAGCTTCTATCCAACAGGATTGAGTAAAAGCTTCTTTCCATGTCTTAGGTTCAACTTCAGTGAGAAAAGCATCAAAGTGACAAAACATTGCACTTTCTTGTAACTGACTTCGTGTGGATACCGGACGATTAGGGTCACCAATAATAGAATCTATAGGATGATCCTTTGTCCACTTGCTGTCATGTTCACGAATCCGTGGATTGGAGTAAACTGTAGAAGGAGCTTCCTCTGAGGTGGACGACCCGGCTTGATTAGGGTCGGGAATAGATACACCAAAGAATGGAAGTTCACGCATTTGAGCGAATTCCAAATCGTGATCATCATCATCCTCTTCATCATCAATAGGCATGTCATGGGTAGTTGTTACATGTGTTGGTTGAGAATTACTAGTGGATGGTATATCTTGACCAATTGTAGGTGCAGATGTATCTGATTGTGCTTCGGTTGTTGGGGCGACAACTTCGGTTACCGGAGCTATTACCTCAGGTTCTGGAGCAACAATAGTTGGAGGAGTAAAGAATTCATCAAAGAACGGTTGAAACAACGTATCCCATTCCTTCCTAGTAGGTGGTGTAAATGATGATGAAGTAGGGTTGTTTGGGACAAGACCAGAACTAATATTACTGGGTCCCATTTCATGAAGTGCGGGTTCAGAGCTGCTTTGCTCAGAAGCCATTGCTGTCAGCTCATCAAAATCAACATTCATAGTTTCGAGGATCTTGCGAGAGTTACGGTTGTAGATTCGGTATGCCTTCTTTGCGGGTGCGTAACCAATGAAAATACCAATATCAGCCTTTGGTTGAAGTTTTCCCAAATTGTCACCATCATTATTTGGATAGCAAAGAGAACCAAATACATGAAGATATGATAAATCTGGTACTTTTCCATGGAGAAGCTCATAGGGTGTTTTACCATGGCGTTTACGAATTAGTGACCGGTTTTGGGTGTACACTGCTGTAGATACTGCTTCTGCCCATAAAAACAATGGAGCCTTTGTGTAAATTAACATCGTTCTAGCAGCTTCCATAAGTGTGCGATTTCGCCTTTCAACGACACCGTTTTGTTGTGGAGTGCGTGCAACTGATGTTTCATGAGATATGCCAACTTCCTCATAATAATTACGCAATATTTGATTTACAAATTCGGTTCCATTATCTGTACGAATGCGTCGGACGGTAGTGTTGAGACGCACTTGAATCATCTTGAGAAATCCGATGATGAATTTAGGTGCCTCATTTTTTGCTTTCAAAAATTTCACCCATGTAAACCGAGAGTAATAATCGACAATGACGAGGATATACTTTTTACCACTAAGACTTTCAACACGCATTGGCCCACAAAGATCCATATGCAACAGATAAAGCTTCTCTTGGTTGGTGTCTTCCGTCTTGGGTTTGTAAGATTTCTTAGTGCTTTTCCCCATTGTACACGCGGAACACAAATGATCCTTGTGAAATGATAATTTAGGAAGACCACGAACAAGTTCGTTTTTCGCCAAGTGATTAATAGCGTCAAAGTTAAGATGAGATAACCGTCGATGCCATAACCATGACTTAGTCTTTGAAGCTTTGGAGAGAAGACATACGGGAGAAGCGGCCATCATGTCTTGTAGAGACAAAGTATACAAATTATTCCCTCGAGTACCTTTCAATAAATCAACCCCTTCCAAATTACGAATGAAGCAGGTATGCTCTCGAAAAGCAACTTCTAGGTTTGCATCACAAAATTGTCCCACAGAAAATAAGTTGTGACCGAGACCTTCCACGTAATACACTCTTGAAATTATAACATTCCCAATATGATATTCACCATAACCCATTATCTTTGCAATATGATCATTTCCAAATCGTACCGTACCAAGAAACTTGCTGACGAAATTTCTGAGCTGAGAGCGATCTCCGGTCATATGCTTGGAGCAACCAGAGTCCAAATACCAGAGAACAATTTGGACCACCTGTTTTCAATCACAACAGTAGACAATGCATTGGAAACTATTGGTTCCGGAGTGTTAGCAGATACAGATATGTTATTATCAGAATTGCTAACATTTTTGTTATCCTTAGATTTCCTGCATTTTCTAATGTGAGTTTTAGCATTTACAGGTTTTACTGTTCCAATTTTCTGAGGTTTTGGAGTATTAGCGGGCACTACAGTGGGAGTAGACCTATTTAAAGGGCACTTTGTTCCTACAGTAGTGTTTGTGTTCCTAGTTAAAGGACACGCTTGTGTTTTGGTAGCCTTGGTACTCCTAGTTAAAGGGCACGCTTTCTTCGCTGTAGTGGGAGTGATCCTAGTCAAAGGGCACATATTTCCTACTATAGTGAAAGTTCTACCAGTGGGATGCCACATCCAGCCAACTTGGGTTAACACTTTCCCAGTCGGTTTCCATTCTAATTTATTTTTCCGGGCATACATCTCATTCACATGGTCAATAAGGCAAGAATCATGACGACTAGAAAACATACATTCATTGCAATTCCAACATTTCAAATTAGAATTCACAGTAGGCTTAGAACACTGCACAACCGCAGAGCCTTTAGGTTTAGCTACATGATTCTTTTTATTCAAAACAGAAATAACATTCCTAGGATGGGCTTCTACTTTCTTCTTCACTTGACTACTAGATGGGGGCAAGATCCTATCATTCTTCTTGTTTCTTTTAAGCTTAGATCTTTGAGCCTTAGTAGTGGTGCTTACTCCTGTAGAAGGCAACACGGGAATATTAGAAGCTGGTTTTGATTCCGCCTTATCTTTATTGACCAAAGTTTGAGATGGTTTAGTCCTAGGGCCCTTGTTAAGTGGTGTGACGGCAATAAGGGTTCTTTTGATTGCACTAGAGGACGATGCTGAGATAGTGGCTGCGTTATCCACAACATTCTTACCTTTTAGAGTACGAAGTGTTTCCTTTAACTCAGCCAAGACCAGATTTTTATCACAAATTTGTTCCCTCAAATCAGATATTTCCACCGACTTTCGATTCAATTGTTCAATCAACGATTGATTCTGTGCAGTGGTATCAACACATGCGGGCTGTACTGAATCGAAGAGTCGTGTATTTTTCTGTTTTAAGTTATCAACTTTGGACAAAATCTTGGAAACTTGCTTGTCTAGATCAAGTCTAAAACTCTCAGCGGCCTCAAGCACGTTCACACAGTTAAGCTCCTTAGATTTCTCTATTTCTATCGGCAAAGAGTTAGCAACTTTGTCACTTGGCTGACGCTGTTTTGATTGTAAATTCAATCGAAAATTCTTTTCAAAATTTGCATCATCGATATTAACACCTTCGAATGACGTTTCAAAGATTTCTTGAATAAATTGTTGCTTGCATTCAAGCGAAATACAATGTGTTTGAATCTCATCAAAACGTTTTGAAAGCGAAGAATATGAATCTTGAAGCTTTAAAAATTCAGCGTCAGATTCGTGACAAGTACTATCTACCACAGTATCCACAGATTCAACATTATGCACAATAGAATCATTATCAACACTTGTATTCACACAGACAGAAACTATATCATGAGACATCACTTGATTCAGAAGAAGATCATTATGGCGTGAAACTCGTTCTATTTCAAGTAAACTGTTTTCATAAGCATCTTCCATTTCATTGAAGACACGTCTAACTTCTTCTATATCCAAAAACAAATCTTGATCAATAGTACGAAGGCAAGCTTTAACATTGTTTACAAACGGAACAATTTCATCTCGAAACGCAGCTATAGTGTGCTCAAAGTTCCATTCACCTTCTGTTATGGCCGTGGCCGTCGTACGTTCCAAAATGACCTTGTCAAAATTGGCTAAGTGTTGGTGAACCGTATTTAAGTTAACGGACGCCTTACTTACCGGTGGAATTAACTTCGTTAAATCCTTTTTGACGAGTGTAGGAGACGTACTAGGAAGGTTTTCACTTGACAAACTTTGGGGCACAAGAACTGTTAATTCTGCTAATTCCTTTTGTAAGCGAATGCGTGTCTTTTTCGAAAATTGATCTTTGTTATGTTGATCATAATCAATTGTATGGAATTTTGAAAGCATTTTAGAATGAGTTTCATCCCCAAGTGATTGTGTCTCCGCAGTACTACGAACAAAAGGTGCTTCTTTCGATTTTCCAATTATGGTCATGTCATAAAGACCGGGAATATATTCCTGAGCTTGTTTTGCATAACCGGGATTAGGTGGTAAATCTTGAAGACGCTTAAGTTCGAATTCTTTAACTGATTTAGTTAAAAGATGAACCTTTTCTGTGGAAGCGTATTGTTTTAAAAGTTGTTGTTCTTTAAATTTAAGAAGTTTGGTAGCATTAATTTCCGATTCAACCTTTTTAGACTCGAGAGTTTTGAAATCCATTTTAAGTTTCTGAAAATCATTGACAACCGACTCTTTTGCTTTTAATTCATTGGAAAGATTAGCTTTTAATGATTCTATTTCTTTCAAGTGTTCAATCTTTTCAAAACGAAATTGGTCAAATTCAGAACATGTTATTTTCTCTTCTTGAGGGACCATTTCAAAAGTTTTGACCTTTTCTTTATGCAACGCAAGCTCAGCAGTTAGGGTGGAATTCGTATCTACGGATTGTCTGAGGGCCATATGCATTTGATCAATAATATGTTTAGGCACCATGACCAAATCATGTTGAGCATAAGATTCCATACCCGTCGTAGCATTTGGTTGAGGTTCACTCAAATGTGTAGGATTGGGTACCACATCATTTGAGTTACTAGTTCCCGAATGCTGTTCGAGGTTGTCATTTTCATGCCCAACTTGATGTTGGTTATCATCAATATTATTGGATGTGGTTGGTACCTCACTGATGACATCAGAACCGTAGTGAGAGAGATTAGCAACGAGAGCAGCTTGGGCAGAGTGAATGTCATCACAATCCGAATCGTATGCATCAAGATCGTCCGCTTGATAAGCTGCATTAGAAGTGGAAACGACTGCAATGCCTTCAGTATCTGCTGCCCCTGGGTCTGCAAGAAATGCTAACTCCTCTGAATCCAAAATCTTCCCCTTAGACTGAGCATCAACCAAATACATCTTTTCACGAAACCATGCATCATCCCTTCTCCTTTTCGGCTGAGTGCATTCCCTAGCCATATGACCTTGTCCTCGGCAATTGTAGCAAGTCACAACCTTCTTAGGACCAATAGGACTCCCATTTCCACTAGCTTGAGCATTCACAGCTTGATTGTTCCCAGTCCTTGTAGGAGGTCCATATGAATTTTGCCTTCCCTGAATAGGTTGCACCGTCACTTGACCATCTTGAACAGTGGCTTGTTGTCGAGGATTTGATGAGGTGCGGAGCTGATTGTTTGTTGGTGGAAATCCTCTAGTTGCAACAAGTCTTGACAAGTAGGCGGTGAGATGGTTTAGAACATCAGCTGGCGTATCATTTGGAGTAAAGACCGGTGCTTGGATTGGTGGAAGTTCATTAGAGTAGAAAGCTTGTGCTGGTTGTGCTTCAATTGGAATATATCCTTGCTGAGGAGTATAGACCAATGGAGAAGTGTTGGCTTGTGATGGTGATGTTTGATATGGTGGTTGCTGTTGAAAAGCTTGTTGATGAACACTTTGTTGATATTCTTGCTGTGGCATCATTGGTGGTTGATAAGATGGTTGTTGTGGTTGCTGATAGATGTGTGGTGGTGGCTGCTGCAAGTATGATGGTTGTTGATAAGTATAAGCCATGTTTTGTTGAGAAGCATACATTGCAAGTGGATCATGAACTTGAGGTGTAGACAACCGAGCCTCGATCACATGGCATTCATGTTGTTGAAGAAAAGCTTGAAGTTGATCCACATTGGTGTTATGCAAGTCCTTAGCCAATTTAACATCCGTCACGTATTTTTTCCATTCTGGAGGAAGAGTGTTCAAATACTTGGTGTTCAATTGAAAGGTAGGAATTGCCATGCCATAGATGTTAAGCTCATTCAACAATAGGGTAAATCTCAGATAGTAATCATTGAGAGTCTCCCCTGGCACATAGGCAAACTTATCAAAAGTATCATAAAGCTTACACTCTCGTTCTTGTTTAGTTAACGAGGTGCCTTGCATTAGAACACGAATTCTATCCCATAACTCTTTGGCAACTTTATGTTTGCTGACGAGTTTGTAGACATCTGGAGGAAGAGCTTGGAGAATGATGTTTGTAGCATACTTATCACATTTATCTTGAATCTTCATATCTCCAGTCAACTCACCCGTTGTGCGAGGACGAGTGGTCGTACCTTCCGTCACAGTACCATAATCTAATGGTCCATTGAGTACCGATGCCCAAATTAGATGTCCATTCTCCTTGTTCAACATATAAAGTTCCATTCGGGAAGCCCATTCCTCATACATAGTCTTCACCAACATTGGTGGACGATTATCCGTACCCGAGAGGATGGACTTATCCGTAAGATATGTATACTCCATTTCAATAAGTTAATATTTACAAAGTTGATCGAACAATGAAATAAGGTTAAGTATTTTTGTGTTGTTGTGAGTTAAAACCGAGAAACAATGTTAAAATCCCCTAAAATATGTTCTCGATAAACCAAAAATTCCAAGTCAAAATTACACACGAATTGTGATTATCGGAATGCCAGATCGGAATGTCAGATCGTAATACTTGATCGGAATGTCAGATCGTAAAACCAGATCGGAATGTCAGATCGTAACACCAGATCGGAATGTCAGAACGTAATACCAGATCGGAATATAGCCCTGTCGAAATGTTGTTGGTATCGGAATGTTCAGATCGCAAAGCCCTATCGGAATGTTCAGATCGCAAAGTGGCTGACAAAATTCGAGCAGAGTAACGACTTAAAATACTTCCTTATACCCGTCGGAATCTCAGATCGCAATAGCTATCGGAATGATTCAGATTGGAATAAGTGATAAAAATCCCACGATCGCAATGTAGAAACCAAACCCTTTCCGATGGAAGGTTATTGCGATGGAAGCCCAAGTACAATTTGTACTTTCCGATGGATGTTTCTGCTTAAATTTCGGAATGATAGAACACAACCTTTTTGCACTTTTGATCCAAAAAATTGATGTTTTAATGAAAAACCAAGATACCAAGAACACTTTTAAGCACAAAATCCTATGTTGCACTACTTGATACTACGATCAAAGCAAAAAATTTTGAAGATTTCGGCAAAACACACTTATACTATACGAATTGTTTAGAGAACAATACGCAACACAAACACAAACCTATATTTCATCCCAAGCTCTTGATACCATTTGTAGATTTGTAAATCTATGCTTATGTTTTTAGAGAGAGAAAGAGATAGAGAGATGGTGGATTTCACACTTCTAGAGAGAGAAACTAAGAAAGAACTATGTGTAAATTATGAAAAACCACACCATCTCCATCAAAGGAGAGGGTTTATATACCCAAGCCTTGTAATGGGCTTGGGCTTACACTTTTGGGCCGGCCTACACATGTTGTAGGCTAGGCTTGGACTTGTTTGATAAGTAATAAAGATTAACTAAACTACGAGCTATTACATGGACTATTAATGGAGTGACCGATCCTTCTTAATACGTAAAACGTATTTCCAACAAAATGGTCCAAGAGATCCCCATTTTCCCCATGAATTAATTCATTGTGGGAAGAGTCGAGCTAGAGACTCCATAAATCAATCTTGAATAAATAGACTTAGAGTTTTTAGATTAGAGTGTGGTAGGATAGAAATAAGGGTATAGAGTTGAAGAGAAATGTAGGGGGATGCCTCTCTTTTGTCTTCATGTTGTTTGTCGGGTTGCTCTCTCTCATCGCATGCATTGGAGCATATGGAGGAGGCCCTTGTATCGGGTTCACTTCGTTACTATTGTGATTTTTCATAACCACATTATGCTTAAAATAAATTCACTATAGTAGACCTTTCCTTAGCTTGGGTTAAACAAAGTTATCAATGCCATAAGTGTAGGGGAGTTTACTCCAATACTCTTAAACATTGAGGTCAATGTTTATCTTAAGTGTAGGGGGTCTTCTATCGAAGTGACCTTACCTAGAACTTTGTCATTGACCTTCATGATAACTTGGAAATTAATTTTTCAAACATTTTTCAAATTTTTGATCTACTTTGGCCACCAAAAATATGCATTCATAATTTTTGCGTTAATAATTTTTCATTTGCATATCACATTTGCATTGTATAAATTTCTTCTTTTATTTTTCATCAAAAATATATAAAAAGGAAAGAAAATATAATAAAGGACATCGTTTAACAAATTTATACTTCTTTGACATATTAGACCCACCATGGATACTTTGACTCAACCCGAGTTTGCTTATCCAATCTTACTCTAGCCAGTAGCCTTAACCATGTAGACCTTTATTGGTTTATTTGGCTAAGCATCCACTAGTCTCATTATTTGAGATTTTAAACTATGGAGAACAAGAGATGATAGAGTTTGAAATAAGTGTTTAGGGCTAGATAAACCTCATATTCATTAATTGTGGCTTTTATATCCCCTTTCGTAACCTTTCCTTTCTTGCCAACGCATGTATATATGGTAATTAATAATCAAGAACAATTTTAATTGGTTTGTAGTCTCTTATGCATTTTTGACTAATCATTTGTGGTTGGTATAAGTACGTCTTAAGATTCTATGTTAGAACGTTTTATGTGTACTAGACTTATGTCATGCTTAATACTTAGCGGGTATTTTTCCTTTTATTCTTTTTAACTTTCTTTGTGAGGAATAAAGAAAAATAAGAGCGGCTTATGAAAAAAATTGAGTGGCTAAAAAAAAGAGAAAAATAAAAAGAAAAAATAATAATTATACAAGACTCCCAAGAGGGGCAGTGAAGTGTTAATTATAGTAGCTATTGAATTACAATATTACTCTCACAAGGGTTGTGGGGATTTAATAGTTGTTTCAATCCAATATTACCTTGATGGGTTGCGGGATTGAAGATCCAAAGTCCCAAAAAGGCGGAGGATATAAATTATTGTGTGAGTTTTATTTTTATTTTCTTAGCGAGTGTGTAGCTACGTATTAATGCATGACATAAGGATTTTACACATAAGGCGAATGACTTATTACTCTTGAGTCGGACATATATCAATTGTGGGCGGTTTTTCTAGTAATGGATAAGATGATTATTTGGATTAAAACCGTGCTTCCTTATTTTGAGATTTTACATTTCTTATATTTCATGCTTTAAATAATGACAAATTTGCTCTCAAGCAATTTGCTCAAATAATAACCGGTCTTAGAGGCATAATAAGTGGGGGTATAATGGTAACGCAACTAATCTATTTGAATGATTTGATGCACTTTCACTTGTGGATAACAATAATCTTGTTTTTAAGCTTGGTATGGGGAAAGTGAAACTTGAGGGTGATAAGTTTTCATGGTACTCAAAGCCCTAATCTAAGTCTTTGATTTCTATATGAGTTATTTCCATAAAAACCATTTTAAGAAAATCCAAAAATATATAAATAGAATTTCTTTCCTTTGCATTGCATTGTATAAAATCAAAATCATGCATCATATAGTGTAGAGTAGTGTAAAAGCATTTCATCTTGGCCAAGGTGGATTAATTATGAGAAAAGTGTAACTTGGTGCTTTTAAATGTGGCATTGCATGAGGTCATGGAAATGATCAAGTGTAGGGGATTTGATATGAGTGAAATTTCATATCAATAATATCACAAATTACCTTAATACACAAAGCAAAATACCTAAGTTTTATTCATAAAAGCAGTATTATGGGTATGTTTTGTTGTTTGTGATTATGTAGGTAAAAAGATACAATTTTGGAGCAAACAAGTAAAATCAAGCCTTATTGATGAAGAAAAGACAAAAGGAGGATGAAAAGTGACATGCCTTGCTAAGACAAAAGGAGGATGAAAAGTGACAAGCCTTGCAAAGACAAAGGATATTTCTTGACAACTTTCAAAGATGAGGGACTAAAAGTGTAATTATGAAAAAGTCAAGAACAAAGTCAAATTCGTTCAACTCTCAAGTCAAATGGTCAAAGGATGATTTTTAAACAAGTTTGAAGTTAGAATGACTAAACATGACAAGGAAATGAAGCTTGGAGCTCAAATCATATTCTGCCTAAATGATGAGATGACATTTATACATGATCTCATCGTTCTTTTCGGGCTTTAAATGCATAAAAATGTCATAATATACCATATATATGCTTGTGTTTGTTTACTTGTGTATTTTAGGTATGGATATCGTGAAAAAGACAAAAGATCACAAGATACAAGGAAAAACGGACACGAGAAACGAAGCCGTACAAAGAACCGGGCCCTAATTCATGGAATATTCAACAAATGCCCTTGAAGACTTGAAGACATACAAGATTGATCCTCATTTATTGAAGAAATGACACTTAAAACCCTTGTATATTGATAAGTACAAGTTTGGTCCCTTAAGTTTGTCAAAATTACACAAATGGTCCTTCAACTTTGAAGAAATGGCAAGATTAGTCCCTCAACAATTTCAAATTGCCAATAATGATCCCTTATAATGCCAAAGATACATTGAAGACCTTTAAAGATCAAGAATGTCCAAGATCAGCCCTTGAAATATCTCAAAATATCAAATACAACCCTTGTAAACCTTTTTCCAAAAGTTTGTGCCAAAAGTGTAAAGAGGTGAAAGTTATTTACAAAGGGAATGCGTTTTTAGGGCTGAAATACTTGTTTTACCATATTTCCCAAAACACAAGGGCCAAATGTGTGCAAAAGAAACATTTGAAACGAAATTGTGCCAAACAACTCACTTTCCCCCAATTTCGGATCATAGTTACCACTATTCACCTTTCTTCACCCCCAGAAATTACTCACTTAAAACAAAGGGTAATTTTCAATTACCCTGGCACATGTGTGATTCACACATGCAGAAACACATCCCACACACAAAACCCTCATCTCCACTCACCAAAAGGCCCCACCATTCAACACGTCAACCAATGAAAATGCAACTTACTCTCTAAGTCATCCTACGTGTCCAAATCAACAGCTGACACTCTTTGCTTGATCACAAAACTAAAATGAACGTTTGGGATCACTTTGGACAGCTCATCAACAACAAACGCCCTCAAGGACTCAAGGGCATCTTAGAGAATTCACTTCTAGGGTTTGTGAATAGTGTAGCCAGGCATTTGCCTATAAAAGGAGACCTCAACATGTGAGAGTCCCTTTGTTCCAGTCTTTACCTTTAAAACTTGTAATTCCTTTTTGAAATTTATAAAAGTTGGTATTTTGAGAAAATTGTAATTCCTTTTTATGTTTGTGAAAGTTGGTATTGTTTAAAGGTGATTCTGAGTTCCATTGATTGTTATAAGTGTGCTTGAATCATTTGGTTCAAGGACGTTTATGTTTGGTAAGTTTTTCAAGTTTGAAAAAGCTTGAAAGAAGGTTTCTGATTTTGCTATATTTGTGTACTAACCCTTAGCCATAAGCTATAAGCTCTTGCAAGCTTGTTGACACCATGCTTGTGAAGGAATTAGAGCCCTTGGTTGAGTTATTTTCTGCTTGTGTTGAAGAAATCAAGTCCTTGAGGTTCTACTTTGAACCATCAACCAAGGCAGTCTTGCATCTCCTTTGTTGAAGTACCTTGGTCTTGTTCTAGTTGTTGAACAAGGTCCAAGGAGCATAGCTGGCCCTCCTAGGATGTTGTGGAGGGCAGGTATAACCTCTTGTTAAGATTCCTCTCAAAAATCATATGTTATTGTCTGTTTTGCATTTTGGTATATGATTTGGTGTTCCTGTGTTTGTGCTTTGTGTTTTATGGTTGTAATCTGTTAGTTGTCACCTAGTGTAGCTATTTGATCATTAAAATCAGTAGGTTGTTTGAAGGATTAAGAAGTTTGTTTGACAAGTGCTTGATAAAGGGTTGTTTGGGATTACTGGTTCATAAGGCCTTGTGGCCTTGAGCCCTTGGTTCTTAGGGTTTGGGAAGTCTAAACAAGTCTTAATATACAAGTTTTAGTCATTGATTAAGTTTCTGAAAGTTTAGAAAAGGGATTTGAAGTTTTGCAAAAATCTTATAAAAGTGGTTTTGGAATTGGTCCAACACATCAGATCCAATAACTTCTTTGTTACTTGGATCTAAGGTCCGAAATCAGGTTTGGGAATAGTTTGGGTGATAAGCTATCTATTGGTTATCTGGTTGTTGAATTTGGTGGCTTATTGTGATTACTATAGCTTATCAAAGTTGGCTGAAGTGGTCATTTGCATCAGCAAAGTGACCACCTCATTTTGTGCTTGCATTTGTTATCCTATTGTATGCCTTGTGATTTTGCTGCTTGGAACTTGTTTAAGTGCTGCTTGTGAGTGGATTTTGCTATTTGGTGTGCTTTGTATCTGGCTTATAAGCTAACTGGCTTATTAAGCCCTTATTGCCAAAATTTGCCATCAAAAGGTCAACTGACCTCTTGATTCACAAGGCCTCCTCCTTGAGTCCTTCACAAAATTTGCTTATAACAAGCCCATATACCATTCCTGATCATTTGGTGAACTTTGGAGTACTTTGACTTTTGGTCAAATAAGCACAAATTGGCTTATTTTTGAGAACTGCTTATTGGCACATGCAACAACTTGGCTTTTGTAATAGAAATCATTTTTCTTAGCTTAATAACAAATCTGGAAGGTTACAAGTCTTTTGGTTAAGCTTTTGCTAGAAAACTAGCTTATTTGGCTTTTTCAGCCAGCTTATTTGCTCTTACAGCTTATTCTACTTGGCTTTTTGTGATTTTCTTGATTGATTATTCTTAGTTAAGCTATTTGTGAGCGTTTGCAACAAACTAGAGCTTCTGAGGTGCCCTAAATCTCAAACCCGGCTATTTTGTCTTTTAGTGAATTTTTACTTTGCTTATTTCTGGCTTATTGGGTGTGCTTTTTCAAAATTTCTTTTTACAGATCTCATAAGCATTCCAAAAGAAGGTTGTGTGTCAAATTAGAGCTTATGGCATTGGCTTATTGCTTAATGGGCTGAAAAGCCCAATAAGAATAAGCTGCTTGCTTATTAAGCTGTGATAAGCTCACATTCAGCTTTTGGGCCTTTAGAATTTTGTGCTTAGAATTAAATTTTAAGTCAGATAGGGCTTTTCCAAGTCAATTGGGCCAAGTTTGACTTTTTGGGCCCAAAAGCCCATTAAGGTTGACTGTTTTTTATTTTGGCCCATTTGAGGGCCCAATTGGGGTATTCTGGTCATTTTACTTTGATTTTCTGATTATTTAGGTTAAAATAAACTAGTTTGCAAGTTTTTAGAATTTTTTAATTTTTAGATTTTTAATAATATTTTAATATTATTTTATTATTATTTTTCAAATTTCACATTTTCCAACTTTTTACATTTTTCTTAGCTTAAATACATTAAAATAGGAATTTAGCAACTTTTATAATAATTTTATCACTTTTAGATTAATTTTTATAATTATTTTAATTTTAAATAGTTTTTAAATCATTTTAAATAGTTTTTATTAGTTTAAAAATTTCTAAAAATAGTTTTTAATCTTTTTAAGTCATTTTAGAGGTTTACCAATTAAAAAATCTTTATTTGGGCTTTTTGATAATTTATTTGATTTTTAGGGCTTTAATTAGCATTTAAAAATTGAATATTTAATTATTTAAAAGGTTTGAAAAAGTTTTGATCATTGGTAAACTCTTAGTTCATTAATTTTGATTTTTGGTGAATTTTTGGTAATTTTTAGAATTAATTTTAATTTTTGTAGTTTTTACGGTTTTACGTTTTATCATTCTAGTAGTAATTTTCACGTCTTCGTCATCTTCTTTTCTCATCCCCTTCTAAACCAATCATTAATCAAAAACATTTAACAAGTTTTTCTCACACATATACCTCCTTGGGAAATGAACTTTCACACCATAAGGGTCATTAGTGCTTACGTTTTCCTAAACGTACACTTAATACTTACCGCTTTTACGCTCCTTTTCCTAAAGGACGTATTTTACCACAATCATATTTGGCGCCGCTGCGTGGGAGGTGTGTCGTGATTAATTTGCATTGTTGTTTTTAATATTAACCAAATAGTATTTGTATTAGTAGAACTCTACTAATACGTATTATCGGTTTTCTTGGTTTTTCTTGTGAAAATATTATTACTATATTGTATTAAGTATCACAACAAATAAACAATATCTCCAAAAGTGTGAAAACACAACCTTAATTGGGATTTCATCACTCAATTATTGTATTCGAATGTCAAACAAAAAGAAAAAGGCAAAAATAGATAAATACTTTCGTGAAGCTCGATTTTGAAAAATAAAAACTATAAGGTGGGAATAAGGCGGGTATTATAAAATATACCCTAAGAAAAAAGGCTCTTAAGTGCTTCGCGCCGCCTCATTTCCCCGCTTACTTGTGAGTATTTTGAGATTGAAGGCTAATCGAGGGTTTTGCCGCCCAAAGTATTATTACGTATAATATATTTGTTTGGTTTCTTTGTGATTAAACCCTCTTGAACAATTTGGTTTTCACCAAAGTTCTATAGTCATTCGAAGGCGTTCACTCCACGTGATCGTTTTCATTCCTTTGAGGCTTCTTTAATCAAGAGTTTGATTCGAGGAGAGATTTTGTAGATTGTTGTCTACGAAGATACAACCAAAATCCAAAAAAATTAAATACAATCAAAAACACAAAAAAATAGAAAATTCACAAAACACCCAAAAAGAATCTTCTTTGCTCACCTCCCATTCTTCGTGAAGTTTATGATCACTCGTAATCAAGCAAAACGAGCTCGTAAACGTCTTCAAAAGCAAGCCAATCAAGAGACGTTGATTGAAGAACAACCTCCAATTATTGAACCTATTGTAGAACAAGAAGTCGTCATGGCTAATCGTACTATGATGGAGTTGCTACAAGCACCCACCGAGGGTTTTGGAGAGGCCATTGTGATTCCCGCCATTCTTGCGGAGAATTTCGAGATTAAGACGGGTTTAATGTCGATGTTGCAAGCAAATAAGTTTAGAGGTCATGAGAAAGACAACCCGTACTATCACATTAGGAATTTTAACCGTCTCACCGCTACTAGCAAGTTTAAGGATGTTCCACATGACGCCATTAAGATGATGTTGTTTCCATACTCTTTAGATGGACCCGCAAAAATTTGGCTTGAGAAAGAACCGTCAAATTCGATTTTGACATGGGTCGATCTCGTTTCTAAGTTTGTGAACAAGTTTTTTCCACCATCTAAAACAACACATTTGAAAAATGAGATTTCACGATTTGTGCAAAGAAATAATGAAAGTTTTTCAATGGCATGGGAACGCTTTAAAGAAATGTTACATGAATGTCCACACCATGATTTTACGGAATTGCATCAAATTTATACTTTTTATAATGGACTTAATGATCATGAACGAGATTATTTGAATGCCGCCGCGGGTGGTAATTTTTTGTGCAAGACGACAAATGAGGCTTTACAAATCATCGAAAATAGATCTAAGGTTTATAGCCCTCGTAACACACCGAGTGTTGCCAATTTGGGTTCGTCATCATCGTCATCGTCTCGTAGCATTAATGCCTTACATGATGAAGCTAATGAGGAAAATCGGTTTTTTGATAGATTTGCTAATCTTATGTTCCACTGGAAAGCTCAAGAAGCTTCAAATTCCGCTTCGGTTAAAGCGGTTGCTAAGAGTTGTTTGTCTTGTGGTGGAGCTCATGATCCTTTCCGAGTGCATTACCGCGGATGGTAACACTTCGAGTGCTTATGTAGCAACGGGAACTTACAACCAAAACGGTCAAGGTTCCCGCCAAAATCAAGCTCCACCAAATCAAAATGTTAATAACTATCGAAACAACAACCAAGGTGGTAATTACCAAGGCAATTCACGTAACTACAACAAGGGGAATTATCAAAATGGGAATGGACAAGTCACTAATCAAAACCAAAACCGTGATTTTCAAAACACTACACAAGGTTTTCAAAATGCTCACACTAAAAATCTTCAAGGAGAATTTTTGGATTATGCTAAAGCAAATGATGCTAAATTTGATAACATGCAACGTGAGATGATTAGCTTAAGATCCGAGTTAAAAAACGAGCTTAGAAATGAACTTGCTAATGAACTTAAAACTCATGCAAATAAAATGGAAGGAAATGTCCAACGTCTTCAACAAAATCAACAAAAGATGGAATTAGGACAACATGAGATTAAGCAAGAGTTATTAAAAGCGGATGCTAGGCAATCAAAATTTGAGGACCGAATGACAGAAATGTTTGAAGCAATCATGTGTAAACCCTCTTCCTCGGGTGGTCTTCCTAGTGATACCATTGCAAACCGGAAGGGAGAAATGAAGGTTATTACTACACGAAGTGGTAAAACTTTCAAAGAACCAATCTCTCGTCCAAGTACTTCTACGGAGAAGGAAATCGAGAAAGAACCCGAGGTGATGGTCAAAAAGGAGCACATTACAATCCCACGAAGTACCGCTCATAGCACACCTATGGTTGAACCAATACCAATTGTGGAACTCGAGTTTCCAAGGCCGTTGCCTAATGACCAACCCACACCACCTTTACCCTACCCTTCGAGACGAAACAAAGAGAAATTGCAAGAACCTAACAAACAACAAATCGAGCTTTTTATAAAGATGTTTCAACAAGTGCATTTGATGTGAGTTTAGCCGACGCGTTGTTGTATATGCCTCGTTTCGCTTCCACTTTTAAAAGTATGATGAGCGATAAGGAAAAGCTTTCAAAGCTTGCTAATTGTTCTTCGGTTTATCTTAACCGCATACCGGAAAAAGTTGGTGATCCCGGAAAGTTTCTCATTCCTTGTGACATACAAGATATGAAAGAATGCCTCGCCTTGGCCGATCTTGGTGCGAGCATTAATTTGATGCCATTTTCCATTTGGAAATCGCTTTCGCTTCCGGCTCTTATTCCTTCGAACATGTCTATCGAGATGGCCGATCATTCTACGATTTTAGCATGTGGAGTAGCCGAAGATGTTTTCGTGAAAGTGGGGAAGTTCTACTATCCCGTTGATTTTATAGTAATTGACATCCCCGCGGATCCTCAAGTTCCTCTAATTTTAGGTCGTTCATTTCTAGACACTTCGAGATCGCTTATCGAGGTTCATGCGAGAACTATCACTTTGAGATTCAACGAAGAGGAACTTGTTATAAACGCTACTCAAAACTCGAAACCTTCTCATGTTTATGCAATCGCTAGCATAAATCACATTCACATCGTTGATGTGGTTTGCGATGAGTTTTCATAAGAATTGTAAGGTTTTTCCGATAGCTCGTCAAGTGGCAATCCCACTATTTTTGATCCGATTCTTGCTAATTCTACACCAAATCTCACTCCATTCCAAGGAGGCGATCTCACTTCAAATGAAATCGACAATGAAAATGAGGTGTTGATTAGTGATGATACTTCTATTCCACCATTTCTTCCGCCGATGGAAGTTATGAGTGTTGAACCAAAATCTTCAATAGAGGAACCACCTATCCTTGAATTGAAAGATCTTCCTTCTCACCTTTAATACGCACTCTTGGAAGGTGATGACAAGTTGTCGGTTATTATTGCAAGAGGTCTTGCTAATGATGAAAAAACCGAGCTCTTGAAAGTTCTTAAGGCTCATAAAGGGGCAATTGCGTGGAAAATTTCCGACATTAAGGGTATTGACCCAAAATTTTGTACTCACAAGATTTTAATGGAGGAGGACTACAAACCCGCAATTCAAAGTCAAAGAAGGGTGAATCCCAAAATTCACGATGTCATTAAAAAGGAGGTCCTTAAACTCCTTGACGCGGGAATGATTTATCCTATATCCGATAGCCCATGGGTGAGCCCAATCCATTGTGTCCCTAAAAAGGGAGGAATGACCGTTGTGCCTAATGAAAACAACAAGTTAATTCCCACTCGTGTTGTGACCGGTTGGAGGATGTGTATTGACTACCGAAAGTTAAATGACGCCACTCGTAAAGACCACTTTCCTTTGCCCTTCATGGATCAAATGTTGGAGCGACTCGCGGGAAATGAATTCTATTGCTTTTTAGATGGTTTTTCCGGTTACTTTCAAATCCCTATCGACACTCGTGATCAAGAGAAGACTACTTTTACGTGTCCTTATGGAACGTTCGCTTATCGTAGGATGCCTTTCTGACTTTGTAATGCACCGGGTACGTTTCAACGGTGTATGATGGCGATTTTTCACGATATGATCGAGAAGTCGATGGAAGTGTTTGTGGATGACTTCTCGGTGTTTGGCAATTCGTTCACGTCATGTTTATCTAATCTCGAGCAAATGTTAAAACGTTGTGAAGAAACCAATCTTGTGCTTAATTGGGAAAAATGTCATTTTATGTGTAAACAAGGAATCGTCTTAGGACATAAGGTGTCGAAGGCGGGGATTGAGGTCTATAAAGCTAAGGTAGACGTCATCGCCAAGTTACCTCATCCCAAAACCGTTAAGGGAGTTAGGAGTTTCCTAGGCCACGCGGGCTTTTATCGTCGTTTCATCAAAGACTTTTCGAAAATCTCTCGACCTATGACACACCTTCTCGAGAAGGATGCTCCTTTTAACTTCAATGAGGATTGTGTTAGAGCTTTCGAAACTCTCAAAAGGAAACTTACTTAAGCTCCCATTCTTGTTGCTCCTAATTGGGAATTACCCTTTGAAATCATGTGCGATGCAAGTGATTATGCTATAGGGGCCGTCTTAGGGCAACGTTATGACAAGAATTTCCGTCCTATCCACTATGCTAGTAAGACGATGACCGAGGCTCAATTAAAGTACACCACAACGAAAAAGGAATTCCTTGCCGTGGTCTATCCTTTTGAAAAATTTCGACCTTATCTCGTCTTGACTAAAAGCATCGTGTATACCGACCATTCGGCTATCAGGTATCTCTTAGCTAAGCAAGATGCTAAGCCGAGATTGCTTCGTTGGATGCTCCTCCTCCAAGAATTTGATGTCACCGTGCTTGACAAAAAAGGAGCCGAGAATCAAGCGGCCGATCATCTCTCTCGTCTAGAAGATCCTCACAAAGATGTTTTCGAGAACAAGGAAATCACCGAAACATTTCCTCTCAAGACTCTCGGTGTAGTGAATTCTAAAGACACCACCCCATGGTTTGCCGACATTGCAAATTACCATGCGGGCAATTTCATAATCAAGGGTATGACGACACAACAAAAACGAAAATTCTTTCGTGACGTCAAGTTCTATTTTTGGGACGACCCTTATCTCTTTCGGGTTTGTGCGGATCAACTCGTTCGACGTTGTGTTTTTGGTGCCGAAGCTTCTAATATCCTTAGAGCTTGTCACGAAGGACCTACGGGTGGTCACCACGGTGCTAATCTCACGGATAAGAAAGTGTTCGATGCCGGCTTCTTTTGGCCTTCTATCTATCGTGATGCACACGCACTTGTGAAGTCGTGTGATTCGTGCCAACGTCAAGGAAAGTCGTCTCAACGTGATGAAATGCCGCAAAACATAATTCAAGTGTGTGAGATTTTCGACATATGGGGAATAGACTTTATGGGGCCGTTCCCATCGTCTCATGGCAACAAATATATCCTCGTCGCGGTGGACTACCTTTCTAAGTGGGTGGAAGCTAAGGCTTTGCCTACTAATGATGCTCGTGTGGTAGTAAAGTTTTTGAAGAAACTATTCTCTCGGTTCGGAACCCCTCGTGCTATTATAAGCGATCGTGGAACCTATTTTTGTAATGACCAATTCGAAAAGGTTCTAAAGAAATATGGAGTTACTCATCGTCTTTCTACGGCTTATCACCCGCAAAGGAGTGGGCAAGTCGAGGTTTCAAACCGAGCTTTAAAGAGGATATTAGAGAGGTCAATTGGAGAAAACCGTGCTTCATGGTCCGACAAACTTGATGACGCTTTATGGGCCTTTAGGACCGCTTATAAGACACCTATCGGTTGCACTCCTTATAAGTTAGTCTATGGGAAGAATTGTCATTTACCCATTGAGTTGGAGCACAAGGCATATTGGGCCCTTAAGCATGCAAACTTTGACTTGAAGACTGCGGGTGATCACCGGAAAATACAATTGAATGAATTAGATGAATTACGAGATAATGCTTATGAAAATTCATTAATTTTTAAAGAAAAGACTAAAAAGTTTCATGATTCAAAGATGAAAAACCGGGTTTTTAACGTTGGTGATCAAGTGTTACTTTTTAACTCTCGACGTAAGATATTTTCCGGGAAATTGAAATCTCGTTGGTCGGGTCCGTTCACCATTACACAAGTGTTTCCTTATAGGACCATCGAGCTAGCTCAAGATGATGGTCCTAATTTCAAGGTGAATGGACATAGGCTTAAGCACTACTTTGGTGGGGAAATTCCTTCAATGGTTGCCCTCGACCAAGTCACTTTCCCCAATGATAATTAGCATTGAGGGGATCGAGTCGAGCTCATGACTTGGTAATCAAAAACGAGGTGCCTCGTGGGGGAGATCCCATGCTTATCCTTTATGCTTACTATTCACTAATAAGGGGACTTGTACCCTTTCAACTCGTTGTCTCGTGGTTGTTTGTGATTGTGTTATCTAGATCATCATCATCATTTACGATTGAAGACTCTCGTGTTTGTTTACGTGAGCCTCCATCGTTTGCTTGAAGAAGTTTTTCACGTATCCATGACATATCCTTTATTGTTCTAACAATTATCTTTTAGCATACTTAATAAACGGCTTTTGATATATTGTTAATCACCCTTTCCATGCTAGATCCTAAGCATTCGACTCTTCGTCTCTAGTATGGGGGTGCTCCACCTTTAGACTCGAAACATTGAGGACAATGTTTGCTTTTAGTATGGGGGGTGAATAGGTACTTGCTTTGCTACGCCCTCACGCTTACCAACTTTCAATGTTTTGTTTTTGTTGTTAATAAGGCTAAAAATGGCCAAATTTTAAAATTTTTCTTAGTTTTCATAAATGTTTTTAAGACACGAATGTATATTTTCCGATGGGTAGAATAAGAGTTAATTTTTGACTTGATGGGCATTTGGAGCCATTTACATTCCTTAACCCGCTCAATTCAAGTTTTGCTAGACTTTTATATAGGGAGCTTTAAAACGCGAAAGTCTTAATTCATTCGGGTTAAGAACAAGAACTTTTCGCAAGTTCCTATAATTGATCCTAGAAAGTCACTTATCAAGGGAACTATAAAATGCATTCTCTAAACTTGAAAAAGTCCAAGAAAGTGCAAGATCCTATAGGTGGCTTGAAAACCCAAAACTTTGATTTGATATAGTCTTAATGAAGTTAATCCAAATTTGGCTTAATTTTGACTTGCATGGATAAGTATTCACGAGTCTCTTTAATTAGAGGTCTTTATATAGTGAAGAACGAGAAATGATAGAGTTAGACAAGTGATCATGCTAAACGTAGAACATGAAAATGTTCTTTCAAAAACTCATATGTTTTTAATTGTGGCTTTTTCTTCCCATAAGATCAATGCATTAGGAATAAATCATAATTGCAATAAGTAAGGTCGTACGATTTGAAAGGTTACTTAGCCTCTAGCGCAAGATCGTTTAAAAGTTGCTCGGGGTTAAATAGAGTTCATAGCCAAGGCATAACTTATTGAAGCGGGACGCGAAGATTGGCGATTATCCAAAAAGGCCCTAACAAGGCATGAGGAGCTCTATTTTTTGCTAAAGATCCAAAGATGATGTGAAGTATCATTATTCCTAAATCAATATGATGGATCGAGACACACGACGAAAAGCAATTACTCCCCTAAAGATCATGGAGAAAGTCTATCCAAAAAGACCCTTACAAGGTATGAGGATAAATATATCCAAGTACGAAAAGGAGGCGGATCGTTGTATATCAAAATACAAAGTAACGATTGAAGAAAAATGATGAAGTCGTGGTCCAAATATGAAGAATCTCTCAAAAACGTCAAGTGAAGAAATTCCAAATATATGAAGAGAAGACCATAATTTCGAGAACGTCTTCCCAAGATTTGAAGTATGAAGTACATGCCAAATATCGATCCGAGAAAGGTCTCAAATCGTGAAAAGAGTTATGCCAAGATATGAACTTAAGGAGATACACGAGAAGCCATTTCAAAAGATTTTGTCCTTCGGCTAACTATTGATCAAATCGTGCTACTTTGCTTTCGGACTAATAACTACTCAAATAAGTCAATATGAATCACTTGTGATCCATGACAAATAGTTAAAAAAATGCTAGTAACCCATTTCCTTTTAGAATAACTAGGATTGCGGGGAGAAAAAGTATTACACAATTTGGACGTATGAGTAGTGTTAGCATTGTGACTTGTACCAACAATGATCTCGTTTTTGCGCTTAGCATGGAATGTATGACAATCAAGGATGATGAAGTTTACTCTAAGGGACATTTGCGTGTTTCTATTCTTTGACCCTAAAAGTCACTTTCGTGATGAAAATCATATGTTATGTCTTTACACATCTTCGTAGTATGTTGCAAATCTTTTACTCTTCAATAAAGGTTAATAAAATTGAAATTTGGTGATGCTTAGATACTTTATTCTAGCATTGCGTGAGGGCACGGCAATGGCTTAGTATGGGGGAGTGATGAGATGGCATTTATACATGATCTCATCGTTCTTTTCGGGCTTTAAATGCATAAAAATGTCATAATATACCATATATATTCTTGTGTTTGTTTACTTGTGTATTTTAGGTATGGATATCGTGAAAAAGACAAAAGATCACAAGATACAAGGAAAAACGGACACGAGAAACGAAGCCGTACAAAGAACCGGGCCCTAATTCATGGAATATTCAACAAATGCCCTTGAAGACTTGAAGACATACAAGATTGATCCTCATTTATTGAAGAAATGACACTCAAAACCCTTGTATATTGATACGTACAAGTTTGGTCCCTTAAGTTTGTCAAAATTACACAAATGGTCCTTCAACTTTAAAGAAATGGCAAGATTAGTCCCTCAACAATTTCAAATTGCCAATAATGGTCCCTCATAATGGCAAAGATACATTGAAGACCTTTGAAGATCAAGAATGTCCAAGATCAGCCCTTGAAATATCTCAAAATGTCAAAAACAACCCTTGTAAACCTTTTTCCAAAAGTTTGTGCCAAAAGTGTAAAGAGGTGAAAGTTATTTACAAAGGGAATTCATTTTTAGGGCTGAAATACTTTTTTTACCATATTTCCCAAAACACAAGGGCCAAATGTGTGCAAAAGAAACATTTGAAACGAAATTGCGCCAAACAACTCACTTTCCCCCAATTTCGGATCAAAGTTACCACTATTCACCCTTCTTCACCCCCAGAAATTACTCACTTAAAACAAAAGGGTAATTTTCAATTACCCTGGCACATGTGTGATTCACACATGCAGAAACACATCCTACACACAAAACCCTCATCTCCACTCACCAAAAGGCCCCACCATTCAACACGTCAACCAATGAAAATGCAACTTACTCTCCAAGTCATCCTACGTGTCCAAATCAACAGCTGACACTCTTTGCTTGATCACAAAACTAAAATGAACGTTTGGGATCACTTTGGACAGCTCATCAACAACAAACGCCCTCAAGGACTCAAGGGCATCTTAGAGAATTCACTTCTAGGGTTTGTGAATAGTGTAGCCAGACATTTGCCTATAAAAGGAGACCTCAACATGTGAGAGTCCCTTTGTTCCAGTCTTTACCTTTAAAACTTGTAATTCCTTTTTGAAATTTATAAAAGTTGGTATTTTGAGAAAATTGTAATTCCTTTTTATGTTTTTGAAGGTTGGTATTGTTTAATGGTGATTATGAGTTCCATTGATTATTATAAGTGTGCTTGAATCATTTGGTTCAAGGACGTTTATGTTTGGTAAGTTTTTCAAGTTTGAAAAAGCTTGAAAGAAGGTTTCTGATTTTGCTATATTTGTGTACTAACCCTTAGCCATAAGCTATAAGCTCTTGCAAGCTTGTTGACACCAAGCTTGTGAAGGGATTAGAGCCCTTGGTTAAGTTGTTTGCTGCTTGTGTTGAAGAAATCAAGTCCTTGAGGTTCTACTTTGAACCATCAACCAAGGCAGTCTTGCATCTCCTTTGTTGAAGTACCTTGGTCTTGTTCTAGTTGTTGAACAAGGTCCAAGGAGCATAGCTGGCCCTCCTAGGATGTTGTGGAGGGCAGGTATAACCTCTTGTTAAGATTCCTCTCAAAAATCATATGTTATTGTCTGTTTTGCATTTTGGTATATGATTTGGTGTTCCTGTGTTTGTGCTTTGTGTTTTATGGTTGTAATATGTTAGTTGTCACCTAGTGTAGCTATTTGATCATTAAAATCAGTAGGTTGTTTGAAGGATTAAGAAGTTTGTTTGAAAAGTGCTTCATAAAGGGTTGTTTGGGATTAATGGTTCATAAGGCCTTGTGGCCTTGAGCGCTTGGTTCTTAGGGTTTGGGAAGTCTAAACAAGTCTTAATATATAAGTTTTAGTCATTGGTTAAGTTTCTGAAAGTTTGGAAAAGGGATTTGAAGTTTTGCAAAAATCTGATAAAAGTGGTTTTGGAATTGGTCAAACACATCAGATCCAATAACTTCTTTGTTACTTGGATCTAAGGTCTGAAATCAGGTTTGGGAATAGTTTGGGTGATAAGCTATCTATTGGTTATCTGGTTGTTGAATTTGGTGGCTTATTGTGATTGCTATAGCTTATCAAAGTTGGCTGAAGTGGTCATTTGCATCAGCAAAGTGACCACCTCATTTTGTGCTTGCATTTGTTATCCTATTGTATGCCTTGTGATTTTGCTGCTTGGAACTTGTTTAAGTGTTGCTTGTGAGTGGATTTTGCTATTTGGTGTGCTTTGTATCTGGCTTATAAGCTAACTGGCTTATTAAGCCCTTATTGCCAAAATTTGCCATCAAAAGGTCAACTGACCTCTTGATTCACAAGGCCTCCTCCTTGAGTCCTTCACAAAATTTGCTTATAACAAGCCCATATACCATTCCTGATCATTTGGTGAACTTTGGAGTACTTTGACTTTTGGTCAAATAAGCACAAATTGGCTTATTTTTGAGAACTGCTTATTGGCACATGCAACAACTTGGATTTTGTAATAGAAATCATTTTTCTTAGCTTAATAACAAATCTGGAAGGTTACAAGTCTTTTGGTTAAGCTTTTGCTAGAAAACTAGCTTATTTGGCTTTTTCAGCCAGCTTATTTGCTCTTACAGCTTATTCTACTTGGCTTTTTGTGATTTTCTTGATTGATTATTCTTAGTTAAGCTATTCGTGAGCGGTTGCAACAAACTAGAGCTTCTGAGGTGCCCTAAATCTCAAACCCGACTATTTTGTCTTTTAGTGAATTTTTACTTTGCTTATTTCTGGCTTATTGAGTGTGCTTTTTCAAAATTTCTTTTTACAGATCTCATAAGCATCCCAAAAGAAGGTTGTGTGTCAAATTAGAGCTTATGGCATTGGCTTATTGCTTAATGGACTGAAAAGCCCAATAAGAATAAGCTGCTTGCTTATTAAGCTGTGATAAGCTCACATTCAGCTTTTGGGCCTTTAGAGTTTTGTGCTTAGAATTAAATTTTAAGTCAGATAGGGCTTTTCCAAGTCAATTGGGCCAAGTTTGACTTTTTGGGCCCAAAAGCCCATTAAGGTTGACTATTTTTGATTTTGGCCCATTTGAGGGCCCAATAGGGGTATTCTGGTCATTTCACTTTGTTTTTCTGATTATTTAGGTTAAAATAAACTAGTTTGCAAGTTTTTAGAATTTTTTAATTTTTAGATTTTTAATAATATTTTAATATTATTTTATTAGTATTTTTCAAATTTCACATTTTCCAACTTTTTACATTTTTCTTAGCTTGAATACATTAAAATAGGAATTTAGCAACTTTTAGAATAATTTTATCACTTTTAGATTAATTTTTATAAATATTTTAAGTTTAAATAGTTTTTAAATCATTTTAAATAGTTTTTTTAGTTTAAAAATTTCTAAAAGTATTTTTTAATCTTTTTAAGTTATTTTAGAGGTTTACCAATTGAAAAATCTTTATTTGGGCTTTTTGATAATTTATTTGATTTTTAGGGCGTTAATTAGCATTTAAAAATTGAATATTTAATTATTTAAAAGGTTTGAAAAAGTTTTGATCATTGGTAAACTCTTAGTTCATTAATTTTGATTTTTGGTGATTTTTTGGTAATTTTTAGAATTAATTTTAATTTTTGTAGTTTTTACGGTTTTACGTTTTATCATTCTAGTAGTAATTTTCACGTCTTCGTCATCTTCTTTTCTCATCCCCTTCTAAACCAATCATTAATCACAAACATTTAACAAGTTTTTCACACACATATACCTCCTTGGGAAACGAACTTTCACACCATAAGGGTCATTAGTGCTTACTTTTTCCTAAACGTACACTTAATACTTACCGCTTTTACGCTCCTTTTCCTAAAGGACATATTTTACCACAATCACTAAACTATAAGGGCTAAACATGACAAATTTATAACAAGTTTGGGATCAATCAAAGTGATAGCTAAGCTAGCCTATGGGAGAGGAGTAGTTAACTCACTCGGATTGCCACATGGGGTAAAACCTCACCCACTCAGCCACCACAATTAAATGAATAAAATCTGAACCGTAGAAGTCCATTCACTTATTTCAACCAATCAAAAAATAGGAAACGGATAATGATCCGTGCCTCTGTCTCTCATCAAATCAAACAATGCTACGTTTCACATTTAAACTTATACGAGCCCAGGAATGAGATTGAGCTAGAGTGCATATCAAGAGAAGTGTTTAACATGAAATCTACTCCAAATCTAGAGAGGATTACAACCCACCAACTCAATTAACCTGAAAGTGACTACATCAAAAAGCCCTAATTTAAGTTCTTCAACGGCTACTTACAATTAACAGAATCAAGCCACATGGAAGAAAGAGATTGGCTGGAACACGTCACCTACCTCCAATAAACTTCATCCCAGCTGCTACCCCATTAGGTCTTCATTTCTTGTATGTACTTAGTGTGTGTATTTTTCACACACTTACTTAAATCTCCCTCATTTCAGTTAGTTAGTTTGTTAGATACTACTCTCAAGTGATTGACAACCACTTGAGAGTTAGTTAGTTAGCTATAACAGATTTGTAACAACTTTACACCATTATAAAACTTCAAAGTTCATTTCACTCAAACTCTCATTCTCAATTCTTGCATAATCCTTCATTTTTGTTACTACTGTGATTCTTGATCAATGTAAAGTATTTGATGCTGGTTGGAAGATTGTAGCTGGTTCACACGTGTTTTCAGTTCATTTCATAGCCAAAATTGCAGTGTAGCAGGGTTGATTTATTTGTAGCTGATGGTGATGATATGATGCATTTTGGTGGTTGATTTATGGTGTTTTAGTTTACATTAGAGAGCTCAGCGCTCCTCTACTTCATCAAGGGTTTCTACAAGCTAAAAGGAACACTTTTCTAGTTTAAAATTCCTCTTAACTGTTTTTGCATGCTCAATACCTAGATATAACTTTTATCTGCTGAATTGTGATTGTGTTATTGTTCTTGTGGAGTGATTTTGATGTTCTGATTGTTTACTAGTAGTCTTATAGCTTTAATCCAGTTTTTACTTGATCAAATTTGGCTTTTATCAGTTATACTTCATTAGTTGCTCATTTTGAGTTCTTTAAAGTGAACTTGCTGGATTTTGATGTCAAACCAATTCATTTCAGTCACTTAACTAGTTTTGACAAGTTTCATTAGATGTCAAATCCTTTTGATCAAAAAGACTTCACAAACTTTTGATATATCGGTCTATAAGTAGTGTTTGGATCAAAGTCATTTTTGTGAGTTAGTTGTAAAAATCTGTTCTACTGAGCTCATTTACACTTATTATGTGAGTACTAGTCCTTTGGTGAAGTTTTGTGGTCAATTTCTTAGTCAAACAGGCAAGCAGCTTATAAAAAGTATGGGTTAGTCTTTGTAAAAGGTCTTCAGTCAAAACAAGCACTTTTTGATTTAATGGCATTTGTTTGTTTGTTGATGGTTTTAGCTGAAACTTGTTCTCATTTGTAGCTTAACATACAAGCTTTCAGTAGTAGTAAGGAAACAGTACAGTTTTCAGAATTGAGGTAGTAACAAGCTTAATAATAAGCACTTCATAAAACACCCAATTTTCTTTCACAAAAGTGTTTGCAAACATGTCCTAAGTAGATTTTGTGAATTTCAGCTTTTTGGAAAATCTGGTCAAACTTTGTTAAAATAAGCTGTTTTGGCTTATTTCATATTTCAGCTTATTTTCTTGGTCATTTTCCAAACCAATTGACATTCCAAGCTTTGTGTTACTTGTTTAATCAGTTTCAACAAGAAAATAACTTTGTGGAAGTCTAGAAAAGTTTTGAGCTTATTTTGAGCTTATTGAAATAAGCAAACTACTGTTTCACTTGCTTTTAGCTGGATTCCTTTTACAGGCCAAGCTTAGTTTCAACTTTAAGCATTTAATGAAAACTAGAACAAATTTTGTGGATTAATAAGCTCAAACGAGCTTATTCGTGACTTGGTGCTCGTTTTTGTAGAAATTTTAGTATAATTGCAAATTGGTCCTTAGTTTTTAGGGTCTGCATGTATTAGTCCCTATATTTTGGTTCGTTACAAATTTGTTTAGGCATTTTGTGAATTTGTTAGAAAGTTGTTATATTTTGTTGCATTTTTTTTAACTAGTCCTTATACTTTCTGTTTTTACACATTTAGCCCTTATACTTTCATTTCATTTACATTTGGAGCATTTTTACATTGTGTGCATTAGATACTTGTACTTTGTGCTATTGTTGTGGTATTTGCAAGTTGTTTTACGGATAAATAGCTATAATATTTTCTTCTTTTTACGTGTTTGATTGAAATAGACATAGATACCAAATAATTTTGTAAAACCAAAAACAATTATAAACTTGATATTGGTGGGACATTCAGTTTGTCTTGAGTCGAGAAAAACGAACTTGAATAAATACTCAATATTAGTTGTATTCTTGATACGTGGTTAGAATTCTAAGAAAGAATCTGATGGGTGTGATAACACCCATCTTTTTACCACTTAATTACAATAATAACCAAGGCAAAACGTGTATTTTGTGTCGTAAATGTCAGAATTATGCGTGGTTTGTGTTTTTGTTGTGATTTAGGATCAAAATGTGAAAAGGAAGGAAAACACGGGCTTTCACGGGCTTTTATCAAAGAAAAAGACGAAAGACGAAGTCAAGAAATCAAGAGTGCAAAAAGAACGGAAGTCCAAGACCAATTCTGAAGATTTATCGAAGAAAAAGTCAAAAGACGGAAGTTTACTAAAAGCCGAAGAACTCAAGTCTTATTTATGAAGAAATTTTAAGACGAGTTTAAAGAAATCCCGAGACAAAGTCGTTAAAGTCGAAGAATTTAAAAGACGAGGACTAAATGATAATTAAAGAAAGAAGAAAGAGGGGAGGAAGTTTCCTTCCACTAATCCTCCTACTTCCCTATAAATAGATCATTAGTGTTAATTTCATTCTTGTTGGCTAGTTTGACAAACTATGCTCTTCCATCTTTAAATTTTGCACCTTTAATTTTCATGTCAATTTAAATACAATGTCTTGCACCTTTAATTCCTTTAAATTCAAGTAAGTTGCTTTTATGATTGTTGAATCTTTATCTTTATTGTTAATCACTCATCTTCCTTTCTTGTGATTGATTTAATCTTATGTTCATGTTTATGTTCTTTGATTTTTATTAATTAGATTAAGTGGGTTTTGATTATTTTTGTTATGATTGTTAGTTTTATTGATTTGGATTGTTTGGTTATTGTTATTAGATCATTTGTGCTTGTTTTGGTTTAATCTTTTGGTTGATTTTGATTGATTTTGTTTAAATTCGTGGCTTTTATCTTCCTTGTTCTTCGCTACTGTTACCTTGCCCAGATTACGGATCAAGACATTTATTCCGAACCAAGCATTTACTTCATTTTATTCCGGATCAGTGTTTATTCCGGATGAAGGATCTGTTGTAATTATTCCGAATCAGATTATTATTCCGAATAAAGCTTTTAAGTTTAAATATTCCGGATGAATCATTTTACTTTGATTTTATTCCGAATGAACGCTTTAGCTTAATTATTCCGGATGAGCGCTTTTGTAGTTTATATTCCGAAGCAATTTCTTTTTATTCTGAATGAACTCTTTTTCACCATTTATTCCGCATCAGTTTTTTTTATTCCGCATGAGTTACTAGTTATTCCGGATGAACCAATATTCTGAATGAAAGGATTTATTCCGGATGAAATAATTTATTCCGGATGAAGAACTTTTTCCGGATGAAGCAATTTATTCCGGATGAAGGACTTATTCCGGATGAAGTCTTATTCCGAATGAAGGTTTTTATTCCGGATGAAGGGTGTATTCCGGATGAGCTGTTTTCTTTTGTAGTTTTGCAATTTTTTATATTTAGTTTTAGACTTTATTTTTCCCGCCTTTTTACTTAGTCGCACTTTTAATTTACTTGCCCTTTAGTTTATGTTTGCCTTATTTATTTTTAAGTTTGCCTTTTTATTTCTCGTCACGTTTTTAATTTCTCGTCATTAATTTCCCGTCAAGTTTTTATCTTTCAGTATTTCTTTTTACCGTCTTTATTTCATTTTTATTATTTCAAGTCTTTATTTTTAGTTAGTGTAGACAACGACAACCATTCTATTTCTTTTCCACCAAGAACAACTGAGTCACACTTTGAACCAGTAATCAATTCGAGAAGATACCGAGAAACGAACTTTCAACCTAGTAAAATCATACGTATTAAATGGCGCCGCTGCCGGCTCTTTTCGTGAAGATTAACGGTTTTTGTGAGAGACGCGTTGGCTTTTGGGATCCGTTCACTCGTGAACGTTATTTTTCGTGTCAAAATTTTTCAAAAATCCCAAAAACATTTGAAAAATCATAAAAAGCATTTCTTTTTCAAAGTTTTGCACCAAAAATATTCTTCTTGCTTATGTATTTTTCTTTATGGATTCTTATGTCCATTGCGTCGGGTGTTGGAGACGACTATATGGGGGCGAATCATGTCAATGGTGTTCATGCAAGCGATGCGGAAGAGACCTTCCTCCCATTTGCATCGATTCACAATTTGCATTTTGTCCATCGTGTAACTCGACTAATTCGTCCTTTTCAAATCCACCTCCTAGCCCCCCTTGCATGTATTGTGGAAGAGATTCTCATTGGCATGTTTCGTGTCCAATTTGACACCCGCCTCATGGCGAGCAAGAACTGGGTTACAATTATGACAATGGTAATAGCTATCTACAAGAAGCACCGGGTTTTTCTCCATACCCATGTTGCCAAAATTGTGGGGGCCCTCACGATATTTCTTACTGTCAGCCAATGAATTATTATGAGCAAAATCCGTGTCCTCAGTTTTCTTCACCAATGGATTATTATGAACCAAATCCGTGTTCTAATTCTTCTCAACCGATGAACTACTATGAGCCACACCCATGCTATAATTCAGGTTTTCAACATTTTGAGCCCCCACAACACTTCATCGATCATCAACCCTATTGTGCATTTCCTCCTGAGCAAATTGCCACTCTTTTTGAAAACTTTCAAAAAGTTCAAGAAGCTTGCAACATGATCATCGAAAAATGTCAAGAGGATCAACGACATGAGCAACTATCGAATATCGAGACTTATACTCCTCCTCCGGTGTATCCATACTATTATGATGATGATGACGATGAGCCTACTATTTCTTGGAATGATCTTGTTGCTCAATGTTCTAGTGCAATTGTCATCCCTTCTCTCGATATCCCAAACGTGTCTAATGATTGTGATACATTGAGTGAGCTTAGTGATTTTGGTCTCGATAAATTCTTTGATGATGAGGTTTGTGACATACCGACTACTATGGAGCTTGAGGACGACGTTGCTCTTACAGAGGAGGTCGATCCCGATGATACCGATTTTTCTCCGCGCTATGAGAATTTCACTTTTGAAATTTCTCAATCTCCACCGGGAGATGCGGGCGATGACGATTTATTCTCTCCTGCTTACGAGAAGTTCACCGATGAACTTGCTCTTGAAGATGATGTGGAAGACGTGATTCTCAGCGACAGATTATGGAAAGTGCATCTTCTTATTGCTCAAATCGAAGAGTTGACTTCTCCTCCTATTTCCGCGTCTTTACCTCCATCTATTCCTCCCGTTGAAGATAATGACCCATTGCTGGAAGAAATCGATATTCACTCAATACCTCCGGTTATTGATGATGATGACACGGAGGGGGATATTATTTTTGATAATTTGCTGCAGGAAGGTATTGTCCCAAGTCCCCCTCCCGAGAACCTTTAATCCACTCCTTTAGCCACTATTACGGAGGATGAGTGCTTTGACCCGGGAGGTGACATTGATTATATTATCATTGATAACCTTACGGCTTTGCCGTCTTCTGAACATCCATTGTCTTTGGAGGATGACAATGTGATTCCTTTACCCACCCCACCTCTCGTGGCTGACGACTTCACATACTTTTCGTATGTTGAAAGGAGTTTTATCCCATTTAAAACTTATCCTCCCGCCCCCCCCCCCCCCCCTTTGTTTATGTCAACCGGGAACGAGGACAAGGTCTTTGATCCCGGTATTACATTTGAGGCTTCCCCATGGACCATTTAATTCGGGGACGAGTCAGGCTCGTGACTCGGTTAATATAAACAAGCCCTTTTTGGGAGGCAACCCAATTATCTATCTATCTTTACCTGTTTTCACCATAAGTGTAGGAGGAGCCCCGTTGGTGTTTCTTGTTTTCTTTCTTATCTTGTGCAGGGATTAGAGCTTCAAAGACACACTTTTGATGACCCTTGACGAACCGTGATTCCGTGTTCCCATCTTCCCGGTTCTATCCTAAACTCTTTTCGATTCACTATTTTATATTTTCCAATATTAAAATAGGAATCTCTTTAGTTGTCTCTTCCTTAGCGAGATTTAAACAAAGTGCACAATGTCCTAAGTGTAGGGGAGTTTACTCCCACATGCTTAAACATTGAGGACAATGTTTATATCAAGTGTAGGGGGGACTTCAATCGAAGTTATGTGGCCTTTTCCTTTTATTTGTCCTCATTTTAACCGGAAAATCAATTTTTCGACATTTTTCAAAATTTTTGATCTATTTTGGCCTATTAGTTTTTCCCTTTGTATAGTTATTTTCTTTCTTTACTAGAATAAATTTTTAATTAAGTGGTTTTAATTTTCAAACGTTGTGAATATTTTGACTCAACCCGAGTTTACTTATCTAAGTTTACTCTAGCTAGTATCCTTAACGTGTTTAAGTCAAGTTTTGCTAGGCTTTTATATAGGGAGCTTTAAAACGCGAAAGTCTTAACTCTCACGGGTTAAGAACAAGAACTTTTCGCAAGTTCCTATAATTGATCCTAGAGAGTCGTTTATCAAGGGAACTTTAAAATGCGTTTTCTAAACTTGAATGAGTCTAAGAAGATGCAAGATCCTATAGGCGACTCGAAAACCCAAAACTTTGATTTAATAGGCTAAGCATCTACGAGTCTCATTCCTTGAGATTTTAAACTATGGAGGACGAGAGATGATAGAGTCAATTATAAGTTTGGTATTCTTTCGTGAATTTATGTGAGTTGGTTATAAGCCTATTCTCCCATCGCTTGCTAATAAATTTATCTGCAATAACTAAGGTTGTACGATTTGAAAAGTTACTTAGCTTCTAGCCCAAGATCATTTACAAGTTGCTCGGTAATGATTAGAGTTCATAGCCAAGGCATAACTTTTTGAAGCGGGATGCGAAGATTGGCGAGTCCAAAAAGGTCCTAACAAGACATGAGGGCTACATTTTGTTGCTAAAGATCCAAAAGTGATGTGAAGAATCATTTATCAAAAATCAATATGAAGGATCGAGACACACGACGAAAAGCAAATTCTCTCGAAAGATCATGGAGAAGTCTATCCAAAAAGGCCCTAACAAGGTATGAGGATAAATAGATCCAAGTCCAAAAAGGAGGGGATCGTTGTATATCAAAATCCCAAATAAAGATTGGAGAAAAATGAAGAAGTCGTGGTCCAAGTATGAAGAATCTCTCAAAACTTCAAGTGAAGAAATTCCTAATATGAAGAGAAGACCATTATTTCATGAACGTCTCTCAAGGTTTGAAGTATGAAGTCGCTGCCAAATATTGGTCCGAGAAAGGTCTCAAATTGCGAAGCGAGTTATGCCAAGATATGAACTTTTTGAGGTCCCGAGAAGCAGTTTTAAAAGATTTTGTCCTTTAGATAACTATTGATTAAATCGTCCCACTTTATTTTTAGCCTAAATAACTATCGAAATAATTCAACAATGCATCCTCGTGATCATTCAAGACAACAATAAAATATAAGAGATACACCTAGGAATAAGGGAGTCTAAGTAAATAATTGGCCCACATGAGTTCGTGTTAGTTTGCTAACTTATAATAACAATGATCTCTTTTTTAAGCTTGGTTTGGAGAATGTGAAAACTTGAGGATGATGATTATTCATGACATTTCTAAAACCCTAAGGTATGTCTTTGATTTCTTTACTTACTTTCTTCCTTTGAATGTTTATAATTTTCTATCTCTTTAATAAAGGCCAATATGGATTGATTATGATGGAAAATGTAATCGTGCTTTATAACTAATGCATTGCATGAGGACATTGCAATGGTCAAGTGTAGGGGATTTGATAGGTGTGAAAACACCCATCTTTTTACAACTTAATTACAATAATAACCAAGCCAAAACGTGTATTTTGTGTCGTAAATGTCGGAATTATGCGTGGTTTGTGTTTTGTTGTGATTTAGGATCAAAATGTGAAAAGGAAGGAAAACACGGGCTTTCACAGGCTATTATTAAAGAAAAAGACGAAAGACGAAGTCAAGAAATCAAGAGTGCAAAAAGAACGGAAGTCCAAGACCAATTCTGAAGATTTATCGAAGAAAAAGTCAAAAGACGGAAGTTTACTAAAAGCCGAAGAACTCAAGTCTTATTTATGAAGAAATTTCAAGACGAGTTTAAAGAAATCCTGAGACAAAGTCGTTAAAGTCGAAGAATTTAAAAGACGAGGACTAAATGATAATTAAAGAAAGAAGAAAGAGGGGAGGAAGCTTCCGTCCACTAATCCTCCTCCTTCCCTATAAATAGATCATTAGTGTTAATTTCATTCTTGTTGGCTAGTTTTACAAACTATGCTCTTCCATCTTTAAATTTTGCACTTTTAATTTTCATGTCAATTTAAATACATTGTCTTGCACCTTTAATTCCTTTAAATTCAAGTAAGTTACTTTTATGATTGTTGAATCTTTATCTTTATTGTTAATCTCTCATCTTCCTTTCTTGTGATTGATTTAATCTTATGTTCATGTTTATGTTCTTTGATTTTTATTAATTAGATTAAGTGGGTTTTGATTATTTTTGTTATGATTGTTAGTTTTATTGATTTGGATTGTTTGGTTATTGTTATTAGATCATTTGTGCTTGTTTTGGTTTAATCTTTTGGTTGATTTTGATTGATTTTGTTTAAATTCGTGGCTTTTATCTTCCTTGTTCTTCGCTACTGTTACCTTGCCCAGATTACGGATCAAGACATTTATTCCGAACCAAGCATTTACTTCATTTTATTCCAGATCAGTGTTTATTCCGGATGAAGGATCTGTTGTAATTATTCCAAATCAGATTATTATTCCGAATAAAGCTTTTAAGTTTAAATATTCCGGATGAATCATTTTACTTTGATTTTATTCCGAATGAACGCTTTAGCTTAATTATTCCGGATGAGCGCTTTTGTAGTTTATATTCCGAAGCAATTTCTTTTTATTCTGAATGAACTCTTTTTCACCATTTATTCCGCATAAGTTTTTTTTATTCCGCATGAGTTACTAGTTATTCCGGATGAACCAATATTCTGAATGAAAGGATTTATTCCGGATGAAATAATTTATTCCGGATGAAGAACTTTTTCCGGATGAAGCAATTTATTCCGGATGAAGGACTTATTCCGGATGAAGTCTTATTCCGAATGAAGGTTTTTATTCCGGATGAAGGGTGTATTCCGGATGAGCTGTTTTCTTTTGTAGTTTTGCAATTTTTTATATTTAGTTTTAGACTTTATTTTTCCTGCCTTTTTACTTAGTCACACTTTTAATTTACTTGCCCTTTAGTTTAAGTTTGCCTTATTTATTTTTAAGTATGCCTTTTTATTTCTCGTCACGTTTTTAATTTCTCGTCATTAATTTCCCGTCAAGTTTTTATCTTTCAGTATTTCTTTTTACCCTCTTTATTACATTTTTATTATTTCAAGTCTATATTTTTAATTAGTGTAGACAACGACAATCATTCTATTTATTTTCCACCAAGAACAACTGAGTCACACTTTCAACCAGTAATCAATACGAGAAGATACCGAGAAACGAACTTTCAACCTAGTAAAATCATACGTATTAGAATCTAAGAACAAGAAAGCTATATTTGTCTTTGGTATGCTATGTTATCATTATAATATCGGGACGAGATTTCTTTAAGAGGGAGAGACTATGACAAACCATAAATTTTACATCTATGCTATGTGCTATGATTATATGAATATGGAAATAGGGATGGAAATTTTTGCTTTTGTGCCTTACTTGGTAAGATGAATGAGTCCTCACAAACTGAACTGTCATATCAACATATTCCTATATGTCGTAAACACACAATGTATATATCAAGTCTAAAGTTTCAAAGTTATCTAATAAGTTCATAAGAACATTTCAAATGTAAGTATGATACCCTAAATTCCCTTAGAAACCCCAGAATCTATATAAATGAGTTGTAAACTCAAGAATGGTGAAGTATGAATATACACATCTATGAAAAGTAATCAAGGATTATAAACAATTTGTAAACTATCATTTGAAGGCATAATATTATCCAAGAATACTAAGTACAAACCATATGAAGCTAAGTACAAGTAAAAGTACATAATAGTCAAGATCACTACCTAGAAATCCTTAGTAAACAATGTTTCAAGCAATATAACTACATAATATCTATATATGAATATCAAATACAATATACTAATTATAATCTATCATATAATGGAAAGATAATTGATCATAAAACACTAATATTCACTAATCTAAAGCTAATTACAAGTTAAGACCTAGTAACCAAGATTAGCATATAAAATCTATTTCACATTGAATTACAGTTTAATCTTTTGCAACTAATTATAAAACTTAACTAAGTATCATATTAAGATTATACATTTATTTCAATTAAGTTACAAGTTACTTAAGCACAATGTACAAGTTATCAAATCATAGGATCTTAAGCTCATTTAATCATCCCTAGGATATGATTAACCTATATAAACCCTTAAACTAAGAATGTAGAATCCCTAGAAGTCATAAACATACTATATAAGACCTATAATAAGCTTACATTATGATATAAACACTAATCACCCAAGATAGAAAGTCATTAGGCTTAATGAGCTAGAAACCCTTATATTAAGAAATCTACATAGATCACTACCTAGTCTTTTAAGACAAGTCTACAAATACTCATAGCATTAAATTAAGGTTATAAAATTATATTAAGACAATGTACAAGTACCTTAAAAGGTACAACATTTTAATGCATGGCTTATAAATTAGTTCAAGATAGGTATGTTCACCCTTTGGACATTTTTACTTGGAATAACTTAGTAAAACCAATGTAGCGACTTAATGAACACATTGAGCACAATGTAGGATGCATAAATTGATTTTACATCAGTATCTAAATCAATAATAATGGATTTAACAAGGATTCAACCCTAGATCACTTTCCTAACCCGCCTAGGTTTTTCTTCACAATTTCATTTCAAACCATTGTTAAACTTCAAACCAATGATCCAAACTTCATAATTACATTGTGTAGACCCTAATTATACCATAATACATCACAAATCACATTCCTAAACCCTTAATTACCAAAATTACAAAGTATAAAGTTACAAGCCCTAGTTTATGAACCCGGGTTACTTTTTCCCTCTATAACCAAGTTTAAACTCTTTCCCTCCCATTAAAAGTTTGAAACCTGAAATTTAAAATATATTTAGGACTTATAGAAGCCCTCTAAGCTGATGGATCATCACCTTGTATGCTAAGAATCACCATTCCTATCCATTTTAGCCATGTGATGTTTTTAGCTACAAACCTTAGATAACTATCATCCTAACTTCCATGAGTCATCCCTAGCCTTTTTTAGACCTTCTCTAGCATCCCTTAGTTACTAACATACTGAGCTTACACATTTACACCCTCTACTTGGAGCCTAAGGGTCAAAACTAGTATAAATAGCAAGCTAAACCTTACATTTTAGTTCGCACCCCGTTTCTTAAGTATCTCCTACCCATTCTCCAATTTCACTTCTATATACATTCTTGGACTCTTAGAAGACCAGAAAACAGGTCTAAAGGAAGCCACTGAAGCTCTTGAAGCTTTGATAGCAAGTAGTGTTCATAGGAAGCTATAAGGAGCCCTTTTGGAGCTACCTAAGTAATCTCTATGTTAACTAATCTTTGATCTTGTTAAATGCTTTCTTAGACTTTTTATAATGTTAAAATGATGTTATAAAGATAATCTAAAAGAAATTTGGTCATATGATCATTTAGAATGATAGTTATAAGTTAAAGATGTCTTAAAACCCTAGTTTTGTAATTTACATGAAATAATGAGCAAAAACCCATTCAAAAGCTATAATTCTGAATAAATGTTGCTATTATGATTATAAATGTGTTTTGAAACTTTTTTCTAAAATCCTAGATCATTTGGTACATTTTTGCGGTTGTTATGTGATTTTTAACAATTATAGGGACCAAAACTTTCATTTTTGAAACTATAAACAGTTTGGGCCAAAAATGTCATTTTGTGAAAGTTAAAACTATAAGAATAAATATTGGAAAGTTTGAGACCCTAAGATTAAATATTGAGGGTTGAAATTATAAATATTAAAACTATATATTATAAGGGTTAAATGTGTAATTATGTAAAAATATAACTATAAGAGTTATTTTTGTCAATTTTGAAACTAAATAAGATAAATTATAAATATGAGAAAGTAATGAAGGTAACATTTTATTAGGGAGCTTTGTGCAAAGATCTTCCATCATGATATTATGTTCTGACTGAGTGGTTGGGTTTTTGATTTAAAGAGCTCGCGCTCCTGAAACGTTTATAGAATGGCTTCTGAGTATGATGGCCCGAACAATGATACTATAATTAAAATAAAATACTAATTAAGGAATACATAACTAATACTTAAAGGTATTAAACTTAAGATCAAATACTTAATACTATACATAATGTGTTAATCCAAGTTTATGTGAGATCAAATTGTGGTTTGTCTGGCCAAGCTGTTTATATGTGAATGAAACATATTTGATATAGCTCAGACTTTATGGACCCCAGGTGAGTTCATAGCCTCACAAAAGTTAACTACTTTCAAATGATTTGAAAACCCGTGAGGGGGACATATGCTAAACTAGAAAACAAGTATTCTTGTATGCTGGCTGATATGAGTACTGATACTACGTTTACTTATTGCCATTAAGTCCCTTTTCAATCGTAACCGTTAATCATTCTAGAAATGAGCGCTAATATTGTGAATAGTACTATTGGAGACTGACATCTCCTATCTGGGCAAGTCGCACTTGCTGGAATGCCGGCAGGTTCCTACCTAGGCTAAACGGATACACTTTATTTTGCTAAATCATGAGTCTAGCAAACTACCTGCATAAGGGCAATTTGTTGGTTTTCTGTTATGTCAAGTAGCGGGGTACGAGCTAGTGCAATAATAATTGATGATTTTATGTGAGCGAATAACAACGTAGCTTAGGAAACGGAACTTGTATTCAAAATGATTACAAACATATGAATTTACTCAACCATTGTGTTGATTATAAGCATATATCTGAGGTATTAAAGATTGTTAGCATGGAGCAGCATGAGGATGGCATGAACAGGCACAAGCTTAAAATTATTATTCTAGATGTTGGGAACCTCATATTGTAAAACTCTGATTTTTAAATGATATATAAAGAAAATTGATTTCATCAATCTTTTGAGTTGTTTTCTATCATTATGACTTGTGTTGTATGAAGTAATACCCAAATCAATGTTCCTATGCATTAAGGTAATATGGGGGTGTTACATATTTCTCAAAATGTCCCATTTAGAGTCGTTCCCTTGTACTAAGCACTTTGGTATTGTTAGAAGTATTTAAAGTGATGCTCAAAGAAGTGAAGTCACATATTATATGACCACCCCTTAGGGGGAGATTGTTAGAAGTATTTAAAGTGATGTTCATATAATATACCGTTGTGAAGCTCATGGAAAAGGTTATTCAACGGTTTCAAGAGTTCTATGTTATTGCTATGTATGTAACGGGAATTAGTCCCGAACACACAAATAAGGAAGGCCTCCTAACCTTTTAAGCCTTAGTATAAAAGGCACATCTAACCTCATTTGTGTATGTGTCTTTTATGGTATTTTTCCTTCCTTCTTGTTTTAGAGAGAGAAACTCTCCTTAGTTTCTCTCACTAGAAACACCTACTTTGTATCTTTCTTCCTTCTTCTTCTTCTTCTAATCTAATATTCCATTCTTAGTTTAAACATTGTTCTTCATCATCTTTATTTCTTTATCTATAAGTCGTGTGCATAAGTCCTACAAGTGGTATCATTCGCCAAGGGATTCGTGGATAGCAATTGGGTGTTGTCCTTATTTTTTTGTGTTTTGTGATTCATATATCTTCTAAGTTGTTATAGTAGCGATTTGGGTATTTTAGTTTGGCTAGAAACACGAATTACAAGGTAAGAAATCTCCAATTTTTTGCTACGTTCAAGTCTCGGAAACTTTATTCCATATTCCGATCGGAATATTGCGATCGTAAAAACCCTGGGGTTTCTACGTTGCGATCGAATTTTACGATCTAATCTCACGATCTGTGTTGCGATCACAACTTGCGATCTGTGTTGCGATCACGACTTGCGATCTGTGTTGCGATCACGACTTGCGATCTGTGTTGCGATCACGACTTGCGATCTGTGTTGCGATCACGACTTGCGATCACGACTTGCGATCACGACTTGCGATCACGACTTGCGATCATGACTTGCGATCACTGCATTGAGATCACAACATTGCGATCACATTCCGATCGATGCATTCCGATCGAAGCATGTTTAGACTTTGCCAGTATCTAGACTAGTTTCAGACTATCGTTTACAAAAAAAAGAGTTAAAATTTTCTCGTCAAATAAATTCAAATATTTTCCATAGTAGTTTTAGTCTATTTCTAACTCGATTTCAAAATTCGGCGACTACAAATTTTTTCGCTGTTTTTTATATCGGACTGAGGTATTTTTGTCGGGCTGGAAAATTTTGGCAAAGTTTGATTTTGTTGACCCTCCAACACACGCTTTCTACGAATTGAGATCCTGTCTTTCACACGACTTCTACTATGACGTATCAACAAGATAGTGATGTTGCGGGTATTGCGCATCGTGATAGCCATGCAAGAAAGAAGAGGAATGCTGCCCATCTCCAGTCTCAGCTTCTTATAGCACAAAAGGAAGAAGCAGGAATTCCACTTCTAGCTGAAGAGTTTGATCTCATGGCATCTGCAGCAGCATATGATGAGGAAGAAGAGGTGACTACCGACTCCATCTTGATGGCTAATTCACAGCAAACATCAACATCGGTACTTCCACCTGACAAAGCTCCTGTGTATTATTCAGACGGTTCCTCTGAGGTACACCCACGTCTCAATGATACTGATTTATATAATATGTCTAATCAGGAGAAAGAGTATACTGAGTCACTTGAGCCTTCCACTGAGACACGGGGTTCAAACGAATAATAGCAATATTATTTCTAATGCGCCCAGTGTGGACCTTAGGGGAGATCAAGTAGCCCAACCTACAACCCTTCCTGACGAGACACATGCGTATTATAAATCATTAATTGATAAGCTTGCCAATGATGTTGCTCATGCGAATGTGGTTAATAATAAGTTTAGAGAAACTAATGTCAAACTGACCACTGAGTTTGAGGGGTATAAGGAAAGGGAGAAAAGCTTTGAAATCCATCATGCTAAAATTAAGGAACTTGAACAAGCTCATGCTACATCGGTTTATCACGAAAAATGCACTACTCAGAAATTAAATGGCTTACACTTAAGTAGTGCTAAAAAGATAAGCGAATTGAATGATGAAATCACCTCTCTTAATAAACAACTTTCAACTGAAAAATCTATTGTTTCTGATTTAAAAGAAGAAAGGAAAAAGATGAAACATGATTTCAAAATTCGATAAGATGGGCTTCTTGAGGATTTTTGCAAAGCTCAGGATAGGATTATGGAATTAGACAACCTTTTGGTAAAACATGGCCAATCTATGCAGACGATAAATATGCTCGCACCTAAAGTGAATAAGATAAATTACACCCGTTACAAAATAGCTTTAGGTTGTCCTCATGTTCAGGCAACAAATCAAACTCTATATAATTGTAGTGTGCTCTTGTCTAATGAGCATGATCCTCCTAGTGTGCATGATTCTGAGGAAACTACTGAACTTGTTGTAGAGACTCGTTTAAAAATGCAAAAGCTTAATAAAGAAGTGACACCCATTTATTATCCGAAAGTCAATCCTCCAACTATTTTTGTTCGGTCTAAAACGAGTACTAAAATGCTTTTGTTACCAAGTTAGGAATTGTCTGATGACCCTCCAAAACTGAGTATCACACGAAGGTATCTAAACGAGCTCAAAGATAATTTTGTCATTCTCAAACGGGTTGTTAACGCCAAAATGACTGGAGGAAACTTTACTTCACCCGTTTACACTGAAGTTCGAAAAATTCTTCACAACGAGATTAATCCTCTTATTAATCAAGTTGATGCTAGGATGAGCAATCTTGAAAATGCTTTTCGAAAAGAATTAGCCAAATTTGTGGAAGACTTTAAATCTTTGGCGAAGGAGGCTAATGAATCTCTTGATAGAATTAGAGTTCCGGAAAGCGATCTTGCACGTCTCTCGAAAGAAAGTGACAGTGGTGATTGTGATGAGAGTAATCCCGTTGCGGTTAACATCTCTGAGTCGGATAATGAAACCCTCCAAAATGAGCTTGATCGTACGAAAGAGAATATGGATTCCTATGTCATCAAAACGGATAACGAATTCACCGATCTTTGGAATAAATATATCACAAAATGTGATGAATGTAAGGATGACAAACTTTCGTATGATAAAGCTTACAATGAAATGCAACAAACAATCGAACAGCTGCAAGCTCAGTTAGGAGGTGAATGTCGCGACAGTGACCCTTCAACAAATGTTAATAAAAAAGAGTTCACGATTCTTCAACACCGATATGATTTTCTTCAGAAGCATTGTCATTGTCTTGAACTTGCTTTGCAAAACAAAGTTGGAAGAGTTCCTGATGACAACAATTTACAAGTAAAACTCTCTGAATCATTTCATGAATTGAATGAAAAGAGTAAGGATATTTCTGATCTGAAAGCTTAGTTGCAAGACAAAGACATCACAATCAGTGAGTTGAAGAAACTTGTTGGAAACATGGGTGGGAAAAAGGTGGAATCCAATGGTGTGAAACCTGTTGTTCATCAACAAAATGCGTACAAAGTACCAAAGCCATTTATCTTAGGAAAACCGCCTTCTAATGTTTCTAGGTTACCTCCTAATACCGATGTGCAATCAGTTGTTCCAAAACCATCCATATCACCCTATGTTCCACCATTTAGAAAACCCACTTTTGCTAAACACAACCATGCGAATGCACCTTGCACTACTCCTAAGAGTATTCCCAAGAATGTGACTCTTACGCCCACAAAGGAATCTAAAGGGTCAAATGATGTTGTTCAAACCAACAATCTAGGGAAGGGTATGCCAAAAGGGAACACTCAGAAAGTAAACCCTTTGTATTTACCACCTAGTAGACAAACAACTACTAGAGATCAACACACTCCTAATGGTAGTCTACCAAAACCTAGGATCCCTTACCAACAGCCTAGGAACTGGCAACCACCAATGAGTAGCCGTGTATCGAACAAGGTGCCTCAACGGTCAGCAAACCCTGGGTATACAAGGACTTTCAAGAATCCCAAACTTCATGTATGCCCCACATGCAAAAAGGGCATTCATTATGAAAACCATGCTCATTGCATTCTGCAATACCTCTATGAGGTAAACTCTCGTGCCTTCTCACAAAGAAAGAATGCAGAATCCCATAAGACAACTATGACACCCCCAAATTGAGTCAAATGCAGCGGAAATAGTATTTGGGTGTCACGTAGGTGGATCAACAACAGACAGAATATAGAGCAACAGATAAAAGATTATCCTTACATTTATTACATGACTGGAAGTACAAATAGTATTAAAATAGTCTTTAACATTTTTCAGTAGTTTGAATTATTCCTCAGTTTATAAAACCCAAGATGAGCTCTATAAATACAGCCTATCATGATGCTTGACTCTATGCACACCAATACCAGCTTTAGTTTCCTGAGAAAACATGCTTAGAGAGTCAACATAAAGTTGGTGAATTCACAGGTTTAATAAAATAAGTTTGGACAATAAACATTCACTAAAGTAGTAATGCACAAAGCATCAATACTTAAAAGTAATTACATTCCCATATTGCCTGAAGCTGAGACTTGACAGTTAAGTCCTTAACAAATAATGACCCTTCACCTTATAAAAAGGCACCCATAAAAATAATAAGTGCTGACATGTGAAACATCTGTTGTCCTGGCCTAGGCACAGTGAGCATGACTCACCCAGATGGGGACGGTCAATCCCAAATAGATCTATTTATAACTTTTAGGTAATTCAATAATTCTAACAGTTTCAGATGCATGGGGCATGCGGGTTCATCTACAATAGGCAATGTAATCAAAGGTTTCACAGTTTAATCTATGTCCATAAAATAAAATATGTTGCATGTTTTCTTCCCCATTAAAAGGTTTAAAAGTTTGTCAATATTTAAAGTGGGGCCATGAACTCACCTCAGTAGTACATCAATAAGTCAGTAGATAAATCTTATAAGGATGCTCATGATACAACCAACGACCTAAATAATTATAAGGTCTCAGTAAATGCATAACATAATGCATAAAAGTTTCAGAATAAATCTGTGCATGCTTAAACTGGTTTTAAGCATTTTATTATGATACTTGTATTTTAGTTCATCGTTGTACAAGTCCTAGTAGTATTTATTTTAAGTATAAAATAAATAATAAGGTTAAATTAATTAATCTATTTAATTAATATTTTTGTACTTATGTTGTTTATAAAACACTTTAAATATTTATAAAAGGTAGTTTTATATATATTTAAAGTAATAGAAAATAAATATAGTTAATGTATTTATTTTATAAGTTAATCATTTTTAATTTATATTTAATATATAAATAAGGTTTATAAAATGTATAACATTTTAATCAAATTCCACGTTTATGTAGTGTTTATAATTATTAAATTATAAGTTTGGAAAAATAACAAATGTTATGTTTATTTAAGTTTTACGTTTTAAATAACGGATGTAAATATATATAAATTTTAGGGTTCGTTATACTTTGTATAAAATACGTTTTAGTCCTTCTATTTAAATAATTACCCACGGTTAAATTACTTTTATACCCCTAGGGTTTCTAAATCTTTCGAGTAATTATAATATTTGTCCCTCCCTAGTTACACGTGTAACTAGGGTTTGTTTAAGTTTCATTAAATGGCAAAAATGGTACCTAAACAGTCGGCTTAAATTAGGGCTTGTTATAGTTTCACAAATTGGCATTTTTGGTCCTCCAACATTCGGCTAATATTTAAGTTTATATTTAAGTTACACAAATGCCCCTAGGGCTTGTATAACTTTCGGTTAATGGCAAAAATCACCCTTAGGGTTTACTTAGGGGTTGATAAAGTTTGCTAAGTTGACATAAAAGGTCCCTAGGGCTTATACTATGTTTCGTAAATGGCAAATGTAATCCCTAGGCTTTTATTAAGTTACATAGTTTACCCTAACGCCATAGTAATTTCATTTAGGTCCTTTTTATCACCTTAAAGTTTTGGATAGTGTTCAAAACACACCCTCAACTCACGGCAATTTACAAAAGTGGTCCTAATGTTTATATTTTTGGAAAAAATAAGATTACATACTTGTCATTTAGATCCCTATACTTTGTAAAATTACAAATCCCACCCGAAAGTATTATATTTTCCATTTTTAACCTGAAATATCATAGATTTACTATTTTAACCCAAAGTTGCATAGATCTTGCATACAAAATATTTATAGATCTATTATTTAAACCCAAAACTTTACAAAATTATATTTTGACACTAAAAGTTTTATAAAATCAGTTTATTTAGTGAGAATGAAGATTTATTTAGGCAACTTATTATAGTGAGCTTAAAACTAAACCTTATAAGGCATAATAGTGAACTTATCATTTTAAGGCATCTATAATCATAAATCTAGTGTTTCTAGTCATATCTAAACATTACTAGATTACCTAATATAGAAACATGGGCTTATACCCCACGTCCAAAATCATGCATGCTTAGGTTTCCATAGTTTTTCAAGTTTAACTAGATCATGGTGACATGTTCTTCATGGTTGATAAGTTTTTACATCATTTTAAGTCATAGCATAAATTAAGCCGTGACCTAAAATGGATTTAGGGTTTCATATATTTGTTTCAACGTTAACTTTTACTAAGAATAACCATGTGTATGTTAATATATATGAAAGTAAATGTATAGAAAGATAGGTTTAAATTTGACTTACTTGTTTAGATAGGTTTAGGAGTGATAGGAGAATGAGTAAGAACTAGTGATAAGCTTTCAACAATGGAGATCTTGGTGACTTAAAACAAGTCTTAAGCTTCAAGGAGTAGGACTAGGGCTTCTTTCTTGCTTCAATGATCAAGGTATTTGTAGGATGAGCTAATGATTAACCTTTATGTAGTATGAGACATGATCTAGGAGTAGTAAATGAGCTTGGAGGTTTTTAATTGTGGAAAATGGTGTTTAGCCGTAGGTTTTAGAGAGAGATAGATGGAGTGAAAAGCGAGTCTCAAGTGAATTATGTTGGTGAGGGTGTATTCCACGGCTTAAGAAGAAAGAGAGAGTATCCAAGTGTGATCTTGGTACCTAGTACTAAATATCTTGCAAAGATACACAAGATTTAGTTGAGATACTTTCTAGCTTATTCCCACATGCTCCAAATAGCAATTGAGTTTTCTTCCACAAATGGGCAATGTTGTCGTGTGTTTATGGGTCAAAGGGGGACAAAAAGGGACTTGGTATAGTATTTAGGCATGGTGTGTAAGCAAGTGTGTAAGTAAAAGCATGGTTATGTAAGAAAAGCAAGGTTAGTGTACGGTATTAGTGGGACACACTTGATTATACTAGTAAGTTAGCTAACAAATGATGAAGGTGTAGACATGTAGCCATATACACACCTATGCATGCATGTGGGAGGGTTTTTGATAATTTTTGCCAAGTGTTGTATGAGAATAATAGCCCTTGTTTAAGTATTGCATGCATTTGTTGAGTTGTAGGTATTTTTGTTGAAGCTTTTAGGTAATTTAGTGAAAGTGTATATTAAATACATCACTATAATTATTTTACTTAAATGAAGTAAATAAGTGACAAAGTAAAATAATGTACATTGTTTTAAAGTGTTAGGTGTTTATTTCCATTATGTATTATATGTAAATATGTACATATAAAATAAATCCAAGTACTTAATAAATAAATTAAGTAAAGTTACAGTTTATCTCAAAATATGTACTGAGGTGATGAGTCTATTATTCAATCAAGTGGCCAGTCAGTTGCAAGAGTAGTCAATAAATGACTAAGAGTTCATATAAATATAAAATAAATTTGAAAGGTAGTATGAAAAAAGGTATATGATTAAAAATAAGTCATTTAAAGGTAGATTTATATAGATTTCAAAAATAAGTAGTACAACAGTTGACAAAGTCAATAAGGTAAAATCAGAGGTTTTACAGCACCACCTCGTTATTTTAGCTTTTTCCTCAAAGCTTAGGATGAAGTCATTGGTCAGGTGAACAAGTGTGGGTACTTGGTTTTGAACGAGTCTTCTCGTTCCCAAGTGAACTCAGGGCCTCTCCTAGAGTTCCAACATACTTTAACCAACGGGATGCGACTGCGTTTCAATTTCTTAACTGTCCTCTCCATGATTTCCACTGGTTCTTCTATGAATTGGAGTTTGTCGTTAAATTGAACTCCCTCCAATGGCATAGCCAACGGTTCTTCAACATAGAACTTCTTCAGGTTAGACACATGAAAGGTAGAGTGTACCTGACTCAGTTGCTGGGGCAACTCTAAACGATAAGCTACTTCCCTGATCCTGGCTATTACTTTGAAAGGGCCAACATAACGTGGATTCAATTTTCCACGTTTTCCAAAGCGTACAACACCCTTCCAAGGTGATACTTTGAGCATAACACGGTCACCTACTTCAAATTGCATAGGTTTGCTTTTCAGGTCCGCGTAGCTCTTTTGTCGATCGCGAGCAGCTTGAATTCTTTGCTTAATGAGGACGATCTTGTCTGTAGTCTCCTGGATTAATTCCGGTCTAGTGAGCTGAAATTCACCTACTTCTGCCCAGCACACCGGTGAACGGCATTTGCGACCGTATAGTGCTTCAAAAGGGGCAGCCTTGATACTGACGTGATAACTGTTGTTTTAGGAGAATTCCACTAAAGGAATGTGGTCAACCCATCCATTTCCAAAATCAATCACACATGCTCGTAGCATGTTCTCTAGAGTCTGGATGGTTCGTTCACTTTGACCATCAGTCTGCGGATGATAAGCAGTGCTCATGTCTAAATTGGTACCTAAGGCTCGTTGGAAAGCCTTCCAAAAGTTTGATGTGAACCTACCGTCTCGATCACAAATTATCGACACTGGTATCCCATGTTTGGTCACAATCTCCTTCAAGTACGTTTTTGCTAGTCTTGCAAGGGAATCGTTCTGCCTAATTGGCAGGAAATGAGCGGACTTGGTGAGTCGATCGATGATTACCCAGATAGTATAGTAACCGTGGGATGACTTTGGGAGTTTGGTCACAAAGTCCATGATGATGTTGTCCCACTTCCATTTTGATATCTCGGGTTGTACAAGTAAACCCGATGGTCTCTGGTGTTCAGTTTTGACACGTGCACAGGTCAAACATTTCTGAACGTAGGTGGCAATGTCGGTTTTCATATTTGGCCACCAGTATAATTTCTTCATATCCTGATACATCTTTTCAGATCCAGGATGTATAGAATATTTAGACTTATGAGATTCGTGCATGATCACGTTCCTCAAATCTCCATAGCAAGCTAACCAACTTCGTCCGTGAAGGCATAGGGTTCTATCTGCTCTAGGTTCTAGATTATCCTTACTAAGATCGGTTCTGAGAATTCATCTTCCTTCACGAGGTTTTCAGGTAATTGAGCTTGAGTTCGAGCTTCCAAAATATGTTTGGGTAGATCCAAACTGATTGTCATAACTAGTGCCCGAACTCTCATAGGAGGGTCCGTTTCCTTACGACATAAAGCATCAGCAACCACGTTTGTTTTACCAGGGTGGTATGTGATCTCGCTGTCATAGTCACTCAACAACTCAATCCAACGGCGTTGTCTCATGTTCATCTCCTCCTGATCCAATATGTGTTGCAAACTTTTATGGTCAGTATGCACTGTGCACTTCGTTCCGTATAGGTAGTGTCTCCAGATTTTGAGAGCAAAAACTCCGGATCCAAGTTCTAGATCGTAAGTGGTGTAATTCTTCTCATGCTTCTTCAGTTGTCTTGAAGCATAGGCGATCACTTTCATCCTCTGCATCAATACTGCACCTAAGCCCTTGTGTGAGGCATCACAGTATACAACGAAATCATCGTTGCCTTCAGGCAAGGCCAGTATGGGTGCACTGCATAACTACTGCTTGATCAGTTGGAAAGCTGATTCTTCCTTCTCTCCCCAATTGGACTTTATTCCTTTCTATGTGAGTTTTGTCATCGGTTTGGCTATTTTGGAAAAATCTTCAATGAATCTGTGGTATTACCCCGCAAGGCCTAGAAATTGGCGGATCTCCGTCGGTGACTTAGGAGATACCCAATCCTTGACAGATTCGACCTTTGCTGGATCTACGTGAATACCGTCACAATCGATGACATGACCAAGGAATTGCACTCTAGGAATCCAGAATTCACATTTGGAGACCTTAGCATAGAGTTGCTCCTCCTTGAGTACCTTTAGTACTTGTGCAAGATGTTCACCGTGTTCTTGTTCATTCTTGGAATAATAAGTATATCGTCAATGAAGACTATCACGAATTTATCCAGGTAGGGTCTGCACATAGGGTTCATAAGGTCCATGAAAATAGCTGGTGCATTGGTCAATCCAAATGGCATAACCTGGAATTCGTAATGACCGTAACGAGTTCTAAAAGATGGTTTTGAATATCTTCCTCACTGACTCGTAGTTGATGGTATCCAGATCTCAAGTCAATCTTGGAATACACACTTGACCCTTGCAGTTGGTCAAATAGGTCGTCAATGCGAGGAAGCAGATAACGATTCATCACAGTTAACTTATTCAGCTCTCTGTAATCGATGCACATTCGAAAAGAACCATCTTTCTTTTTGACAAATAACACAGGAGCTCCCCATGGTGAGGAACTGAGTCGAATAAATCCTTTGTCAGATAGTTCTTTGAGTTGTTCAGCTAGTTTCTTCATCTCTGATGGTACCAACCGGTATGGAGCTTTAGCTACAGGTGCAGCTCCGAGAATCAAATTAATTTGAAACTCCACTTGTCGGGTCGGTGGTAAGCCTGGCAACTCATCAGGAAAGACTTCTGGAAAATCTCGGACGATGGGTACGTCCTTGATTTGTTTCTTCTCGGGCTTGTCTTCTTCATCTATTTGAGAAATATGGGCCAAGAAGATAGGACATCCTCTCAACAAATATTTCTGAGCTTTTGTACAAGAGATAACACTAAGTCTAGTGTCAGTGAGGTCGGTGTTACCGTTTCCTCGAATGATTAGAGTTTCGTTTCCCCATGGAATATGGACTAGTTTTATAACAATCCGTCAATTTATGGTTGATATTTTATTCTCAAGTGTTATTTAAAAACATTATTTTAATGTTATATTATGAACTCACTTATTTTTGGGAAGATATTTGGATTTACGTCTTGAAGTAGCATGCATCGACTACGTCTAAACCAGAGGATTCTACGTTACGTGCTTACGTTTACATACACCGTTTTTGGTGACAGTCCGACATTTCAGAAAATAAATTTATCCGTGAATATTATTTTGGGATTTTAAATTTGAGTTAGTTCATAAACTCACAAATTTACGAGAAGAGATTAGGACTTACGTGAATAATTTAACGTCCTTTACGACTAAACCGGAAACCTTAGGATTACGTAATTACGTTTTCGAACTCCGTTTTTGATGAGACAATTTTTATTAGATTCGTTTTGTGCATTTGATTCATAATTTATAAAAACATTTTTTCGTAAGACGACCGGAGGGCACGCAAATCAAGGAAACTAGAATCGAGGAAAACCCGGAAATTAGTGGGATGAGACAAAACAGGTTTTTCCCCACCCCACTCTATGGGACGGCTAGATATACTCCACAACACCATGAGGTGTCAACTTGTAAGATACAAGTTGCATGCTTGTCCTACTTACCTTAACAAGCTAACTAAACTAGCAAAACCACTTCCCACTAAATCATTTCTCACATTCAACTCATGCAAACCACCATAAACACTCTCCTCTCTCTCTAAAATTCGTCCAACCATCATCAAAAACAACCCTCATTTGATCTATGTTAGCCATAAAATCATGTGTTACTCATACACATGATGATGCTACTTTGAAGATTTGAAGATTGGAGGTGATTCTAACATCCAAGGAGAAGATTTGTTGGTGTAATAGGGCTGATTTTCCATGAGAAGTTTATAAAGGTTGGTAGACTTGAAGATGATATTGGTTTATCACAGGTTTTGCATCAAAATCCAAGCCTTGTTCATCAAAGACTCATCTTTTCATCACTAATGGTGGTATAGAGATTGTTCTTCCTATCCTCTTGTTATTTTGATTATGTAATCTTGTATTTTCTTTATTTATGTATATGTATATGATGATGAATGATGTTTAAAAATATTATGTGAGGATTTGGTGTTGATAGATTTGATAAACATGGGTAAAAAGATGGAAAAACCACATGTACAAATGGTTAAATCTTGCTTAATAAGATGGCTGTATAAAAATAGTACGTAACCAAATGATAAACTGATAAAATGGTAAAGTGGAATCAATATACATTAAGTATTAGGTGTTATACACATGTGAGATTTGGCCATGCAATGGAATCATCAAAATGAGTGAGATATGATCAAAACAAGTTTAGAGTGCAAATCTGCCTACACTGTTTTGGACGAATTTATTAAAATATTTAGAAGTTGATTCATCAGTAGCTATACAGAAATAAAATGAAGAACATATCATTTAGTTTCTGTGATAAAAGTTTTAGGTCCTATCTCATTTTAGAACTCTAGATATGGACATTTTAGTGAACTTCAAATTTAGGACTGATTTTGTGAAATTAAAGTTTAATATTATTATATAAGCACTCAAATAAATATAGTATAAAATGTGAATTAAAAACAACTAACTTATATATTACATTTATATAAATATGTATAAGGATAAATAAATGGACATTTTATAAAAATGGTAGTTTGGTAAGTTTTATAAGTTATAAAAACTATAAACATGATTTTTACGTCTTTTCGGCTAAAACTGAAAGATTAACGTTTTTGTTAAATAAAACTTAGATGGTTGGACCCATCTAATGTAAACTTTTATAAACTCACATACTGATGTATAAACATATATAATAAGTAAAACCGTTAAAACCCGAGCTTTACAACATATAGACATTAACGGGCCAAAGTAGCCTTAATGGACAATAAACCCAACTAATTTGGTAAAACACTTATAAACTTACTTATTGGGCTTAACCCATTTGGGCCCAACATGTAAAGTATAATACTGATAATAAAAGTATAATTGGGTTAATATAATATATTGGGCTTGTAATCGGCCGATTGGGCCTCAAAATGTAAACAAGTTGAACTAGTGTAACTAGTCTTGAAAATTTCCAACACATAACACTAAAATGAGTAAATGAGAATATATAAACCCACTTGATCATCATATATATAAAATCATCATATGTATACATAATTGTTATTTTTATAAAGTCATTGGACAAAAGTCTAAGACGAGTATTATTTGTCTAGATTTCCGTGATTGAAGCACGTACCGTACATCCAAATCGCCGATAACCGCCTTCCCACATCAACGTGAGTTCATAGCCTCACACTCTTTTAAATGTTTTATGAAATGTTTTATAAACCCACGAGTGAGATAACATGTTAGTTTTTATAAAATAGGACACTAGTTGTCCCGATTGTCTGTTTGTTGATTTGGACCCGAATGATTGTATGACCCGATGAATGATTATATGACCCGATAGATGAAATAAAATGGATTATTAAAGTTAGGTTATGTCACTAAAAGTCCCATTAGCATGAATTATGAACTACCGGGATTTGGTAGACGCTTATGCATATAATAGTACTATTTGGGGACGATCACCCCAGTTCACGCCTTGACGATTGATCCCCGTCGTGCCACATTGATTGGTAAGCGAATTTATGTATGAGAAGATTTACACAAGCGTGATTATTGTGACGACACGCTAATTTAGATGGGAAAATTGAGTTTCTGGCTAGCTACCCGTTGTTTGTTGTAGTAAGGTAACAATGTCATGCACCTTATAATAATCCAAATAACGAAATACTGCTATACGCACTAAATTACTATATATTGCCTGACTAGCAATACGGGGTCTTACTATTGATATTATGTTCGTGTTTGGTTTTTCATAACCATATTCATATAACGGTTTTTATTTAACTCTATACAACGTTATAAAACGTATTGTATGATGTTTTTACGACAATGGTTCGTATAATGATTTTGAAGGCAAACGCCTATATTATGATTTTTGATAAAGATTTATATAAAATGACTTTGGCTATTTTATGGCCTATTACAAAGATTTGTACAAAATGATTTTCGGTAATAATTTTATACCGATGCTATATTGATGGATTTAATTAAACTCTATGAATTCACTCGGCGTTTTCGCTGACCTTTTCTTTTAACATGTTTTATTTCAGGTACTTGAAGGTATTTCTCGGGAAGACGACAAGAACTCATGGCCTGCACTTAAATAATAATTTCCATTCAAATGCTTTGTAAAAATTGTATGAAATAATATGACTTGGGACCTATGTAAACTTGATATTTATGAATGGAAATGCTTTATTATTAAACGACGCGATTTTTAAGTGTTGTCTATGATGTGAGTAATGTGCTATCCCGTAACACCAACGAGTCTTCCGCTGTATTGAATTGTATTAAATTTGGGGGTGTTACAGTTTGGTACCAGAGCTCTCGTTATAGAGAACGAAAGATTTTTAAAACTAAGGTTTTGAATAAAACATTTCAAAATCTTTTAACTATAAACATTTTTCTAAAAATGTCCAAAAATCTTTTACCTATAACGGTGCCGAAGAATTCCCGAGTTACCGACAAGGCCAGACTGAGAAGTGTTATTTTAATATATATATATAACTTGGATTATATATATATATATATATATATATATATATATATATATATATATATATATATATATATATATATATATATATATATATATATATATATATATATATATATATATATATATATATATATATATATATATATATATATATATATATATATATATATATATATATATATATATATATATATATATATATATATATATATATATATATATATATATATATATATATATATATATATATATATATATATATATATATATATATATATATATGATGTAATTTTATTAAATGATTGTTTGATGATTATTTTGATATTTATACGAGGTATTTATACGACGTAGATTGTCACAAGGAACCCTAAATCTCCTAGTAAATTAATCGAAGCTATTCCCGTAGGAATACTTGCTACCCTAGATCTAAACCAAGTTGTGAATATTTATGATCCTAACAAAATGGTTAATATTCGTAGAAATATAGATATTAGTTGATTGTGATATTAAAGAAGAATTGGCGAGATTATATCTGATATCGGTGTCATGACGATCTTTCCTTATATAGTGGAGTTTGACAAAACCTTACCACCTGGAAAGGTGTCATCTGATTCGTTGTCACCCAATTCTTAAATTGAAATCGAAAGGGTGAATGTTGCACTTGAGGCTGTCAATGGAACCATTACCCAAAAGCCTCATGCCACTAGTACCTTTCCGAGAAATCTAATTGAATGTGTGAGTCATCTCATGCTAGTGACTCATTTGACAATTGTTGTTGTAAGAGCTATAGGATTGGAAATTAAGTGTTGTTTATATCGAGCTTTTATTGCCTTTTTAAGGTCTAAAATAAGGTTGAAAGTATTGGAAAATGAGGTAGGATATCGCATTGAGTATAAGTTAATTGAAACTTGAATAAAGTAAAATTTAACTCGCATGGAATATGAGATTGTTAAGAGGAAGTCGTTAAGTTCTGTGATTGAATTATAAGGTTTTAATTGATTGTTGATTCGTTTTAAGGGTTGTTCCTAGGCCATTGTCCAATAACAAGGATGCCTAGTGTCCAACAAATAAATTGAAGAAATCTTCTTCTGAATTGGGACCGATGGATCTTCCGGGACAGGTGGGACACCTAATGACTCTTGTAGATTAGTATTCATTGTGGTGTCTTTTAAAAATAATCCCTAACTTAACTGAGACATCAGTTGGTAGGATGAGTTCTTGGAATTGTATGACATAGTGACACGTAATGTGTTATGGTACAATTTTGACTTGTTTGTGATTAATGAAAAGACTACCTTTGATTGCTAAATTCTACATGTATCGATGATATCTATCTTTTCTTGCTTCTTCCTAATGCTCGCATTAGTGATGCAACCATTGAACAAGTACTCATCTCGAATTGAGTTACATTGTGGATTACTCTTTTTAAGTGCCATCGAGGTCATGCACCTCATGATTAATTGGCTAAGCTCATTTCCTATTATATTATGGTTAGTTCTTGGTAAACAACTTTTCATCACTCTTTTGCAGATCACTCATTATTTTTATAAGATAAAACAGTATCCTTTGAGAAAATTGAATTTTCATCACCATAAGGATTATTCAAAGTGATATTTATAAGTAATCGTCATCGAAATGAAGTTGTTTATGAAACACCTTGGAAAACTTAATTGTTTTCATAACAAAGAACATCTCTGTAAATTCATTTGATTTTTTTTTATTTCATGATTAAGAATGAAAACATTTTTATTTTGAACATGATGATAAAGTTTTGACGAACTGAGTATTGCATCGTTAATCTTGAAATTGTATATAGTTGCGCGCCTACATACAATTTGGAAGGGACCATGCAAGACTGATTAGTAGTCACCAAAAAACTTGTTAATAAACATTACATTTTCTTTTAAGATTGTGAAAGATTAAATTTTATGAGATCTGCAAGAAGTGAAAAATAGGGACATATTGATAGGGATACCTACATATGTGCCCATACTATTTATTCTTCTGAGTCGAATTTACTCATCTGTGGATATTGTCTTATTTGACAATTGACAACTCTTTCCTGTCCAATTCTTTCGTAGTGAGATTCTTAAGAAAAGTAATTGATTACCGAGTGTTGATACCTGACTGGATGTATCGACATTCCTATCATTTCTTTTGATTAGATTTAATTTGAATGACCTGGGTAACGATCCGAGGAGCTTTCGAATGCGTACTAAAATTATGAAAACATGGGATATATTCATATTCATTAAATGTTTTCTTCTGTATCTGATTTGAAATTCTCTCGCGTAGATTATGCGTTGACCTTACTCTTTTAAGGTTAGTTGTGTCTCTAGATAACCTTGAATTGTGAAGGATTATGAGTTATTAGTCTTTTGAGAAGTTCACATCTTATCAACGGCAATGAAACTGGAAAGTTGATAGTGCCAATAGAATGGATTGATTGATTACGACATGACGACATTGTCTTAATTGATGGGAACTCGAATAGAATTCCCCTAAAAGATAAGATGTTGATTATCAAAAGTGATCTAAATAATTCCTGGTGGATCATTGTATCCTACATTTAGGCTTGAAATTATACCATGAATGGTTATAAACTAGTCATAGATATTGTAATCTAGAAGAACCTAATATGAATGTATAAAAAGATGTTTCTATTATCTGAAACTTTAGGAGGTATTTGCTGGTGAATTACCTAGACTTTCGCCATTAAGGCAAGTTGAATTTGGTATTGATTATATTCCCGGTGCTGCACATGTGGCATGTGCACTGTACGTCAGCACCATCTGAATTAAAATAATTATCGTACAACTGAGAGAGTTGTCGGAGAAAGCTTTTATTCTACCTAGCTCGTCATTATGAAGAGCTATGGTGTTATTATTCCTTATATTTGTTGAATTACCGTGAACTAGGTAAATTGACGATTAAAAATCTATATCCACTACCCAAGATGATAGATTTGTTCGATCATTTACAAGGTTCTAGCTTATGTTCTAAAGATTTGATCCACGACATGGTTATTATCAACTTCGCGTCCGCGAAGAAGATTATCTATTCTAATCACTACATACAGAACTTGTAATAAACATTATAAGTTTCACGTGATGACGTTTGGATTGACTAATACACATGTAGCATTCATAAATTGGGTGAATCACGTGTGTAGGCTGTAATTTGATAAATTCATGCTTGTGATCATTAAGAACCATCTGTTTGTTTATATGAATAAGAATGAGTTAATAATTAGTTATAGACTGCCCTAAATTGGCCGAACAACGAAAACCTGTACCTTGAATAATTAACATGTGATTTAAAACTTAATCCTTTACATGATTTGATCATGTGATTAATAAGATAATGGGATCTATATTGACTTACAAAAATTGGAACCATTAAGGCTTTGGGTTTTACAAAAAAAAAAAATGGAAATATGTTTTGACAAATGTTTTAACAAAGGATTTTTAAGGGATTATTCCCTTATAAACAAATCATTTAACTAAACTCCTGTTTACGGGTAAATGTTTGTGTATACCTCAAGACAACCTAAGAGGGATTGAGGAAACCGCTAAACCATGACTTAAGATTTGAAACGACAATTTTTGCTTTTCAACTAAGAAAATTTTTACCAAAGAATAAACGAAGGTTTTTCGAACATTTACGGATCTTACTAATTATTTCCGATAAATCAAAAAAAATTGTGTTAATTAAATTCAAATTTATTTTGAACATTTTTATTAATTGGACAAACTGAGAAAATTTAAATTTTTTTACGTTTACGTTTCATAAAAATTAAATATTTATTATTTAATTACTTGTAGTAATTATCGACGCTTTAAACGTCGGATTGAGCAAAACTGATAAAAACAATGGTTGAGATAGGACTAAGACCTAGAAAATATGAAGAAAGAATTTTCGAATAAATACGGTCATGATATTTATTCCATCTAGGAAAGTGAACGTAATTACTGACACATTATATAGGAAGGATAAAGAACCAATTAGGATGTATTTCTTAATAATGACTGTGCAAAATAAATTGCCGAACAATATAAAAATAAACGATATTTGTTAAAAGTATAATATAGATAATAAAAAGTGGTTCGCGGCTAATTTGAACCATTAGAATTGAGAAGCCGATGGCGTTAAATGTATAAAAGGCCACTTGAGGTTGCCTAAATACGAAGGATTTTGAGATTTAGTCATGTTGGAATCTCATAAGATTAAGTATTCTATTAATGCTATTTCCGATTTAGTGTATTTCATTCTGAAGAAGTTGTACTGATGACAAATTATGAAGGCAGACACCGCCTCATACATTAGTAAGCGTCTAACTATTGCAAAGGTCATCATCTGAATTTGATTCGATCTGGGTCATCGTCGACAGACTGACCAAATCTTCTAATATCATTCTTGTTAATGATAGATTCTCGATGGAGAAATTGACTCTTTAAAAGAGTTGTGTAAACATGGTGTGCCTGTATCGATCATCTCTATCAAGATCCTCGCTTCGCATCGAATTTCTAGAGATTTGCTCAAAAGTCATTGGGAACGAACCTTGATGAGAGTACACTTTACCACCCCAAATCGAAGGGACGAGGTAAAGTAACGATACAAAATACTATAAGTGTTGTTTTATGTTTGAATGATTGACCTTTGGTAATAGACCGTATAATCGTTTTCATTTGGAGAGATTATCATTGAAAACTATCATATTAGGATCGAGATCGAATCTTGTGAGGATATATATTAGAGCATCTGTAAGCAGGAGTTGGGATGAAGACACCCGACATACACCCATTGTGAGTTGGACATGTCTCTTAGGTTTAAGGTTTCCTATGATGGCGAACCTAACCTTACAAAATACTTGACCCGCGAGACCTGAAATGATTGTTGAAATTAGGATCTGATTATTGACTGCAGGTAGTGGGCAGGAGGTTATGTGAATATGAAATGTAGATCTTGAAGTGCCAGATGGGTAGCGAAGTTATGCCAAAAAATTTTAACCATGGAAAAATGAATTGATGATCTGAAAGATCATGGGATATAAGTCCCCGTTGTATGGGACCATTGAGATGATGTAAAAGATTGGTTTGAAAGGCATATAAGCTGGATCTACCTTAGGACTTCAAGAGCTACGTGAATTATGTTTTGTATATCGAACTTGATAAAATGTCTATCAAGTGAAAATCCGATTGTTTCTTAGTAAAGTTTAGATCGGCGAAAAGTTGCATTCATCAGAAACCCGTGAACATTATGGATAGAGAAAGTAAGTCAACATTTAGCCTGATCTTATTCCCGTAGTTATGTTTGATGAAACTCGCGTATTGTAATGAATTACACTTGTGAGAAAAGACCGAATGTGGAGGAAATACCCACATGGCTTTAACTCTATAAGAAGCAAGTAGTAAGATAAGATGATCTTTGAGGACAAAGATCCTGTTTAGGGGTAAATGCTGTGATAATCCGTCAATTTATAGTTGATATTTTATTCTCAAGTGTTATTTAAAAACATTATATTAATGTTATATTATGAACTCACTTATTTTTGGGAAGAAATTTGGATTTACGTCTTGAAGTAGCATCGACTACGTCTAAACCGGAGGATTCTACGTTACGTGCTTACGTTTACATACACCGTTTTTGGTGACAGTCCGACATTTCAGAAAATAAATTTATCCGTGAATATCATTTTGGGATTTTAAATTTGAGTTAGTTCATAAACTCACAAATTTACGAGAATGGATTAGGACTTACATGAATAATTTAACGTCCTTTACGACTAAACTGGAAACCTTAGGATTACGTATTTACGTTTTCAAACTCCGTTTTTGATGAGACAATTTTTATTAGATTCGTTTTGTGCCGTTGATTCATAATTTATAAAAACGTTTTTTCGTAAAACGACCCGAGGGCACGCAAATCGAGGAAACTAGAATCGAGGAATACCCGTAAATTAGTGGGATGAGACAAAACAAATTTTGCCCCACCCCACTCTATGGGATGGCTAGATATACTCGACCACACCATGAGGTGTCAACTTGTAAGATACAAGTTGCACACTTGTCCTACTTAGCTTAACAAGCTAACTAAACTAGCAAAACCACTTCCCACTAAACCATTTCTCACATTCAACTCATGCAAACCACCATAAACACTCTCCTCTCTCTCTAAAATTCGTCCAACCATCATCAAAAACAACCCTCATTTGATCTATGTTAGCCATAAACTCATGTGTTACTCATACACATGATGATGCTACTTTGAAGCTTTGAAGATTGGAGGTGATTCTAACATCCAAGGAGAAGATTTGTTGGTGTCATAGGGCTGATTTTCCATGAGAAGTTTATAAAGGTTGGTAGACTTGAAGATGATATTGGATTATCACAAGTTTTGCCATCAAAATCCAAGCCTTGTTCATCAAAGACTCATATTTTCATAACTAATGGTGGTATAGAGATTGTTCTTCCTATCCTCTTGTTATTTTGATTATGTAATCTTGTATTTTATTTATTTATGTACATGTATATGATGATTATTGATGATTAAAAATATTATATGGGGATTTGATATTGATAGATTTGATAAACATGGGTAAAAAGATAGAAAAACCACATGTAAAAATGGTTAAATCTTGCTTAATAAGATGGCTGTATAAAAACAGTATGTAACCAAATGATAAACTGATAAAATGGTAAATTGGAATCAATATACAGTAAGTATTAGGTGTTATACACATGTGAGATTTGACCATGCAATGGAATCATCAAAATGAGTGAGATATGATCAAAACAAGTTTAGAGTGCAAATCTGCCTACACTGTTTTGGACGAATTTATTAAAATATTTAGAGGTTGATTCATTAGTAGCTATAGAGGAATAAAATGAAGCACATATCACTTAGTTTCTGTGATAAAAATTTGAGGTCCTATCTTATTATAGAACTCTAGATATGAACATTTTAGTGAACTTAAAATTTAGGACTGATTTTGTGAAATTAAAGTTTAATATTATTATATAAACACTCAAATAAATATAGTATAAAATGTGAATTAAAACCCACTAACTTATACATTACATTTATATAAATATGTATAAGGATAAATAAATGGAAATTTTATAAAAATGGTAATTTGGTAAGTTTTATAAGTTATAAAAATTATAAACATGATTTTTACGTCTTTTCGTCTAAAACCGAAAGATTAACGTTTTTGTTAAATAAAACTTAGATGGTTGGACCCGTCTAATGTAAACTTTTATAAACTCGCATACTGATGTATAAACATATATAACAATTAAAAACCGATAAAACCCGATCTTTACAATGTGACAATCCGTCAATTTATGATTGATATTTTATTCTCGAATATTATTTAAAAACATTATTTTAATGTTACAATATGAACTCACATATTTTTGGGAAGAAATTTGGATTTACGTCTTGAAGTAGCATCGACTACGTTTAAACCGGAGGATTCAACGTTACGTGCTCACGTTTACATACACCGTCTTCGGTGACAGTCCGACATTTCAGAAAATAAATTTATTCGCGAATATTATTTTGGAGTTTTAAATTTGTGTTGGTTCATAAACTCATAAATTTACGAGAAGAGATTAGGACTTACGATTTTATTTTAACGTCCTTTACGACTTAACCGGAAACCTTAGGATTACGTATTTACGTTTTCGAACTCCGTTTTTTGATGAGACAAATTTTATTGGATTCGTTTTGTGACGTCGATTCATAATTTATAAAAACGTTTTTCGTAAAACGACCCGAGGGCACGCAAATCGAGGAAACTAGAATCGAGGAGTACCCGTAAATAAATGGGATGAGACAAGTGGGACACTTGTACCACCCCACTCCAAAACCGGCCTTAAGTTAACTAGTAACACCATGAGGTGTCAAAAATGTTAGCTACTAGTTACATGTGTAAGCCATGCTTACTTTGTAAGCTAAGGCTTACACCAAAACCATCAAACCATACCACTCTTCTCACACACTCATGCAAACAACTTACAATTTCCTCTCTACTCCTCATTTTGGCCGTCCCATATTCACAAACAAAACCCTCATTTGATCAAAACATCACCACAAATCTTATGTTATTCTTGCATAAGATGATATCCTTTTGAAGACTTATTGAATGGAGGTGATTATAACATCCATGGAGGAGTTTCCTTGGTGTCTTGAGGCTGATTTTCCCAAGGTGTTTATGAAGCATGGTGGTCATGAAGATGGTCTTGGTGCATCACAAGTTTCTCCATCAAAAATCCATGTTTTGATCACAACCTACATCATCATGGTGGTATAAAGATTGTCCTCCTCAACTTCTTGTTATTTTGATTATGTAAACATGTATTTTATTTCCTATTGTATATGTATATGATGATTATATGATGATAAAAATGTTATGTGGGGATTTGTTGTTGATAAATATGATTAAAAAGGTGAAAAACTATAAGAAACAAGGTTAAAATCTTAGTTAAATTTGATGGCTGTATAAAACAGTAAAGAACCATATGGTAAACTGATAAAATGATGAAGTAGAATGGATTTACATTAAGCTATGGGTCTTGTACACATGTGAGAGTTGGCCATGCAATGGAATCATTGTAATGAGTGAGATATGATCAAAACAAGTTTAAGGTATAAATCTGAGGTTACTGTTTTGGACGATTTTTAGAAAATACTTAGAAGATGATTCAACAGTAGCTATATGAGAGTTAAATGTAGCACATATTATGTAGTTTATGTGATAAAAATTTGAGCTTCTATCTCCATATAGAACTCAAGATATGGCAGTTTTGGTGAAGATGAAAATAAAAATCAGATTTTTGAAAATAAAGTATAATACTATTATATAAGCACTCAAAATTATATTGTATAAAATGTAAAGTTAAAACCCACTAACTCTTGGATTTTATTTATATAAATATGTACAATGATAAATAAGTGGACATTTTATAAAAATGGTAACTTGTTAAGTTTTATAAGTTATAAAAACTATAAACATGATTTTTACGACTTTTTCGGCTATTGCCGTAAAATTAACGTTTTTGTTAAATAAAACTTAGATGGTTGGACCCGTCTAATGAAAACTTTATAAAACTTATATACTGATATATAGACATGTATAACAAGTAAAAACCGATAAAAACCCGAACTATAGGACATACGGACATTAACGAGTTAAATAAACATATTGGACTAATAAATGGACTAAATAGGATAAGAACTTGTAAAAAGAATCTATTGGGCATAACCCATTTAGGCCCAACTTGTAAAGCATAAATACTAATAATATAAGTATAACAAGGATTAATACAAGTTAAGAACTTATAATAGGCTTATTTGACCTAAAACACGTAAATAGATAAAACGAGAAAACTAGTATAAAAGTTATCGACACATAACGCAAAAATGAGTAAATGAGGATATGTAAACCAACTTGATCATCATATATATATAATCATCATATGTATACATAATTGATATTTTTATAAAGTCATTGGACATGAGTCTAAGACGAGTATTATTTGTCTAGGTTTCGGTGATTGAAGCACGTACCGTACGTCCGAATTGCCGATAACCCGCCTTCCCATATCAACGTGAGTTCATAGCCTCGCACTCTTTTAAATGTCTTTATAAATGTTTTATAAACCCGCGAGGGAGATAACATGTTAGATTTTATAAAATAGGACACCATTTGTCCCGATTGTTTGTTTATTGATTTTGGACCCGAATGATTGAATGACCCGATTGTATGGCCTGATAAATGATTAATGGACCCGATAGATGAAATTAAATGGATTATTAAAGTTAGGTTATGTCACTAAAAGTCCCATTAGCATGAATTGTGAACTACCGGGATTTGGTAGACGCTTATGCATTTAATAGTACTATTTGGGGACGATCACCCCAGTTCGCGCCTTGACGGTTGATCCCCGTCGTGCCACATTGATTGGTAAGCGAATTTATGTATGAGAAGATTTCCATAGCGTGACCTTTGTGACGACACGCTACTTTAGATGCGCAATATTTGTATCGGGTTAGCTACCCGTTGTTGGTTTAGTAAGGTAACAATGTCATGCGGCTTATAATAATCCAAAATTAACGAAATACTAATAGACGCTCCGAATTACGATGTATTGCCTGACTAGCAATACAGGGTCATACTATTGATATTATGTTTGTGTTTTGGTTTCTATAACCATATTCATATAACGGTTTTTATTTAATCTATACAACGTTGTAAGACGTATTGTATGATGTTTTTACGACATTGGCTCGTATAATAATTTTTAAGGCAAATGCCTATATTATGATTTTCGATAAGGATTTATATAAAATGAATTTGGCTATTTTATGGCCTATTACAAAGATTTGTATAAAATGATTTTGGCTATTTTACGGCCTATTACAATGATTTGTACGAATTGATTTTTGGTACTAATTTTATACCAAAGTTATATTGATGGAATTTATTAAACTCTATGAATTCACTCGGCGTTATCGCTGACCTTTTCTTTTAACATGTTTTATCTCAGGTACTTGAAGGTAATTCTCGGGAAGACGACAAGAATTCATGGCCCGCACTTAAACAATAATTTCCATTCAAATTCTTTGTAAAACTTGTATGAAATAATATGACTTGGGACCGATGTAACTTTGATATTTATGAATGGAAATGCTTTTATTATTAAACGACGCGATTTTTATGCGTTGTCTATGATGTGACTAATGTGCTATCCCGTAACACCAACGAGTCTTCCGCTGTATTGAGTTGTATAAATTTGGGGGTGTTACAGTTTGGTAAGATGTGGTGTCATGTTAACTTGTAGCTTACAAGTGTAAGCACTAGCTTAACACTTAAGCTAGTTTCTTCCACTCATCCCACAAAAACAACTAGCTACTCATAACCACCATTTCACTCATGCAAACCACTCTCATCCTCCCATTTCTCTCTCAAAAATTCGTCCTACTCTCACCCTAAATAACCCATTTGATCTTGATTTAACCATGAAATCATATGTTATTCACACATATGATGAAAACCCATTGAAGTTATGAAGATTGGAGGTGATCTTAACATGTAAAAAGGAGTTTTCAAGGGAGTTTGGGGCTGATTTCTCAAGGAGTTTTCATGAAGAACAAGGGCTGATTTTTGGAGGAATCTAAAAATACTTGGTATCCTAGAAGTGGTGTTGATATCTCATAATATTGGTTACCTAAAACCATGTCTTGTTCATCCAAAAGCTCATCATTTCATCATCATGGTGGTATAAAGATTGTTCTCCTCATCCTCTTGTTATTTTGATTATGTAATCATGTATTTTATTTCCTATTGTATATGTATATGATGATTATATGATGATAAAAGTATTGTGTGGGGATTTGGAGTTGATAAACATGCTTAAAAAGATGAAAGACTATAAGAAACAAGGTTAAAATCTTGTTTAAATTTGTTGGCTGTATAAAACAATAAAGAATCAAATGATGAACTGATAAAAATGGCATAGATTAATGGATTTACAGTAAGCTATGGGTCTTGTACACATGTGAGAGTTGGCCATGCAATGGAATCATTGTAATGAGTGAGATATGATCAAAACAAGTTTAAGGTACAAATCTGAGTTCACTGTTTTGGAAGATTTTTAGAAAATACTTAGAAGATGATTCAACAGTAGCTATAGGAGAGTTAAATGGAGCAAATATCATGTAGTTTTATCTGATAAAAATTTGAGCTTCTATCTCCATATAGAACTCTAGATATGGCAGTTTTGGTGAACTTGAAGATAAAAATCAGATTTTGAGAATTAATGTTTATTATTATTATATAAGCCCTCAAAATTATATTGTATTAAATGTAAAATAAAAACCCACTAACTTATGGTTTTTATTTATATGAATATGTATAAGGTTAAATAAGTGTATAAATTATAAAAATGGTAGTGGAATAATACTTATAAGTTATTAAACTATAAAACATGATTTTTACGACTTTTTCGGCTATTACCGTAAAATTAACGTTTTTGTTAAATAAAACTTAGACGGTTGGACCCGTCTAATGTAAACTTTATAAAACTTATATATTGATATATAAACATGTATAACAAGTAAAAACCGATAAGACCCGAACTATAGGACATACGGACATTAACGGACTAAATTCACGTTATTGGACTAATAATACAACCAAAAATGGACTAAAACACTTATAAACTTATTATTGGGCTTAACCCATTTAGACCTAACTTGTAAAGTGTAGATACTGATAATATAAGTATAACATGGATTAATACAAGTTAAAGAACTTATAATAAGTTTATTGGACTTAAAACACGTAAATAGGTAAAACTAGTAAACTAGTAAGAAGATACCAATACGTAAACACTAAAATGAGTAAAAGAGAACAAGTAAACCCACTGGATCATCATATATATAAAATCATCATATGTATACATAATTGTTATTTTTATAAAGTCATTGGACATGAGTCTAAGACGAGTATTATTTGTCTAGGTTTCCGTGATTGAAGCACGTACCGTTCATCCGAATTACCGATAACCCATCTTCCCACATCAACGTGAGTTCATAGCCTCGCACTCTTTAAAATGTTTTATGAAATGTTTTATAAACCCGCGAGGGAGATAACATGTTAGTTTTTATAAAATAGGACACCATTTGTCCCGATTGTTTGTTTATTGATTTGGACCCGAATGATTGTATGACCTGTTTGTATGACCCGATAAATGATTAAAGGACCCGATAGATGAAATAAAATGGATTATTAAAGTTAGGTTATGTCACTAAAAGTCCCATTAGCATGAATTGTGAACTACCGGGATTTGGTAGACGCTTGTGCATATAATAGTACTATTTGGGGACGAGCACCCCAGTTCGCGCCTTGACGGTTGATCCCCATCGTGCCACATTGATTGGTAAGCGAATTTATGTATGAGAAGATTTCCATAGCGTGACCTTTGTGACGACACGCTACTTTAGATGGGCAAATTTGGTATCGGGTTAGCTACCCGTTGTTGGTTTAGTAAGGTAACAATGTCATGCGGCTTATAATAATCCAAAACTAACGAAATACTACTAGACGCCCCGAACTACGATGTATTGCCTGACTAGCAATACAGGGTCATACTATTGATATTATGTTTGTGTTTTGGTTTTCATAACCATACTCATATAACGGTTTTTATTTAACTTTATACGACGTCGTAAGACGTATTGTATGATGTTATTACGACATTGGCTCGTATAATGATTATTAAGGCAAATGCCTATATTATTATTTTCGATAAGGATTTGTATAAAATGACTTTGGCTATTTTATGGCCTATTAAAATGATTTGTACAAAATTATTTTCAGTAATAATTTTATACTGATATTATATTTATGGATTTTATTAAACTCTATGAATTCACTCGGCGTTATCGCTGACCTTTTCTTTTAACATGTTTTGTCTCAGGTACTTGAAGGTAATTCTCGGGAAGACGACAAGAATTCAGAGCAAACTGTAACACCCCCAAATTTATACAACTCAGTACAGCGGAAGACTAGTTGGTGTTACGGGATAGCACATTACTCACATCATAGACAACGCATAAAAATCGCGTCGTTTAATAATAAATCATTTCCATTCATAAATATCAAAGTTACATCGGTCCCAAGTCATTATATTTCATACAAAGTTTTACAAAGCATTTTGAATGGAAAATATTGTTTAAGTGCGGGCCATGAATTCTTGTCGTCTTCCCGAGAATTACCTTCAAGTACCTGAGATAAAACATGTTAAAAGAAAAGGTCAGCGATAACGCCGAGTGAATTCATAGAGTTTAATAAATTCCATCAATATAACTTTGATATAAAATTAGTACCAAAATCAATTCGTACAAATCATTGTATTAGGCCGTAAAATAGCCAAAATCATTTTATACAAATCTTTTTAGTAGGCCATAAAATAGCCAAAGTCATTTTATATAAATCCTTATCGAAAATCATAATATAGGCATTTGCCTTAAAAATTATTATACGAGCCAATGTCGTAAAAACATCATACAATACGTCTTATGACGTTGTATGAAACCAAAAACCGTTATATGAATATGGTTATGAAAACCAAAACACGTACATAATATCAATAGTATGACCCTGTATTGCTAGTCAGGCAATACATCGTAATTCGAAGCGTCTAATAGTATTTCGTTAGTTTTGGATTATTATAAGCCGCATGACATTGTTACCTTACTAAACCAACAACGGGTAGCTAACCCGATACAAGTTTTGCCCATCTAAAGTAGCGTGTCGTCACAAAGGTCACGCTATGGAAATCTTCTCATACATAAATTCGCTTACCAATCAATGTGTCACGACGGGGATCAACCGTCAAGGCGCGAACTGGGGTGATCGTCCCCAAATAGTACTATTAAATGCATAAGCGTCTACCAACTCCCGGTAGTTCACAATTCATGCTAATGGGACTTTTAGTGACATAACCTAACTTTAATAATCCATTTGATTTCATCTATCGGGTCCTTTAATCATTTATAGGGTCATACAATCGGGTCATTCAATCATTCGGGTCCAAAAATCAATAAACAAACAATCGGGACAAATGGTGTCCTATTTTATAAAAACTAACATGTTATCTCCCTCGCGGGTTTATAAAACATTTATAAAAACATTTAAAAGAATGCGAGGCTATGAACTCACGTTGATGTGGGAAGGCGGGTTATCGGCAATTCGGACGTACGGTACGTGCTTCAATCACGGAAACCTAGACAAATAATACTCGTCTTAGACTCTTGTCCAATGACTTTATAAAAATAACAATTATGTATACATATGATGATTATATATATATGATGATCAAGTGGGTTTACATATTCTCGTTTACTCATTTTTGTGTTTACGTATTGGTATCTTTTTACTAGTTTACTAGTTTTTCCCATTTACGTGTCTTAAGTCCAATAAGCTTATTATAAGTTATTTAAATTATTTTAATCCATTTTGTACTTATATTATCAGTACTTAAACTTTACAAGTTGGGCCTAAATGGGTTAAGCCCAAATAAGTTCTTTTTACAAGTTTTTATCTTATTTAGTCCAATTATTAGTCCAATATGCTTAATTAGCTCGTAAATGTCTGTATTTCTTATAGTTCAGGTTTTATCGGTTTTTACTTGTTATACATGTCTATATATCAGTATATAAGTTTTATAAAGTTTTCATTAGACGGGTTCAACCATCTAAGTTTTATTTAACAAAAACGTTAATTTTTACGGTATTAGCCGAAATAGCCGTAAAAATCATGTTTATAATTTTATAACTTATAAAACTTAACAAGTTACCATTTTTATAAAATGTCCACTTATTTAACCTTTTACATACTTATATAAATAAAATCCATAAGTTAGTGGGTTTTCTTTTATATTTTATACTATTAAATTTTGAGTGCTTATATAATAGTATTATACATTATTTTCCAAAATGTGATTTTTATATTCACTTTCACCAAAACTGCCATATCTTGAGTTCTATATGGAGATAGAAGCTCAAATTTTTATCACATAAACTACATGATATGTGCTACATTTAACTCTTCTATAGCTACTGTTGAATCATCTTCTAAGTATTTTATAAAAATAGTCCAAAACAGTAACCTCAGATTTATACCTTAAACTTGTTTTGATCATATCTCACTCATTATTTTGATTCCATTGCATGGCCAACTCTCACATGTGTACAAGACCCATAGCTTACTGTAAATCCATTCTACTACATCATTTTATCAGTTTACCATATGGTTCTTTACTGTTTTATACAGCCATCAAATTTAACCAAGATTTTAACCTTGTTTCTTATGGTTTTTCACCTTTTTAATCATGTTTATCAACAACAAATCCCCACATAACATTTTTATCATCATATAATCATCATATACATATACAATAGGAAATAAAATACATGTTTACATAATCAAATTAACAAGAAGATGAGGAGGACAATCTTTATACCACCATGATGATGTAGGTTGATCAAAACATGGATTTTTGATGGAGAAACTTGTGTTGCACCAAGACCATCTTCATGACCACCATGCTTCATGAACTCCTTGTGGAAAATCAGCCCTACTACTCCATGAAAACTCCTCCTTGGATGTTATAAGGACCACCAATCAATAGGGTTTCAAAAGGGCTTCAACATATGTGTATGTAACATAAGATTTCATGGTTGATTTTGATCAATGATGGTGTTTTTGTGGAGCAAATGGGACGGAACAATGGAGGAGGAAGAGAGTGTTTGAGGTGGTTTTTCATGTGGGAAATGATGTGTGTGAGAGTTGCAAATGGTTTTGATGTGGCTAGTGGAAAGTTAGCTTAAATGGTAAGCTAAAAGGACAAGTGTGTATTTGTTCATGAGGTTGTGACACCTCATGGTGTACTAGCTAAGTTAATGGCTGGTTTTGGAGTGGGGTGGGACAAGTGTCCCACTTGTCTCATCCCCATTTATTTACGGGTACTCCTCGATTCTAGTTTCCTCGATTTGCGTGCCCTCGGGTCGTTTTACGAAAATCGTTTTTATAAATTATGAATCAACGTCACAAAACGAATCCAATAAAAATTGTTTCATCAAAAACGGAGTTCGAAACCGTAAATACGTAATCCTAAGGTTTCCGGTTTAGTCGTAAAGGACGTTAAAATAAAATCGTAAGTCCTAATCTCTTCTCGTAAATTTGTGAGTTTATGAACCAACACAAATTTAAAACTCCAAAATAATATTTACGGATAAATTTATTTTCTAAATTGTCAGACTGTCACCAAAGACGGTGTATGTAAACGTAAGCACGTAACGTTGAATCCTCCGGTTTAGACGTAGTCGATGCTACTCCAAGACGTAATTCCAAATTTCTTCCCAAAAATAAGTGAGTTCATATTGTAACATTAAAATAATATTTTCAAATAATATTTGAGAATAAAATATCAATCGTAAATTGACGGATTGTCACAGCATTTACCCCTAAACAGGATCTTTGTCCTCAAAGATCATCTTACTACTCGCTTCTTATAGAGTTAAAGCCATGTGGGTATTTCCTCCACATTCGGTCTTTTCTCACAAGTGCAATTACAATACGCGAGTTTCATCAAACATAACTACGGAAATAAGATCAGGCTTAATGTTGACTTACTTTCTCTATCCATGATGTTCACGGGTTTCTGATGAATGCAACTTTTTGCCGATCTAAGCTTTATTAAGAAGATTTCAGATTTTTACTTGATAGATATTCCATCAAGTTCGATTTTCGAAACATAATTCACGCAGTCTTTGAAGTCCTGGGCTAGATCCAGCTTATATGCCTTTCAAACCAATCTTTCACATCATCTCAATGGTCCCAAACAACGGGGACTTATATCCCATGATTTGTCAGATCATGAATTCATTTTTCCAAGTTTAAAATTTGTGGCATAACTTCGCTACCCATTTGGCACTTCAAGATCTACATTTCACATTCACATAACCTCTTGCCCACTACCGGCTATCAATAATCAGATCCTAATTTCAACAATCATTTCAGATCTCGCGGGTCGGGTATTTTGTAAGGTTAGGTTCGCCATCATAGGAAACCTTAAACCTAAAAGACATGTCCAACTCACAATGGGTGTATGTCGGATGTCTTCATCTCAACTCCTGCTTACAGATGCTCTAAGATTCAGATCCTAACAAGATTCGATCTTGATCCTAATACGATAATTATCAATGATAATTTCTTCAAAGGAGAACGATTATACGGTCTATTACCCAAGGTCAATCATTCAAACATAAAACATCACTTATATTACTTTGTATCGTTACTTTACCTCGTCCCTTCGATTTGGGGTGGTACATAGTACTCTCATCAAGGTTCGTTCTCAATGATTTCTGAGCAAATCTCTAGAAATTTGATGCGAAGCGAAGATCTTGATAAAGATGCTCGATATAGGCACACTATGTTTACATAACTCTTTTGCATTTATCATTAACGGGAATGATATTAGCAGATTTGGTCAGTCTGTCGACGATGGCCTAAATCGAATCAAATTCAGAAGATGACCTTTGCAATAGCCAGACGTTTACTAATGTATGAGGCGATGTCTGCCTTCATAATTGCCATTAGTACAACTTTTTCAGACAAAGATACTTTTAGTCATAAATGACATAAATAGAATACTTATACTTACAAATTTCAACATAACTATATCTCAAAATCTTCAAATTTGGGCAATCACAAGTGGCCTTTAAAATATTTTACGCTATCGGCTTCTCAATTCTAATGGTTCATATTAGCCGCGAACCTCTTTTATAATCTATATTATTCCTTTTTACAAACATTGTTTATTTTTATATCGTTCGGCAATTTATTTTGCACCTTCATTATTAAGGAACATGTCCTAATTGGTTCTTTATCCATTTTATATAATATGTCAGTGTCTATATTCATCTCTCATGATGATATAATTATCATGTCCACAATTCACTCAGATATTCTTTCTATATTATGCGTCAGTAATTACGTTCACCTTCCTGATGAAATAAATATCACAACCGTATTTATTCACAATTCTTTCTTCATATCTTCTATGTTTTAGTTTCGTCTTTACTATCATTTTTATCCGTTTTACTCAATCCGTCGTCTAAAGCGTCGGTAATGATTACAATTAATTAAATAATAATTATTAAATTTTTATGAAACGTAAACGTTAAAAGTTTTAAATTTCTTATTTCGACCAATTATATAAAATGTTCAAAATAAATTTTAATTAACAAGATTTTTGTTGATTTATCGAAAATATTTAATAAAATTTGTAAACGTTCGAAAAACCTTTGTTTATACTTTGGTCAAAGTTTTCTTAGTTTGAAAAGCAAAAAATTTTCGTTTCAGATTTCAAATCATGTTTTAAATGGTTTTACTCAATCCTTCTTAAGTTGTCTTAAGTTATACACAAACATTTACCCCTAAACAGAAGTTTAGTTAAATGGTTTGTGTATAAGGGAATAATCCCTTTAAAATCCTTTGTTAAAACATTTGTCAAAACATATTTCCATTTCTTTTTGGTAAAATCCAAAGTCTTAAAGGGCTCTTAATTTTTGAAGAGTCTATATGCATACATCTTACCATTATTAATCCAACGGTCATTTTATGTAAAGGATTAAGTTTTTAATCCCTAAGCGTTAATGGTTCTAATCTTTAAAAGGTCAGTATAGCTTCCATTATCTATTAATCACACGGTTAAATCATATAAAGGATTAAGTCCTTAATCACATATTAAATATTTAAGGTACATGTTTTCATTGTTCGGCCAATTCAGGGCAATCTATAAATAATTATTAACTCATTCTTATTCGTATTAACAAACAAATAGTCCTTAATGATCACGAGAATGAATTTATCAAATTACAGCCTACACACGTGATTCACCAAATTTATGAATGCTACATGTGCATTGGTAAATCCAAACGACATTACGTGGAACTCATAATGTTCATTACAAGCACCGGATGTAGTGATTGGAATAGATAATCTCTTTCGCAGATAAGAAGTTGATGATAACCATGCTATGGATCAAATTTGCTAGAACCTTGTAAATGATCGAACAATTCTTCCATTTCGAGTTATGGATATCGTTTTAGGTCCAATAAGCCTATTATAAGTTCTTTACTTGTATCGGGTTAGCTACCCGTTGTTGGTTTAGTAAGGTAACAATGTCATGCGGCTTATAATAATCCAAAATTAACGAAATACTAATAGACGCTCCGAATTACGATGTATTGCCTGACTAGCAATACAGGGTCATACTATTGATATTATGTTTGTGTTTTGGTTTCTATAACCATATTCATATAACGGTTTTTATTTAATCTATACAACGTTGTAAGACGTATTGTATGATGTTTTTACAACATTGGCTCGTATAATAATTTTTAAGGCAAATGCCTATATTATGATTTTCGATAAGGATTTATATAAAATGACTTTGGCTATTTTATGGCCTATTACAAAGATTTGTATAAAATGATTTTGGCTATTTTACGGCCTATAACAATGATTTGTACGAATTGATTTTTGGTACTAATTTTATACCAAAGTTATATTGATGGAATTTATTAAACTCTATGAATTCACTCGGCGTTATCGCTGACCTTTTCTTTTAACATGTTTTATCTCAGGTACTTGAAGGTAATTCTCGGGAAGACGACAAGAATTCATGGCCCGCACTTAAACAATAATTTCCATTCAAATTCTTTGTAAAACTTGTATGAAATAATATGACTTGGGACCGATGTAACTTTGATATTTATGAATGGAAATGCTTTTATTATTAAACGACGCGATTTTTATGCGTTGTCTATGATGTGAGTAATGTTCTATCTCGTAACACCAACGAGTCTTCCGCTGTATTGAGTTGTATAAATTTGGGGGTGTTACAGTTTGGTACCAGATCTCTCGTTATAGAGAACGAAAGATTTTTTAAAACCAAGGTTTTGAATAAAACATTTCAAAATCTTTTTACTAAAAACATTTTTCTAAAAATGTCTAAAAATCTTTTGACTATAACGGTGCCGAAGAATTCCCGAGTTACCGACAAGGCCAAGACTGAGAAGTGTTATTTTAATATATATATATATATATATATATAACTTGGATTATATATATCTATATGATGTAATTTTATTACATGATTGTTTTATGATTATTTTGATATTTATACGAGGTATGTATACGACGTAGATTGTCACAAGAAACCCTAAATCCCCTAGTAAATTAATCGAAGCTATTCTCGTAGGAATTCTAGCTATCCTAGATCTAAACCAAGTTGAGGATATTTATGATCTCAACAAATGGTTGATATTCGTAGAATTGTAGACATTTGTTGATTGCGATATTGAAAAAGAATTGGCGAGATTAAATCTGATATCGATGTCATGACGATCTTTCCTTATAGAGTGGAGTTTGACAAAACGTTACCACCTAGAAAGATGTCATCTGATTCGTTGTCATCCAATTCTTAAATTTAAAATCGAAAGGGTGAATGTTGCACTTGAGGCTGGCATTGGAACCATTACCCAAAAGCCTCATGCACTAGTACCTTTCCGAGAAGTCTAGTTGAATGATCAAGTCATTTCATACTAGTGACTCATTTGATAATTGTTGTTGTAAGAACTAATAGGATTGGGAATTAAGTGTTGATTCATATTGAGATTGTATTGCCTTTACAAGGCCGAAGAATAAGGTTGTAAATATTGGAATATGAGGTAGGATGTCGAATTAAGTATAAAATTGGTTAAAAACTTGAATAAAGTAAAATTTAACCTGTATGGAATATGAGATTGTTAATATGAGTCGTTAAGTTATGTGATTGAATTATAAGGTTTTAAACGATTGTTAGTTTGTGTTAAAGGTTGTTCCTAGGCCATTGTCCACTAACGAGGATGCCCAGTGTCCAATAAATAAATTGAAGAAATCTTCTTCTGAATTGGGACCGATGGATCTTCCAGGACAGGCAGGACACCTAATGACTCTTGTAGATTAGTATTCATTGTGGTATCTTTTAAAAATAATCCCTAACTTAACTGAGATATCAGTTGGTAGGATGAGTTTTGAGAATTGTATGACATAGTGACACGTAATGTGTTACGGTACAATTTTGACTTGTTTGTGATTAATGAAAAGACTACCTTTGATTTCTAAATCTACACGTATCGATGTTATCTATCTTTTATTGTTTCATTCTAATGTCCGCATTAGTGATGCAACCGTTGAAAAAGTACTCATCTTGATTCGAGTTACGTTGTGAATCATTCTTCGTGAGTGCCATCGAGATCATGAACCTCATGATTATTTGGCTAAGCTCATTTCCTATTAGATTGTAGTTAGTTCTGGGTGAACAACCCCTCATCACTATTTTGCAGATCACTCCTTCTTTTTATAAGATAAAACTGTATGCCTTGAGAAAAATTGAATTTTCATCACTATAAGGATTATTCAAAGTAAGATTTATAAGTGATTGTTATCGAAATGAAGTTGTTTATAAAACACGTTGGAAAACTTAATTGTTTTCATAACAAAGAAAATCTTTGTAAATTTATTCTTGATTCTTATTTAAGAATTAAGAATGAAAATTTTTTTACTATAAACATGACGATAAAATTTTGACGAACTGAGTATTGCATCGTTAATCTTGAAATTGTATATAGTTGCGCGCCTACATACAATTTGGAATGGACTATGCAAGACTGATTAGTAGTCACCATAAAACTAATGAATAAACACTACATTTTCTTTAAAGATTGTGAAAGATTAAATTTTATGAGATCTGCAAGAAGTGCAAAATAGGGACATAATGTTAGAGACATCTACATATGTGCCCGTGCCATCTATTGTTCTGAGTCGAATTTACTCATCTATGGAAATTGTCTTATTTGACAATTGACAATTCTTTCTTGTCCAATTCTCCCGTAGTGAGATTCTTAGGAAAAGTATTTGATTACCGAGTGTTGATACCCGACTGGATGTATCGACGTTCCTATCATTTCTTTTGATTTGATTTCATTTGAATGACCTGGGTAACGATCCGAGGAGCTTTCGAATGCGTACTCAAATTATGAAAACATGGGATATATTCATATTCGTTAAATGCTTTCGTCTGTATCTGATTTGAAATTCTCTCGCATAGATTATGCGTTGACGTTACTCTTTTAATAAGTAGTTGTGTATCCTAATATCCTTGAACTTGTGAAGGATTATGAATTATTATTAGACTTTTGAGAAGTTCACATCTTATCGACGGCAATAAAACTGAAAAGTTGGTAATGCCAGTAGAATGGATTGATTGATTATGACGTGACGACATTGTCTTAATTGATGGGAACTCGAGTAGAAATCCCCTAAAAGATAAGATGTTGATTATCAAAAGTGATCTAAATAATTCTTGGTGGATGACGATATCCTGTATTTAGACTTGAAATTATATTGTGATTGGTTGTGAATTAGTCATAGATGTTATAATCTAGAAAGAACCTAATATGAATTCATTAAAAGATGATAATGTTATCTGAAGCTTTAGTAAGTATTTGTTGGTGAATTACCTAGACTTTCGCCATTAAGGCAAGTTGAAATTGATATTGATTATATTTCCGGTGCTGCACTTGTGGCTTGTGCACTGTACGTCAGCACCATCTAAATAAAAGGAATTACCGTACAACTAAAAGAGTTGTCGGAGAAAGATTTTATTATACCAAGTATGTCATCCTGAAGAGCTATGGTGTTATCTTTCCTTATATTTATAGATTACTGTGAACTGAGTAAATTGACAATCGAAAACGATATCCATAACTCGAAATGGAAGATTTGTTCGATCATTTACAAGGTTTTTGATCCTCAGCATGGTTATCATCAACTTCGCATCTGCGAAAAGGATTATCTATTCCAATCACTACATCCGGTACTTGTAATGAACGTTATGAGTTTCACGTGATGTCGTTTGGATTGACTAACACACATGTAGCATTCATAAATTTGGTGAATCACGTGTGTAGGCTATAACTTGATAAATTCATGCTCGTGATCATTAAGGATCATTTGTTTGTTCATAAGAATAAGAATGAGTTAATAATTATTTATAGATTGCCCTGAATTGGCCGAACAATGAAAACCTAAACCTTGAATAATTAACACGTGATTAAAGACTTGAACCTTTACATGATTTAACCATGTGATTAATAGATAATGGAATATAAATTGACTCTTCAAAAATTAAGAGCCCTTTTAAGACTTTAGATTTTACCAAAAAGAAATGGAAATATGTTTTGACAAATGTTTTAACAAAGGATTTTAAAGGGATTATTCCCTTATACACAAACCATTTAACTAAACTTCTGTTTAGGGGTAAATGTTTGTGTATACCTCAAGATAACTTAAGAAGGACTGAGTAAAACCATTAATATCATAACCTGAAAACTTAAAACGGCAATTTTTGCTTTTCAAACTAAGAAATTTAAAACTTTTACGTTTACGCTTCATAAAAATTAACTAATAATTATTTAATTAATTATAATAATTATCGACGCTTTAGACGTCAGATTGAGTAAAACGGATAAAAATGATAGATGAGACGAAACTGAAACTTAGAAAATATGAAGAAAGGTGAACGTAATTACTAACACATAATATAGAAAGAATATTTGAGTGAATTGTGAACATGATAATTATATCATCATGAGAGGTGAATATAGATACCGACATATTATATAGAAAGTATAAAGATTCAATTAAGATATATTTCTTAATAATGAAGGTGCAAAATAAATTGCTGAACGATATAAAAATAAACAATGTTTGTAAAAAGGATAATATAAATAGTAAAAGGGATTCGCGACTAATATGAATCATTAGAATTGAGAAGCCGATGGCGTTAAATGATTTAAAAATCCATTTGTGATTGTCTAAATATAGAAGATTGTGAGATATAGTTATGTTGGAATTTGTAAGTATAAGTATTATATGTATGTCATTATTGACTAAAAGTATCTTTGTCTGAAGAAGTTGTACTAATGGCGAATTATGAAGGGAGACATCGCCTCATACATTAGTAAACGTCTAGCTATTGCAAAGGTCATCATATGAATCTGATTCGATTTGGGTCATCGTCGACAGACTGACCAAATCTGCTAATATCATTCTCGTTAATGATAAATGAAAAAGAGTTATGTAAACATAGCATGCCTGTATCAATCATCTATATCAAGATCCTCGCTTCGCATCGAATTTCTAGAGATTTGCTCAGAAATCATTGAGAACGAACCTTGATGAGAGTACTATGTACCACCCCAAATCGAAGGGACGAGGTAAAGTAACGATACAAGGTAATATAAGTGATGTTTTGTGTTTGAATGATTGACCTTTGGTAATGAACCGTATAATCGTTTCCCTTTGAAAAGATTATCATTGATAATCATCGTATTAGGACCGAGATCTAATCTTGTTAGGATCTAAATCTTAGAGCATCTGTAAGCAAGAGTTGAGATGAAGACACCCGACATATACCCATTGTGAGTTGGACATGTCTCTTAGGTTTAAGGTTTCCTATGATGGCGAACCTATCCTTGCAAAATACCCGAACCGCGAGATCTGAAATGATTGTTGAAATTAGGATCTGATTATTGACTGCCGGTAGTGGGCAAGAGGTTATGTGAATGTGAAATGTAGATCTTGAAGTGCCAAATGGGTAGCGAAGTTATGCCAAAAATTTTAACCTTGGAAAAATGAATTCATGATCTGACAAATCATGGGATATAAGTCCCCGTTGTATGGGACCATTGAAATGATGTAAAAGTTGGGATTGAAAGGCATATAAGTTGGATCTACCCTAGGACTTCAAGAACCGCGTGAATTATGTTTCGTAAATCGAGCTTGATGGAATATCTATCAAGTGAGAATCTGAATTCTTCTTAATAGAGCTTAGATCGGCGAAAAGTTGCATTCATCAAAAACCCGTGAAAATCATGGATAGAGAAAGTAAGTCAACATTAAGCCTGATCTTATTCCCGTAGTTATGTTTGATAGAACTCGCATATTATAATGAATTGCACTTGTGATAAAAGACCGAATGTGGAGGAAATACCCACATGGCTTTAACTCTATAAGAAGCGAGTAGTAAGGTAAGATGATCTTTGAGGACAAAGATCCTGTTTCGGGGTAAATGCTGTGACAATCCGTCAATTTATGATTGATATTTTATTCTCGAATATTATTTAAAAACATTATTTTAATGTTACAATATGAACTCACATATTTTTGGGATGAAATTTGGATTTACGTCTTGAAGTAGCATCGACTACGTTTAAACCGGAGGATTCAACGTTACGTGCTCACGTTTACATACATCGTCTTCGGTGACAGTCCGACATTTCAGAAAATAAATTTATTCGCGAATATTATTTTGGAGTTTTAAATTTGTGTTGGTTCATAAACTCATAAATTTACAAGAAGAGATTAGGACTTACGATTTTATTTTAACGTCCTTTACGACTTAACCGGAAACCTTAGGATTACGTATTTACGTTTTCGAACTCCGTTTTTGATGAGACAAATTTTATTGGATTCGTTTTGTGACGTAGATTCATAATTTATAAAAACGTTTTTCATAAAACGACCCGAGGGCACGCAAATCGAGGAAACTAGAATCGAGGAGTACCCGTAAATAAATGAGATAAGACAAGTGGGACACTTGTCCCACCCTACTACAAAACCGGCCTTAAGTTAACTAGTAACACCATGAGGTGTCAAAAATGTTAGCTACTAGTTACATGTGTAAGCCATGCTTACTTTGTAAGCTAAGGCTTACACCAAAACCATCAAACCATACCACTCTTCTCACACACTCATGCAAACAACTTACAATTTCCTCTCTACTCCTCATTTTGGCCGTCCCATATTCACAAACAAAACCCTCATTTGATCAAAACATCACCACAAATTTTGCCCCACCCCACTCTATGGGATGGCTAGATATACTCGACAACACCATGAGGTGTCAACTTGTAAGATACAAGTTGCACACTTGTCCTACTTAGCTTAACAAGCTAACTAAACTAGTAAAACCACTTCCCACTAAACCATTTCTCACATTCAACTCATGCAAACCACCATAAACACTCTCCTCTCTCTCTAAAATTCGTCCAACCATCATCAAAAACAACCCTCATTTGATCTATGTTAGCCATAAACTCATGTGTTACTCATACACATGATGATGCTACTTTGAAGCTTTGAAGATTGGAGGTGATTCTAACATCCAAGGAGAAGATTTGTTGGTGTCATAGGGCTGATTTTCCATGAGAAGTTTATAAAGGTTGGTAGACTTGAAGATGATATTGGATTATCACAAGTTTTTCCATCAAAATCCAAGCCTTGTTCATCAAAGACTCATCTTTTCATAACTAATGGTGGTATAGAGATTGTTCTTCCTATCCTCTTGTTATTTTGATTATGTAAACTTGTATTTTATTTATTTATGTACATGTATATGATGATTATTGATGATTAAAAATATTATATGGGGATTTGATAAACGTGGGTAAAAAGATAGAAAAACCACATGTAAAAATGGTTAAATCTTGCTTAATAAGATGGCTGTATAAAAACAGTATGTAACCAAATGATAAACTGATAAAATGGTAAATTGGAATCAATATACAGTAAGTATTAGGTGTTATACACATGTGAGATTTGGCCATGCAATGGAATCATCAAAATGAGTGAGATATGATCAAAACAAGTTTAGAGTGCAAATCTGCCTACACTGTTTTGGACGAATTTATTAAAATATTTAGAGGTTCATTCATTAGTAGCTATAGAGGAATAAAATGAAGCACATATCATTTAGTTTCTGTGATAAAAATTTGAGGTCCTATCTCATTATAGAACTCTAGATATGGACATTTTAGTGAACTTAAAATTTAGGACTGATTTTGTGAAATTAAAGTTTAATATTATTATATAAGCACTCAAATAAATATAGTATAAAATGTGAATTAAAATCCACTAACTTATACATTACATTTATATAAATATGTATAAGGATAAATAAATGGACATTTTATAAAAATGGTAATTTGGTAAGTTTTATAAGTTATAAAAATTATAAACATGATTTTTACGTCTTTTCGTCTAAAACCGAAAGATTAACGTTTTTGTTAAATAAAACTTAGATGGTTGGACCCGTCTAATGTAAACTTTTATAAACTCGCATACTGATGTATAAACATATATAACAATTAAAAACCGATAAAACCCGATCTTTACAATGTGACAATCCGTCAATTTATGATTGATATTTTATTCTCGAATATTATTTAAAAACATTATTTTAATGTTACAATATGAACTCACATATTTTTGGGAAGAAATTTGGATTTACGTCTTGAAGTAGCATCGACTACGTTTAAACCGGAGGATTCAACGTTACGTGCTCACGTTTACATACACCGTCTTCGGTGACAGTCCGACATTTCAGAAAATAAATTTATTCGCGAATATTATTTTGGAGTTTTAAATTTGTGTTGGTTCATAAACTCATAAATTTACGAGAAGAGATTAGGACTTACGATTTTATTTTAACTTCCTTTACGACTTAACCGGAAACCTTAGGATTACGTATTTACGTTTTCGAACTCCGTTTTTGATGAGACAAATTTTATTGGATTCGTTTTGTGACGTCGATTCATAATTTATAAAAACGTTTTTCGTAAAACGACCCGAGGGCACTCAAATCGAGGAAACTAGAATCGAGGAGTACCCGTAAATAAATGGGATGAGACAAGTGGGACACTTGTACCACCCAACTCCAAAACCGGCCTTAAGTTAACTAGTAACACCATGAGGTGTCAAAAATGTTAGCTACTAGTTACATGTGTAAGCCATGCTTACTTTGTAAGCTAAGGCTTACACCAAAACCATCAAACCATACCACTCTTCTCACACACTCATGCAAACAACTTACAATTTCCTCTCTACTCCTCATTTTGGCCGTCCCATATTCACAAACAAAACCCTCATTTGATCAAAACATCACCACAAATCTTATGTTATTCTTGCATAAGATGATATCCTTTTGAAGACTTATTGAATGGAGGTGATTATAACATCCATGGAGGAGTTTCCTTGGTGTCTTGAGGCTGATTTTCCCAAGGTGTTTATGAAGCATGGTGGTCATGAAGATGGTCTTGGTGCATCACAAGTTTCTCCATCAAAAATCCATGTTTTGATCACAACCTACATCATCATGGTGGTATAAAGATTGTCCTCCTCAACTTCTTGTTATTTTGATTATGTAAACATGTATTTTATTTCCTATTGTATATGTATATGATGATTATATGATGATAAAAATGTTATGTGGGGATTTGTTGTTGATAAATATGATTAAAAAGGTGAAAAACTATAAGAAACAAGGTTAAAATCTTAGTTAAATTTGATGGTTGTATAAAACAGTAAAGAACCATATGGTAAACTGATAAAATGATGAAGTAGAATGGATTTACAGTAAGCTATGGGTCTTGTACACATGTGAGAGTTTGCCATGCAATGGAATCATTGTAATGAGTGAGATATGATCAAAACAAGTTTAAGGTATAAATCTGAGGTTACTGTTTTGGACGATTTTTAGAAAATACTTAGAAAATGATTCAACAGTAGCTATAGAAGAGTTAAATGTAGCACATATTATGTAGTTTATGTGATAAATATTTGAGCTTCTATCTCCATATAGAACTCAAGATATGGCAGTTTTGGTGAAGATGAAAATAAAAATCAGATTTTGAAAAATAAAGTATAATACTATTATATAAGCACTCAAAATTATATTGTATAAAATGTAAAGTTAAAACCCACTAACTCTTGGATTTTATTTATATAAATATGTACAATGATAAATAAGTGGACATTTTATAAAAATGGTAACTTGTTAAGTTTTATAAGTTATAAAAACTATAAACATGATTTTTACGACTTTTTCGGCTATTGCCGTAAAATTAACGTTTTTGTTAAATAAAACTTAGATGGTTGGACCCGTCTAATGAAAACTTTATAAAACTTATATACTGATATATAGACATGTATAACAAGTAAAAACCGATAAAAACCCGAACTATAGGACATACGGACATTAACGAGTTAAATAAACATATTGGACTAATAAATGGACTAAATAGGATAAAAACTTGTAAAAAGAATCTATTGGGCATAACCCATTTAGGCCCAACTTGTAAAGCATAAATACTAATAATATAAGTATAACAAGGATTAATACAAGTTAAGAACTTATAATAGGCTTATTTGACCGAAAACACGTAAATAGATAAAACGAGAAAACTAGTATAAAAGTTATCGACAGATAACGCAAAAATGAGTAAATGAGGATATGTAAACCAACTTGATCATCATATATATATAATCATTATATGTATACATAATTGATATTTTTATAAAGTCATTGGACATGAGTCTAAGACGAGTATTATTTGTCTAGGTTTCCGTGATTGAAGCACGTACCGTACGTCCGAATTGCCGATAACCCGCCTTCCCATATCAACGTGAGTTCATAGCCTCGCACTCTTTTAAATGTCTTTATAAATGTTTTATAAACCCGCAAGGGAGATAACATGTTAGATTTTATAAAATAGGAGACCATTTGTCCCGATTGTTTGTTTATTGATTTTGGACCCGAATGATTGAATGACCCGATTGTATGACCCGATAAATGATTAATGGACCCGATAGATGAAATTAAATGGATTATTAAAGTTAGGTTATGTCACTAAAAGTCCCATTAGCATGAATTGTGAACTACCGGGATATGGTAGACGATTATGCATTTAATAGTACTATTTGGGGACGATCACCCCAGTTCGCGCCTTGACGGTTGATCCCCGTCGTGCCACATTGATTGGTAAGCGAATTTATGTATGAGAAGATTTCCATAGCGTGACCTTTGTGACGACACGCTACTTTAGATGGGCAAAATTTGTATCGGGTTAGCTACCCGTTGTTGGTTTAGTAAGGTAACAATGTCATGCGGCTTATAATAATCCAAAATTAACGAAATACTAATAGACGCTCCAAATTACGATGTATTGCCTGACTAGCAATACATGGTCATACTATTGATATTATGTTTGTGTTTTGGTTTCTATAACCATATTCATATAACGGTTTTTATTTAATCTATACAACGTTGTAAGACGTATTGTATGATGTTTTTACGACATTGGCTCGTATAATAATTTTTAAGGCAAATGCCTATATTATGATTTTCGATAAGGATTTATATAAAATGACTTTGGCTATTTTATGGCCTATTACAAAGATTTGTATAAAATGATTTTGGCTATTTTACGGCCTATTACAATGATTTGTACGAATTGATTTTTGGTACTAATTTTATACCAAAGTTATATTGATGGAATTTATTAAACTCTATGAATTCACTCGGCGTTATCGCTGACCTTTTCTTTTAACATGTTTTATCTCAGGTACTTGATTCTCGGGAAGACGACAAGAATTCATGGCCCGCACTTAAACAATAATTTCCATTCAAATTCTTTGTAAAACTTGTATGAAATAATATGACTTGGGACCGATGTAACTTTGATATTTATGAATGGAAATGCTTTTATTATTAAACGACGCGATTTTTATGCGTTGTCTATGATGTGAGTAATGTGCTATCCCGTAACACCAACGAGTCTTCCGCTGTATTGAGTTGTATAAATTTGGGGGTGTTACATACAACATATAGACATTAACAGGCCAATGTAGCCTTAATGGACAATAAACCCGACTAATTTGGTAAAACACTTATAAACTTACTTATTGGGCTTAACCCATTTGGGCCTAACATGTAAAGTATAATACTGATAATAAAAGTATAATTGGTCTAATATAATATATTGTGCTTGTAATAGGTCCATTGGGCATCAAAATGTAAACAAGTTGAACTAGTGTAACTAGTCTTGAAAATTTCTAACACATAACACTAAAATGAGTAAATGAGAATATATAAACCCACTTGATCATCATATATATAAAATCATCATATGTATACATAATTGTTATTTTTATAAAGTCATTGGACAAAAGTCTAAGACGAGTATTATTTGTCTAGGTTTCCGTGATTGAAGCACGTACCGTACATCCAAATCGCCTATAACCGCCTTCCCACATCAACGTGAGTTCATAGCCTCGCACTCTTTTAAATGTTTTATGAAATGTTTTATAAACCCGCGAGGGGGATAACATGTTAGTTTTTATAAAATAGGACTCTAGTTGTGCCGATTGTTTGTTTGTTGAGTTGGACCCGAATGATTGTATGACCCGATGAATGATTATATGACCCGATAGATGAAATAAAATGGATTATTAAAGTTAGGTTATGTCACTAAAAGTCCCATTAGCATGAATTGTGAACTACCGGGATTTGGTAGTGCTTATGCATATAATAGTACTAATTGGGGACGATCACCCCAGTTCGCGCCTTGATGGTTGATCCCCGTCGTGCCACATTGATTGGTAAGCGAATTTATGTATGAGAAGATTTACACAAGCGCGATTATTGTGACGACACGCTAATTTAGATGGGAAAATTGAGTTTCGGGCTAGATACCCGTTGTTTGTTGTAGTAAGGTAACAATGTCATGCGGCTTATAATAATCCAAATAACAAAATACTGCTATACGCATTAAATTACGATATATTGCCTGACTAGCAATACGAGGTCTTACTATTGATATTATGTTCGTGTTTTGGTGTTTCATAACCATATTCATATAACGGTTTTTATTTAACTCTATACAACGTTATAAACGTATTGTATGATGTTTTTACGACAATGGTTCGTATAATAATTTTGAAGGCAAACGCCTATATTATGATTTTTGATAAAGATTTATATAAAGTGAGTTTGGCTATTTTATGGCCTATTACAAAGATTTGTACAAAATGATTTTCGGTAATAATTTTATACCGATGCTATATTGATGGATTTAATTAAACTCTACGAATTCACTCGGCGTTTTCGCTGAACTTTTCTTTTAACATGTTTTATCTCAGGTACTTGAAGGTAATTCTCGGGAAGACGACAAGAATTCATGGCCCGCACTTAAATATTAATTTCCATTCAAATGCTTTGTAAAAATTGTATGAAATAATATGACTTGGGACCTATGTAAACTTGATATTTATGAATGGAAATGCTTTATTATTAAACGACGCGATTTTTATGCGTTGTCTATGATGTGAGTAATGTGCTATCCCGTAACTCCAACGAGTCTTCCGCTGTATTGAATTGTATAAAGTTTGGGGGTGTTACAAGTTTTTCGTCACAAACAATGACTGCGCGGTATCTCGCTAACCAGTCCATGCCAATAATAACATCAAAACTACCAAGGTTTACGGGGATAAGGTCGATGTTGAACGGATGTTTGGAAAGATTTAAGGTACAACCTCTAATGATAGTGTTAGCATCTACAGCTTTACCGTTAGCTAATTCTACGGAGTAACGGTGATCTAAGCTTGTAGGAATAACTTCTAGTACTTGGCTAAATTCAGTGGATATAAAACTTCGGTCTGCTCCAGTATCAAACAAAACAGATGCATAACGATTGTTCAGTAGAAACGTACCAGTAACGCCATTTGAGTCGGGGTTGGCTTTTGCATTGCCGACCACGTACACTCTGGATGAAGCTCCTCCACTGTTCTTGTTCTGGTTGGACCGCTTAGGGAAACTTGGTCTCACGTGTCCTGGTGCTCCACACTCATAGCACACAACTCCCTTCTTGGGTCCATTGTTGTTTCCTCCAGCAGCGTTGTGGTTCCCCTGTTGTCCATTCTCGTTCCCACGGGCATTGTATCCACCCCGGTTATGGTAGTTCCCAGTGTTCTGAGTGGGTCGGGCCTGAGTGACAGCATTAACTCGACAGGTTTTAGCAAAATGACCCACTTGTCCACGTCTGTAGCAGGTCTAGCATGGGTTATCAACAGTATGATGATAGTTGCACTTTAAGCACAATGGTTTGGCGCCCACGTACGAGTAAGCTCCTGCAGAGGTAGCACTGTAAACTTGCCCAGCATTCTGCTTCTTAGGATGCTACTGGTGCTGACTGCGGAAATACTCATCTGCCTTTCGCTTGTTGTCAGATTGCCTCTCGGATATGGTACGGACTCTTTTGTTGATCAATGCCGTAGCGAACTCAATGGCATTCTCGACGGTAGTAGGTCGAGATGCAAGCACACTGTCGTGAATGGCGTCTGGGAATCCACCCAATACTTCTCAATCTTATCTTCCTCCTCCACAAACATTCTGGTACACATTAGGGTCAACTATATGAACCTTTGGTTGTACGCAGTGATGTCATTGTTCCTGAATCTGAGATCCCACAATTCGATCTCAAGTTTCTTCATTTCTCCCCTTGGACAGTATTTCTCTGTCATTCTCTCCTTTAGCTCAGTCCAGTTGAGAGCATAGGCAGCATCATGTCCAAGAGTAGCAACAACAGAGTTCCACCAAGTAAGAGCACTCTCAAGTAGGGTGCAGGTGGAAAACTTCACTTTGTTCTCTTCTGCACAGTCGCTGATGTGGAATACCGTTTCCAACCTCTCAAACCACTGCATCAGTTCCACCACTCCTTCTTTGCCCTTGTAGTAGGAAGGCTTACATTTCAAGAATTCGGGGTAAGAGCAACCCCTGGTGGTCTGATTATTCCGACGGTTGTTGGAGTTTTGACTATCGTCTATGTTTTTGATGGCAGCCATCGCAGATGCGATGCCTTGGTCAATCATTTCCCTTAGTTGGGCAGCAGTGATGTTTTAGGTAGTGTCAGAATTGTTGGGGTTCGTTCTAGTGATTACTATTTTTCTATAATTATACACAAAAATGAAATCATTAGTTCAAGATGTTAGCACAATTTTATATAATTACACGAAAAGAAATTCATGCATAGACTTTGCAACAAATTGGATAACCTGTTTAAAGTTCATAATATAATACAGTACATGATATAATAAAAGCTAATGGGTACATGACGTAAGTCTAGAATAGGAATACAGTACAAAATGCACAACCTAATCCAAGACAGAGCACAGCCCGCCTGTCTGGGATGGTGGTACATGAAATCTAAAGTACATCATCTATGAATCCTTAATCTAAATAGTACAATACAAAGATACAACTGACTAAAGAAAGTAAAAATACATGAGGTCCTATATCATGATAGCCAGTATGCAACCCTAATAGCTTATCATGATGTATAAAAGATCTAGCACATCTATCTACTCCTGCCTAACGGACTCCTCGGATATGGCTGGTGCCACTGGCGGTGATGAGACGGCTGGTGCCTGCATGGCAACCTGCATCGTGGTCATGGCAGTCCTGGTCTCCTTGAGCCGTCGGAGTGCCTCTAGGAACTGGTCTCTGAGAGTCTGCTGAACTCCCCTGAGATGAGCGGTCACTGACGTCAATCCCTGATGACGGACCTCCTGGAGGTCGAAGAAAATAGAAAGAGTCACCTCCAAGGTCAAGAGAGCGGTGTGAGTATCCGTCTGCTGGCTCTGGAGCAAGTAGATCTGCTCACGGAGGAACTCATTCTCCTCCAGCAACCACTGGAGAGAATGATAAGTAGTAGACCACGCTCCTCGTGCAGCGTGCGCCTCAGCACTCACGGTCTAAGATAGAAGGTCTTGACGCTGCTGTAGAACAGCGCGCTCGGTCTTTCCGGCCGATAGCAGAGCAAGAATATCTGCTACATCCTGGGTCTGGCGTGCGGCCAGTGCCGTAATCTGGGCCTGAACGGGGTCAGCATGTCTAGCCCGGGAACCATCACCGGTCTCGAAAGTGGAATCGAGGGGTGCCTCATACCTCCTCTTACGAGGTGGCAGAGACTCAGGTACACGGTCCCGCAACAAAGTCACTAATGGTACAGGTGGTATGGCAGCAGGAGGCTAGACCTCTTCCCCAGCGGGGGAAATAGGTGGAGTAGAGATGAGTGCCTCAATAGATGTGGCATCGACAGAAGTGTGACTATCGCCTGAGTCACTGGCAGATAACCATCCCCACAAGACGGTCGTCGGGGATACGGCAGCAGGTGTATCAGTAGGTGATGTCATGGTAAATCTGAAAGTAATATAGTTTTAATTGACATAAGTATAAACTTACTCAAGTTAAGAGTTTTGGGAAATAATAACTTAAATTATATAATAGTGCCGTTTAACATTGCGATGTTAAAGGTTACGTTAATACTTATAAGATTAATCAACCGGATGTTAATAATCATTGCACAGGCAATCACACAATCGATGTATGCTCTACATTCTATATGCTTAACTATTCTAGTCCCGAAAATCCCTAAAGATTTTTAAAGCAGTTATAGTCCAGATTATATAAAATTTTTATTTTTATATTTATTTTAATTTTTGTTCTGATTCTCTATAACTATCGCTCTGATACCATTCTGTGACACCCCCAAATTGAGTCAAATGCAGCGAAAATAATATTTGGGTGTCACGTAGGTGGATCAACAGCAAACAGAATATAGAGCAACAAATAAAAGATTATCCTTACATTTATTACATGACTGAAAGTGCAAATAGTATTAAAATAGTCTTTAACATTGTTCAGTAGTTTGAATTATTCCCCAGTTTATAAAACCCCAGATGAGCTCTATAAATGTAGCCTATCATGATGCTTGACTCCATGCACACCAATACCTGCTTTAGTTTCCTGAGAAAACATGCTTAGAGAGTCAACATAAAGTTGGTGAATTCACAGGTTTAATAAAATAAGTTTGGACAATAAACATTCACTGAAGTAGTAATGCACAAAGCATCAATACTTAAAAGTAATTACATTCCCATATTGCCTGAAACTGAGACTAGACAGTTAAGTCCTTAACAAATAAGGACCCTTCGCCTTATAAAAAGGCACCCATAAAAATAATAAGTGCTGACATGTGAAACATCTGTTGTCCTAGCCTAGGCACAGTGAGCATGACTCACCCAGATGGGGACGGTCAATCCCAAATAGATCTATTTATAACATTCAGGTAATTCAATAATTCTAACAGTTTCAGATGCACGGGTCATGCAGGTTCATCTACAATAGGCAGTAACCAAAGGTTTCACAGTTCAATCTATGTCCATAAAATAAAATATGTTGCATGTTTTCTTCCTCATTAAAAGGTTTAAAAGTTTGTCAATATATAAAGTGGGGCCATGAACTCACCTCAGTAGTACATCAATAAGTCAGTAGATAAATCTAATAAGGATGCTCACGATACAATCAACAACCTAAATAATTATAAGGTCTCAGTAAATGCATAACATAATGCATAAAAGTTTCAGAATAAATCTGTGCATGCTTATACTGGTTTTAAGCATTTTATTACGATACTTGTATTTTAGTTCATCGTTGTACAGTCCCAGTAGTATTTATTTTAAGTATAAAATAAATAATAAAGTTAAATCAATTAATCCATTTAATTAATACTTTTGTACTTATGTTGTTTATAAAAGGACTTTAAATATTTATAAAAGGTAGTTTTATATATATTTAAAGTAATAGAAAATAAATATAATTAATGTATTTATTTTATAAGTTAATCATTTTTAATTTATATTTAATATCTAAATAACGTTTGTAAAACGTATAACATTTTAATCAAATTCCACGTTTATGTAGTGTTTAGAATTATTAAATTATAAGTTTGGAAAAATAACAAATGTTATGTTTATTTAAGTTTTACGTTTTAAATAAAGGATGTAAATATATAGAAATTTTAGGGTTCGTTATACTTTGTATAAAATACGTTTTAGTCCTTCTATTTAAATAATTACCCGCGGTTAAATTACTTTTATACCCCTAGGGTTTCTAAATCTTCCGAGTAATTACGATATTGCTCCCTCCCTAGTTACACGTGTAACTAGGGTTTGTTTAAGTTTCATTAAATGTCAAAAATGGTCCCTAAACATTCGGCTTAAATTAGGACTTGTTATAGTTTCACAAATTGGCATTTTTGGTCCTCCAACATTCGGCTAATATTTAAGTGTTGGAAATACGTTTTACGTATTAAGAAGGATCGATCACTCCAACAATAGTCCATGTAATAGCTCGTAGTTTAGTTAATTATCTTTATTTAACAAACAAACCAAAGCCTAGCCTACAACATGTGTAGGCCGGCCCAAATGTAAGCCCAAGCCCATGACAAGGGCTTGGGTATATAAACCCTCTCCTTAGATGGAGAGGGTGTGTGGTTCTTCATTTTACACATAGCTGAAAAGTGTTTTTCTTTCACTTTCTCTCTCTAAGTGTGTGTGTTCTCACCATCTCTCTATCTCTTTCTCTCTCTAAAACATAAGCAAGATTTACATATCATACAAATGGTATCAAGAGCCATGGGATGATTGTATTGTTTATGTGTTTATGTTCTTGATTCATACGCCTATTTTTGATCCATTTCACACGAACCAATTTTTTTTTTTATGTTTTTTATTGTTTTTTCTTGATACAAATCTTCTACATAGTTGTGGTAGAGATTTGGTATAGTTACTTTGGCTAAAAACACAAAATTTTTGGGTGTTTTGATCATTTTTTGGCTTAAAATCACGTATTGGTTGAGTTTTGTCCGAGAAAAGTGGGATTTATTCCGATCTGGTCATCGGAAAAGGGTTTATAGTATTCCGATCAGTGTAATCGGAATAGGGTTTAGGGATTCCGATTTGGTGCATTACTATAAGGACATTTCGATTTGTTATTCCGATTGGGTATTTCGATTAGTGTATTCCGATAGTGTTTATTCCGACAAGGGTATTCCGATTAGGGTATTCCGATAGTGTTTATTCCGACAAGGGTATTCCGATTAGGGTATTCCGATTAGGGTATTCCGATTAGGGTATTCCGATTAAGGGTATTCCGATAGAAAATTCCGATCAACGGTATTCAGATAGACTTTTCCGACAGCTTTCTGATCTTTATTCCGATCAACATTCCGATAACCAAAAATTATTCCTTAAAAAATTTCGAACAATCGTGTGTAATTTTGACTTGGAATTTTTGGTTTATTGAGAACATATTTTAGGGGATTTTAACATTGTTTCTCGACATCAACTCACAACAACAAACACATTTACTTTCTCTCATTGTTCGATCAATATTTTTAAATCTTAGCTTATCGAAATGGAGTACACATTTCTTACGGATAAGTCCATCCTCTCGGGTACGGATAATCGTCCACCAATGTTAGAGAAATGTATGTACGAGGATTGGACTTCCCGAATGGAACTTTACATGTTGAACAAAGAGAATGGACATCTCATTTTGGCATCGGTGCTCAATGGACCATTAGATTATGGTACAATGACGGAAGGTACAACTACTCGTCCTCGCACAACGGGTGAATTGACTGGAGATATGAAGATTCAAGACAAATGTGATAAGTATGCTACAAACATCATTCTCCAAGCCCTTCCTCCAGATTTCTACAAACTCGTCAGCAAACATAAAGTTGCCAAAGAGTTATGGGAATGAATTCGTGTTCTAATGCAAGGCACCTCGTTAACTAAACAAGAACGAGAGTGTAAGCTTTATGATACCTTTGATAAGTTTTCCTATGTGCCAGGGGAGACTCTCAATGATTACTATCTGAGATTTACCCTATTGTTGTATGAGCTTAATATCTATGGCATGGCAATTCCTACCTTTCAATTGAACACCAAGTATTTGAACACTCTTCCTCCAAAATTGAAAAAATACGTGACGGATGTTAAATTGGCTAAGGACTTTCATAACATCAATGTGGATCAACTTCAAGCTTTTCTTCAACAACACGAATGCCACGTGATCGAGGCTCGGTTGTCTACACCTCAAGTTCATGATCCACTTGCAATGTATGCTTCTCAACGAAACATGGCTTATACTTATCAACAACCATCATACTTGCAGCAGCCACCACCACACACCTATCAGCAACCATCTTATCAACCACCAATGATGCCAAAGCAAGCATTTCAACAAAGTGTTCATCATCAATCTTTTCCACAGCAACCACCATATCAGACATCACCATCACAAGCGAACACTTCTCCAATGGGCTACACCCCTCAGCAAGGATACTTTCCTATTGAAGCACAACCAGCACAAGCCTTCTACTCTAATGAACTTCCACCAATCCAAGCACCGGTCTTTACTCCAAATGATACGCCAGCTGATATTCTAAACCATCTCACTGCCTACTTGTCAAAACTTGTTGCAACTAGGGGATTTCCACCAACAAACAATCAGCTCCGCACCTCTTCAAATCCTCGACAACAAGCTATTGCTCAAGATTGTCAAGTAACAGTGCAACCTATTCAGGGAAAGAAAAATTCATATGGACCTCCTACAAGGACTGTGAATGCTCAAGTTGTGCCTTCTCAAGCTAATGGAAATGGAAGCCTCATTGGTCCTTAAAAGGTTGTGACTTGCTACAATTGCCGAGGACAAGGTCATATGGCTAGGCAATGCACTTAGCCGAAAAGGAGAAGGGATGATGCATGCTTTCGTGAGAAGATTTATTTGGTTGATGCTCAGTCTAAGGGGAAGATTTTGGATTCAGAGGAGTTAGCATTTCTTGCAGACCCAGGGGCAGCAGATACTGAAGGCATTGCAGTCGTTTCTACTTCTAATGCAGCTTATCAAGCAGATGATCTTGACGCATATGATTCGGATTGTGGTGATGTTGATGCAAAAGTTGGGTGATCCTTGCTAGACCTGAATTAGGCTTAATTCGGGCTGGCTGGGCTCCGACTCCTACACCAAGTGAACTGTATGGTTGGGATCCTGCACACTAAACAATGCGCGTTAGACTTACCGTAGGAATGTTTCCCACGATTAGACTCCAGCGTGAGAGTAAGTAATCGGTTAGGGTTTATAGGAAACAGATGGAGTTGAGAGTGTATAGAACGTAATCCCTTTGTGGAACCCTTGGGGGGTTCTTTTTATAGGCAGTGAAACCCTAATGGACTGTCACTGATAATTCGGCCCCAAGGAAGGATAAGCACTAGAATTAGATTGATTGTTATCTTCTAAATATGGTGAGTGAATATCCTTTCCATTGGGGCAAATCCTAATCATAGACAGAATATGATTCTGTCTAACCCTGTACCGGCCATGCCAGGCCGTGGGCCTCACACGTGTGTGCGATTACTGTTCATCCAAGCCCATAAGATCAAATGACTTTATTCCCACCCATCTGTGATGGGCCGGATACGGGTAGTACCCGTGGGCCGGGCTCCTGACCAGGCTGGGGACTATACATCATCATGTCCCCCCAGTCTAGTTGTTACAGCCGTAGGCGTAACCTCTAGACTATCAAGATGCTCTCCGGACATACCAAGAAAGACCTAGGGAATAATAAATATTTAAGATTTTGCTTTGGCCGCACGTGGCTGCTTGTATAGGAATGTTATTCCAATAGAACCTCAGCCGCACGTAACGGCCGAGACAAATTAAATGTAGCATTGAATATTGTCTTACGTAAGACCGCACATCCCGACACAAGAATAAATGCATTAATGGTAGTCAACTGGTCAGCCGCACTTCTGCAAAAGTGCACCATTAATGCCCACCATTGAACCACGTAAAACTGCTAAGAAGTGACCCGTGGGTCCCTTTTGACGTTTCAGAAGTGTCAGAAATCCTATCCGTAGGATAGGCTCGCCATTTTGAAAAAGAGATTTTGTATACCCTTTTTATATTTCTATTATCGTTCCTCGACTCACTCGAATTGAAATCCAATTTACGTTAGACTATGTTTGTTTTCGGTAAATAATATTTTTGGTATTTTTAATTTAAAACTATTTAAAATAAAAGCTATTTAAAATTTAAATCTAATTAAACTAAAATAAAGACTTTTAAACTAAACATTTTTTTTTAGTCTAATTAAACTTTAATCGAAATCTATTTTAAAATAAAACGTAAATCTAAATTGAAAACTAATTAATTTTAAACTAAAGACTTTTAAATAAAAACTCTTTTTAAATAAACAAAATAAAATGAAAACAAATTTAAAATTATAAAAGTAGATAAAATATTTTTTTATTCTTTTTTTTAATTATTTATTTTTTTTTTAATTAAAAACTGGATTAAAGAAAATTAATTATAAAACTTTTGATTAAATTTAAATAAACTAAAAACTTTGAATAAATCTATTTAAACAAAACTGCCACTAAATCTAAATCTATATTAATTTAAAGGTGCGAAAGAATACACAAAAAGACTATTAGATGAGTTGGATGGAGCGTATGTTGCCAGACGAGAGGTCTGGGGTTCGATCCCCAGCCCAGACCTGTTTTTGGTTATTATTTTTATGGTATTTTCCTTTTGACAGGTTAAAAACCAAACAGTAACCCTACAGACCAATTGGGTCTGTAGTAAGCAGTAATATCAGCATTAAGGAATAAGCTCAGACCACCAAATATAACCAATAAGCATACAAATCAAATAAAGCTAAATAAGCAAACTCGAAACTAAATAGATGAACAGTAAAGCATAAAAGCTAATAATCCCTATAAAATAAGCTGACTAAATCAGATCATAAACTGAATCAAAAATAATAAGCAAATCTTAAACGCAAACAATTAAGCTAGATAAGCCAAACAAAAATCTAAATAAGCAGTAGCAAATAAGCATAAACAGTATAAGCTATGACGCATAAACAGTAAAAGCTATGACTGTACAAACCAAATACGCCAAATAAACTGTAAAAAAAAAACTCAATAAGCAATTAAAATAAGCAAATAATCCTAGACGGAACAGATAAGATAATATGATAGAACTAAAATAAGCAAAACTAAATCCAAACAAACCAAACAGAAATTAAAAAAAAACTTATAAGAACTAAAAGCATATAAATCTAGCAGATCTTAACACAACTCGAAATCTAGACAACAGCAGACATATAAACCTAATAAGCAGACATAATTTAAAGCTATCAACTAAGCAGTAACTTAAAAATAAAGAGCAGATTCAAAAGCAATCAAAAACACAAATAATCTAACAATTCAACTAAACTAGAAAAATAAAAAAAAATTGAAAGAACCTTGAGTCGAAACCGTTGGGACGTAGTAACGCGCTGAACGTACTATTGAACCGAAAACTAACGCCACCATTAGTCATCAACCCGAAACACCAAAGAACACGACTAATCATCAACGTCAATCTTTGAACAAGAACAACCTCGAACAGTAATATCTTTGACCCCAGCAGAATCCAAACCCACTTTCTTTCTCTTTTCTTTTCTTTTTTTTTTTTTTTTTTTTTTTTTTTTTATATATAAAAATGATACGAACAGTGAAGTTAAAAAATTAAAGGCAGATTAAATTAAAAATAGATTGACAGAAACTTAACTTTGCAAGAAAATTTAATAAGACAGAATTAAAGTAAACTTAATTTTTCATTAATCAAAATAAGAGAGTACAAAACTGGAATTGAAAAATTACAAGATTAACTCTACCTAATTTACTGAAAATAAAATCTAACTTACCCTACTCCTATTTTAACTAAATAAAACTGAAAAATAAATAATAAAAAGCTTGATGATGCCTCTTGAGAAATGGGGGTTTTTATAGGAGAAAACCCTCAAACCTTTCCTTGGTGCCTACGGCTTAAGATCTTGGCCGCATATCATCTTTTCTCTTTCTTTTCTTCCATCAAACGGCTGAGATTGTTTTTAGTCATGGATTGCCAGCTTGTCTTTAATTTGATTGGAGGATATGAGGACCACCAGTGGATCTTCCGAAAAAGATGGGGGATTTAATTTGTTTTGATGTGAATTAAACTATGAGGGTAAAAGCCCCAATTTTTAAGAGTAAAAATTGGGTGAAAATTAATTAGGGTTTGAGGGAAGGTGGATGGCGTTTGTTTAGGAGGTGGAAGAGAATGAAAAAAAAACAGTAAATGTTTCTTTGTTTTTTATCGACTGGAATAAAAAGGTGGGTGGGAGTTAAGTAAAAAAAAAACGTTTTATTTAATTATGGTTGGGAAAATTGTTGTGTGAAAACACGTGTGAGAGAGAGGGGATAAATACAAAGCGTGTGTTTGAAATGGGGGTAAGGTTGACTGGGTAAGGTTGACTGGGTAGAAATGATTTGCTAGCAACTTTACATTCCGTTTAATTTTTCTTTTTGTAATGGGCTGTTGGCCCAAATGTATCACTCACTCCTATTTGTACTCAATTGGGCCAGGCACAACTTCCGTCCCTATTTTCATATGTTATAGCTAAATGGGCTTTTAAGCCCATTTATCCAAATGTGGGACCCACAAGACTTGAATATCTTCAAAAAATATTAAATCCGCTAAAAACGAGCTTGACTTTGGCTTTCTCGTTTATTTCCTTCAAACTCGTGTCGGTTTAGCCGGTTTTCGTGATCTTTGCACACTTTTGGACTTTTGATCTCGTCTTTGACTATTTCTTGACTTTTCTTCGACATTTGACCGTGAAATCCCGTGTTTTCTCTTCTTTTGATCATTTGTACCTATTTTAACACAAAAACACAAAACCACGCGTAATTCTGACTTTTATGATATAAAACACATGATTAGGTCTTGTTTTTCCTTGATTTTAGTGGCAAAAGGATAAGTGTTTTCACACTTATTAATAGGCGTAGTGGCCTACACATGTCAAACATCCACGTTACCTCGGAAACCAAGGCAACCCTATATAAGAGTTGGTGTGTGAGTTTGTTACACACACAGTTCATACTCTTTTCCGCCATTGTTATTTCCAAGCTCCATCCTCCAAACTTTTGCCTTCTATTCCACGGATTTCCTCCGCCGTAGGTTAGATCATCACGCCTTACAAAACCTTTTTATAAAACATGGTAAAGGTCAACCCTCTTATCACGGATGTCCTGAACGTGATGTCTGCAGAAAAATACATAGACTTTTTGTCGAAGTATTACATTCCCGAAAGCGTACACCCCACCTATCCAGGTGAAGGTGAGGCAATTACGGATGCACCAAAGGGGAAGATAGGCGTGTACACGCGCCTATTTGACTCGGCCAACTACCGTATCCCCCTGTCTAAATTCCTGGTAGATCTGCTTTTATACTATGACTTCCACATAACCCAGCTTCACTGCATAGGGGCGTGTAAAATCAATCAGTTTGAAATTACATGCCATACATGCGACATAACCCCGACCGTGAACCTATTTAGGGCGTTTTACTCCCCCCAACTAGTGAATGGGTGGTTATCGTTTAATAAACGATCCGGGAATGCCCCCATGACGTATAGGAAGCCCTTAGACTCCCTTAAGAACTGGTACGACCATTACTTTTTTGTGGATGAAAAAGTATTCCCCACTCCCTTCGTCCTTAAAACCAGGGTACCCAAAGATTCTCCGCCCAAATCCAAAGACTATAGCAGCAGAGACCTGAAAATACTAGATACCCACCGCACAGAATTCCATAATGGGTTGCCGGAACATTTTTTGTGCTTAGTAGGATTAAGCCGTCGTTATTATGGGAGGGAGAACTTATATCCGTGCTTTCTGACGGAGCGTGGACAGGGTAGGTGTACTTTATACTTTGTAAATGTGATAAACGTCATTTGTATTGTAGGACCGTACTGACCCGTGTATTTATAAATGTCCGCAGAAATGAACCTACACGGATTATTGCGCCAGGGTGACCCAATGAAGGTGCCTGAAGGATTCCGCCCATTGAAGGAGAATGAACTCCCCCCTCTCGATGCGACCGCAGACCGTACCATTCCATTCGAAATACCCTTTGGATTTCCATAATGAAGATGGTGGAGAGCTACTATTGGAGGGCGCCGCGACGCACCAGGAAGACGAAAGTGATTTCCTCAACCTTGAGGATGAAGACATCACTCAAGCCTCTGGGTCCGCCCAACCCACGTCCAGAAAGAGAAAGACCACCAGGAGGGTGGCAAAGACAATAGGGGATGAGGCGGGGGCCTCGAATGCTCCCCCAAAGAAACTAAGGAAAGATCATCCGCAGTACCAGGAGGGAAGTGGTACTGCGACGGCCCAGGCCAACCCCACACCGCACATGGATGAGCAAGTCTGGCGAGCTACCCCCGTGAGTGTCGTAGCTCCTACCGCCCCAGAACCTGCGACTGGTACCACGTAAGCACCCCTCGTCTTCCAGTCTTTCCTTGTCTTTTTGCTTGTTAAATATTAAATGCCTAAACAAAAGTTGCATATGTCAATAACAGCGCAGATCCGTCAACTGTAGCTCAAGAGGAAGAGGTAGAGAGGAACCCTTCCCCCACAACATCAAACAGACCCCCGTCCCTTGCTGCGACACACGCCGAGGAACCCCTCCCCGAAGGACCAGAAAATAGCCTGCGCCTAGCCTGGAATCTCTCCAGTTTAACAAGGTTGGAGGCGGAGTCTGAGTGTTCGGAATTTATCGAGCATATTACCCCTCCAGCCCTTGCACATGATTTAGACGAGCTGGATCATGAATCCTGGCTGGAGCAGTTTGATGTGTCGTCCGCTCATCAAGTGACGGTTGGTGCCGCTTTAAGACGCCGCCTGATCAAGACCCTGGCAAATGTGAAGCGTGCAGATAAAAGGATAGCTCGTCGTGAAGCATTAGTTGTGAAGAATGAGAAGACCATTGCTAACTTGCAAACGGCGCTGGTTACGGCCGAGGCTACAGTAAAGGAGCAAGCCCATCATGCCGACAACCGAGAAAAACGCATCGCCGAGCTCGAGGCCCTCGTAGCCACATCGAACGAGAATGTATGCTTTCAACAAGAATATTATACATATATTTTTTCCTTTTTTTGACCCAAGAAAAAACATATTATCCTTGAGATAACTCTAAGTTCCATATGCAGGTGTCCGCGGCCGAAGCCTCTACCAAAGCTGTAACCGTACAAGCAATCAACATCGCCCAGGAGCGCGATGCGCTGAAGGATGAGCTAACACAAGTGCGGACCAATTTGGAAGAGCAAGCTGCAACGACTGAGGAGGAGCTGAGCAAGATGGTCACAAGGTGTGCTGAAAGAATGTGTCCTCCGTTGCTATCTGCCATAGCTGGGTGCAGGTGGATGATTGGACAAGGAATGCGCCTTGCCGTAAGCAAGGTCATTGAAGCTCTGCACCTGCTGCAAGCATTCGCCGGGGTCGTGTCGGATGGGATCGACCGTGGTAGGCATGAGGGCTTGGTCCAGGCTGCGGAATTGATAGGTAAGAACGAAGATATTATGCAGCATCCCTACCATAACCCTTCAGCTGCGGACATGATGACCGCATCAATGGATGCACTTGCAGGGATACAACACCCTCTTTTGGACGAGTTGGAAGCGCTGAAGGATGCTCCTAATGAACTGGTAATGTCCAAGCTCACTGCGGATCCCATCCAACTGACCTTGCCTACTTACGAATCCGTGTCAAAAGTAATGAAAGGTGAAAAACTGCTTGCTGAGGCGTTGGATGCGACTGCGATCATGGCGCAGGATGGAAAGAACGCTCGTGGGGAGGCCCTCCGTGCTCTGATCGAAGAAGGGAAGAAGGACATAGGGGAATTCCTACCTCAATTGTAATTTATCTCGTAAACATTTGTAGCTTATATTCGTCCGTGCATGTACACGGCTAAGACTGATGTGTGAAATAACTGTCTTTTGTACGTAAGTCCGTGACAACCACGGCCATTTTGTTATGATTTGGAAACTTGTGTATTTTTATTTTGTTAAATATCGTATACCGACACTGCATGACATGTCACGTCTTACACAAAATAGGAAATACATTCAAGTCTATAGTTTACTAGACATGCGACGTGCGTCTTTATTATGCAAAGCACTGCGTGAGTACGGCATATGGAAACTTACCACAACGTCTTGTGAGTAAGGTGTCTAGTAAGGATACATGATCCGCGTCGCTGGGGTTGCATCCCTCTTACGCGACAAGTTGAATTAGTAGGTTCACTTAATCCTCTTACCTCGCCTGGAGGCGTATAGTACATGTACGGTGATTGAATGAATGCATATGAAGGAGACATGGCATATTATAAGAATAACTAAAATTCACATGACTAACAAAATCCTAAGAAAAATAATTTGCACAAAACAAGTCGTGGAGCTAGCTAGGCACCACGGCATTTTATTAGAACGTTTACACTTTTTGTTTGAACAAGAATGGGAAGTCTTAAAACAAAAAAGGAACCTAGAAATAACATACGAAACAAAACAGATAGAGTACATGGATCTTCCTTAAAGCCAAGTGTAGCGAAGTATCCATGCGGAAGCCGTAGCTTTCAAAGATAACACCTTTTAAGATTGGATATGTTCCATGTGCGTTCCAGATCGCGGCCATCCATGTCAGGTAACTTGTACGCGCCTCGTCGTAAGGCTTCCGTGACCTCATACGGTCCCTCCCATTTAGGGCCCAGCTTTCCTATATTCTCCGCTCGACTTGCTTCGTTAGCACGATAGACATAGTCTCCCGGTCGAAAAGAAACACCTTTAACCTTGGAGTCATAATAAGCCTTCATTTTAGCCTTGGACTTAGCCTCATTAATGGTTGCTATCTCCCTTTTTTCTGTCAATAGATCCAAGTTGATCCGCAGTTGCTCGTCGCTTGTGACGACATTAACCTCCGATGTGCGGATGGTAGGCATTCCTATTTCTGCTGGTATAACAGCTTCGGTGTCGTAGGCCAATGCAAATGGAGTGTCCCTATTGGCTGTTTTGATCATGGTCCTATGCGCCCATAGGACATGCGGTAGCTCATCCACCCATTTGGCACTTCGTTCCTCCAGGCGTGCCTTGATGCCGTTTCCCAAGCTTCTGTTTTGTCGTTCCACAAGGCCATTTGTCTGCGGGTGCTTAACAGACGCGAAGCGCCGTTTGATATTCAGTGATGCGCACCAGTCCTTGAATGGATTATCCGCGAACTGTTTACCGTTGTCCGAGATGATTTCTCCTGGTAAGCCAAAACGGCTCACAATGTTCTCCCAAACAAACTTTTTAACTTGTTTGCCTGTGATGGATTTGACTGCCTTGGCCTCTATCTATCGTGTAAAGTAGTCCATTACGATAATCAAGAACTTAACTCCCCCCGCAGCTACAGGAAACGGTCCTGCGATGTCGATTCCCCACTTATAGAATGGCCATGGGGATGTAATAGGTGTAAGCTCCTGCTGCGGATGTAGCGGCACTGGTCTATGCACTTGGCAATCACTACACTTGCGAATCATGTCGCGCGCGTCCCTATGCATGGTAGGCCAATAATATCTTGTACGTAGGGCTCGAGCTACCACGGATCGTGGACCTGCGTGCATGCCGCATAACCCTTCATGTATCTCACTGATCACATAAGTGGCCTGACGTGGTCCAACACACCGCAACCACGGCTGCAAGAAAGAGCGCTTATAGAGGATACCTTCTCGAAGCTCGAAGTGCTGCGACTTCCTTCTGATGCGCAGTGCCGCTTTTTCATCGTCCGGAAGGGTTTCATTAGTTAAATAGTTGACGATCGGGGTCATCCATGTAGGTCCATCCTCCTCAACTATAGTAGCGACCTCCCCTTCTGTTATAGACTTTTACTAGAGTATTTCCACCAAGACATGCTTGTACAAGTGGGCGAAACTTGTAGATGTGATCTTGCTAAGAGCATTCGCCTTCTTGTTCTCACCTCTTGGTACCTGCTTAATGTAAAGATTTTTACTAGTTGAAAAATTCGTTTTCTCGTTATCTCTTCGAATTGATTTCCGGTTAATTGTGTGAGATTAGTTGTTCTTGGTGAAACAAATATTTTTGGTTTTGGAGAATAAATGAGCAAGACTTAATAATAAATGACGCAAAATTAAAACAAGTTAAAATGTAAACGGTGCGATATTTAAAACTTTAAAAGTAAATGACGAAAAAAATGAAAGTACGTAAAATTAAAACTTAACATAAATTAAATGATGCAAATAAAAATTTAACTAAAAGAAAAGTGAATAAAAATTCAAATAAATAAAAAGGCGGGAAGAATCAAACTTGAAATTAAAAGAAGAAAACTTAAAAATAAAAACAGAAAGAACCTTGATTCGGAAGTTTAAAACTTCCGAATGAATACAATTGAGTCGGAACGTCAAAACTTCCGAATGAAGGACCTTGAGTCGGAACTTCAAAACTTCCGAATGAAGAACCTTCAAAACTTCCGAATGAAGGACCTTGAGTCGGAACTTCAAAACTTCCGAATGAAGGACCTTGAGTCGGAACTTCAAAACTTCCGAATGAAGGACCCTTGATCCGGAAGTTTTGGCTCATTCGGAACTTTGTTGATCCGGAACACTTCCGGATGAAGCTTGATTCGGAACTTTTAAAGTTCCGAATGAACCCTCTTGATCCGGAAGTTTCCTGAGAATGAAAAGATCAGAAACAACTCCCCGAAGAACAGGGAGATACAGTAAACATCAAATCTAAAACAGATTAATTAAAATCTAAACAAAAGATTTAACCAAATTAATAACAAATCATTCAATCATCATAAACACGCAATTTAAATCAACAACATAACAAAATTAATCAAAACCCACTTGATCAAAATCATAAAAATTCAAGAACATGAACAATCAAGATAAAGAACAAATCAAACAAGAAAGGTAGAAGGAGATTAGCAATAAGATAAAGTTTAACAACAATTAAAGGTAAACTTACTTGGAATTAAAAGAAGATTAAAGGTGCGTTACAAGAGAATTAAAGATCATAAATTTAAAGAACAAGAGAAATGAAAATTGGGGAAGAGAGGCTTGTCAAGCCTCCAACACCCTAAACAAAAATGAAGGAGATCTATATATAGGGGAATTAGGGAGGAGCTTAGGAAGCTTCCTCCCTCTTTCTTCTTTCTCTTAATTGCACTCTTAAGTCCTTGATCTTTTTAATCTTTTGTTAATCTCTTAATACTTGGACTTTTTCTTGGGGTTTCTTCAAACTCGTCTTGTATTCTTCAATAAATTAGACTTGAGTTCTTTGGCTTTTGGTAAACTTCCGTCTTTTGACTTTTTCTTCGATAAATCTTCAGAATTGGTCTTGGACTTCCGTTCTTTTTCCACTCTTGATCTTTCGACTTCATCTTTTGTCTTTTTCTTCAATAAACGCCCGTGAAAGCCGTGTTTTCTCCACTTTTCACCATCTCGACCCTGAAACACAATAAAAACACAAACCACGCATAATTACGCCATTTACGACATAAAATATACGTTTAGGTCCCGTTTTAATATAATTAAGTGGTAGAAAAGATGGGTGTTTTCACACCTATCAAATCCCCTACACTTAACCATTGCAATGCCCTCATGCAATGCTCAGTGATAAAGCAAGGATTACACTTTCCATCATAATCAACCTACCTTGGCCTTTATTAAACAACTAAGGAAAATAAAAAAGATAGAAAATAACAAGATGCAATCAAGGAAGAAACATGTAAAGAAATCTAAGACTTATATTAGGGCTTGTGTGTCATGAATGTTTATCACCCTCAAGTTTCACGTTCCCCATGCCAAGCTTAAAAACAAGATCATTGTTAGTACAAGTTGGCATAACAAACATTTACCCATGCGGTTCAATTAATCACTTAAAATCCCTTATTCCTATGGGTATCTCTTTTATTTTATTGATGTCTTGAATGATCACGAGGATGCATTGTTGACTTATTTCGATAATTTATTTAGGCTGAAAGCAAAGTAGAACGATTTGATCAATAGTTAGCTAAAGGACAAAATCTCTTAAAACTGCTTCTCGGGATATCAAAAAGTTCATATCTTGGCATAACTTGGTTCACGATTTGAGACCTTTCTCGGGCCGATATTTGGCATGTACTTCATACTTCATATCTTGAGAGACGTGCTTGAGATAATGGTCTTCTCATCGTTCATAGAGTTTCTTCACTTGGAGACTTTTGAGAGGTACACCAACTTTGTTGACCACGACTTCATGATTATTTCTTCAATCTCTATTTGGGATTTTGAGATACAACGATCCGCCTCCTTTTCAGACTTGGATCTATTTATCCTCATACCTTGTTAGGGTCTTTTCGGATAGACTTCTCCATGATCTTTATGGGAGTTGATTGCTTTTCGTCGTGAGTCTTGATCCTTCATATTGATTTTGGGAATAATGCTCTTCACATCACTTTTTGGATCTTCAGCAATAAAATGGAATCCTCATGCCTTGTTAGGGCCTTTTCGGACTCGCCAATCTTCGCGCCCCGCTTCATAAGTTATGCCTTGGCTATGAACTCTTATCATTACCGAGCAACTATTAAACGATCTTGGGCGAGAAGCTAAGTAACTTTTCAAATCGTACGACCTTACTTATTGCAGATAATTTATTAGCAAGTGATGGGAGAAAAAGATCATAATTAACTCACATAAGTTAATGAGAGAATACCAAACTTGTAACCAACTCTATCATTTCTCGTTCTCCACAATTTAAAATCTCAAGGAATGAGACTCGTGGATGATTAGCCTAATAAGCCAATTAAGGTCTACATGGTTAAGGATACTAGCTAGAGTGAACTTGGATAAGTAAACTCGGGTTGAGTCAAAAAATTCACAACGGGCCTAATATATCTAAGATAACTAAACTTGTTAAAACCAATTTATTAAAATAAGAGAAAAGTAGCAAAAATAAAGGGACCTACAACTAGGCCAAAATAGATTAAAAATTTTGAAAAATGTCGAAAAATTGATTTTCCGGTTAAAATGAGGGCAAATACAAGGAAAAGGCCACTTAACTTCGATAGAAGTCCCCCCTACACTTAATATAAACATTGTCCTCAATGTTTAAGCATGTGGGAGTAAACTCCCCTACACTTAGGACATTGTGCAGTTTGTTTAAATCTCGTTAAGGGAAAGACAACTAAAGAGATTCCTATTTTAATATTGAGAAATATAAAATAGTGAATCGAAAAGAGTTTAGGATAGAACCGGGAAGAAGGGAACACGAAATCACGGTTCGTCAAAAGTCATCAAGAGGGTGTCTTTGAAGCTCTAATCCCTGCACATGATAAGAAAGAAAGAAAGAAACACCACGGGGCTCCCCCTTACACTTATGGTGAAAATAGATAGATAATTGGGTTGCCTCCCAAAAAGCGCTTGTTTTTGTTGACCGAGTCACGAGCCTGACTCGTCCCCGAATTAAATGGTCCATGGGGAAGCCTCGAAGGTGATACCGGGATCAAAGACCTTTTCCTCGTTCCCGGTTGACATCAACAAAGGAGAGGCGGGGGGATAAGTCTTGAATGCAAGAAAACCCTTTCAACATACGAGAAGTATGTGACTTCAAGATCCACGGGAGGTGGGTTAGGTATAGTAAGCACATTGTCATCCCCCAAAGACAATGGAGGCTGAGCATTCGGCAAAGCCGTAATGGTATCAATCATAGCATAATCAATGTCACCTCCTGGATCAAAGCACTCATCCTCCGTGATAGTGGCTAAAAGGGAGGATGGAAGGTGCTCGGGAGGGGGACTTGGGTCAATATTTTCCTGCAGCAAATTATCAAAAATAATGTCCCCCTCCGTGTCAGAGTCATCAATACCTGAAGGGATGGAGTGGATATCTATTTCTTCTAGCAATGGGTCATTATCTTCAACGGGAGGAATAGATGGAGGTAAAGACTTGGAAGGAGAAGTCAACGCTTCGATTTGAGCAATAAGAAGGTGCACTTTCCGTAATCCATCGCGAAGAAGCACGTCTTCCACCTCATCCACAAGATCATGTTCATCGGTGAACTGCTCGTAAACCGGAGAGAATAAATCGTCATCGTCTGCATCTCCCGGTGGAGATTGAGAAATTTCAAAAGTGAAATTCTCATAGCAGAGAGAAGAATCGTCATCACTAGGATCGACCTCTTCTGTAAGATCAACGTCGTCCTCAGGCTCCATAGCAGGTAAGTCGCAAACCTCATCATTCAATACTTTGGCGAGACCAACATCACTATGCTCATTCAACGAATCTAGATCCTTAGACGTAGAAGGAACATCGAGAGTAGGAGCAGTAACTTCAGAAGATGAGTTGAAAGTGCATACAGCATCATCGTCATCATCATCATAATAGTATTGACACACAAACAGAGGGGTATAATCACTAAGATTAGATACTTGCTCTTGTTGCAGTCGCTTTTCCTCGTCTCGAAGTTCTTTAACCAAAACAACTACCTCTTGAAGTTGCAAAACAATGGAGTGTGTCTCTTCATTCAAGGTAGTGGGTTATGGGTCAATATGAATTTGCTGAGAGGATTGATGATTGAGGGTGTGATGTGGGGGCTCATAGTGTTGAAAACCTGAATTATAGCAAGGTTGTGGCCATAGTTGTTCATCGGTTGAGAATAATTAGAAACCGGGTTTGGTTCATAATAATCCATAGGTGAAGAAAACTGAGGATCCGGATTTTGCTCATAATAATTCATTGGTTGACAATAATAGGTATCGTGAGGACCCCCACAGTTGTTGCAAACCGGGTATGGAGAAAATCAAGTGCGTCTTGTGGGTAGCTATTATCATTATCATAATTGTACCCCGGTTCTTGCCCGTGACCAGACGGGTATCGAACCGGGCACGAAACATGCCAATGACAATCGCTTCCACAATAGATGCACGGGGGAACAGGAGGTGGGTTCAAAAAGAGTGAATTAGTCGAGTTGCACAAGGGACAAAATCCGAATTGTGTGTAGTCGATATCGTTTCCGCACCGCTCACATGTACACCATTGACAAGAGTTGTTCCCAGATAATTGTTTCCCACACCGGACGCAATGGACATAAAAATCCATAAAGAAAGATAGATAAGCAAGAAGAATATTTTTGGTGCAAAACTTTGAAAAAGAAATGCTTTTTATGATTTTCCAAATGTTTTTGGATTTTTGAAAATTTTTGACAAGAAAAATAACGTTCACAAGTGAACGGATCCCAAAAGCCAACGCTTCACTCACAAAAAACCTTCGATCTTCACGAAAAGAGCCGGCAGCGGCGCCATTTTAATGTAAAGATTTTTACTAGTTGAAAAATTCGTTTTCTCGGTATCTTTTCGAATTGATTTCCGGTTAATTGTGTGAGATTAGTTGTTCTTGGTGAAACAAATATTTTTGGTTTTGGAGAATAAATGAGCAAGACTTAATAATAAATGACGCGAAATTAAAACAAGTTAAAATGTAAACGGTGTGATATTTAAAACTTTAAAAGTAAATGACGAAAAAAATGAAAGTACGTAAAATAAAACTTAACATAAATTAAATGATGCAAATAAAAATTTAACTAAAAGAAAAGTGAATAAAAATTCAAATAAATAAAAAGGCGGGAAGAATCAAACTTGAAATTAAAAGAAGAAAACTTAAAAATAAAAACAGAAAGAACCTTGATTCGGAAGTTTAAAACTTCCGAATGAATACAATTGAGTCGGAACGTCAAAACTTCCGAATGAAGGACCTTGAGTCGGAACTTCAAAACTTCTGAATGAAGAACCTTCAGAACTTCCGAATGAAGGACCTTGAGTCGGAACTTCAAAACTTCCGAATGAAGGACCTTGAGTCGGAACTTCAAAACTTCCGAATGAAGGACCCTTGATCCGGAAGTTTTGGCTCATTCGGAACTTTGTTGATCCGGAACACTTCCGGATGAAGCTTGATTCGGAACTTTTAAAGTTCCGAATGAACCCTCTTGATCCGGAAGTTTCCTGAGAATGAAAAGATCAGAAAGAACTCCCCAAAGAACAGGGAGATACAGTAAACATCAAATCTAAAACAGATTAATTAAAATCTAAACAAAAGATTTAACCAAATTAATAACAAATCATTCAATCATCATAAACACACAATTTAAATCAACAACATAACCAAATTAATCAAAACCCACTTGATCAAAATCATAAAAATTCAAGAACATGAACAATCAAGATAAAGAACAAATCAAACAAGAAAGGTAGAAGGAGATTAGCAACAAGATAAAGTTTAACAACAATTAAAGGTAAACTTACTTGGAATTAAAAGAAGATTAAAGGTGCGTTACAAGAGAATTAAAGATCATAAATTTAAAGAACAAGAGAAATGAAAATTGGGGAAGAGAGGCTTGTCAAGCCTCCAACACCCTAAACAAAAATGAAGGAGATCTATATATAGGGGAATTAGGGAGGAGCTTAGGAAGCTTCCTCCCTCTTTCTTCTTTCTCTTAATTGCACTCTTAAGTCCTTGATCTTCTTAATCTTTTGTTAATCTCTTAATACTTGGACTTTTTCTTGGGGTTTCTTCAAACTCGTCTTGTATTCTTCAATAAATTAGACTTGAGTTCTTTGGCTTTTGGTAAACTTCTGTCTTTTGACTTTTTCTTCGATAAATCTTCAGAATTGGTCTTGGACTTCCGTTCTTTTTCCACTCTTGATCTTTCGACTTCATCTTTTGTCTTTTTCTTCAATAAACGCCCGTGAAAGCCGTGTTTTCTCCACTTTTCACCATCTCGACCCTGAAACACAATAAAAACACAAACCACGCATAATTCCGCCATTTACGACATAAAATATACGTTTAGGTCCCGTTTTAATATAATTAAGTGGTAGAAAAGATGGGTGTTTTCACACCTATCACTGCTTGATAGAAAACTTGCCGAAAGCCGCGATGAGTGACTTGACTTTCTCCAAGTATCGGACCATGTTCTCCTTCTTAGCCACATATCCACCTAGAATGTGGTTCGCGACAAGCCGTGAGTCCACGTAGGCCTCAAGGTTGCGGACACCCATTCTAGCGGCGATTTTTAAACTCGCAATTAATGCTTCATATTCCGCCTCGTTGTTGGTGGCTGTGAACTCAAAGCGGAGGGCGTACGTGAACTCCATCCCTTCCGGATTTGTGAGGATGAGACCAGCTCCTGACCCATCCGTACACAAAGATCCGTCCGTAAATAACACCTATGGTTCTACTGGAGTCTCGTCCTGTTTTACGACTGGTCCTTCCTCATCCGGCTTCTCTATCAAGAAATCTGCCAAGATTTGTCCTTTAACAGCCGTCCTTGGCCTATAAGATATATTATGCTCCCCCAATAGAATGCTCCATTTTTGTAGCCTTCCTGCCACATCCGGTCTAGAGATGACTTGTTTTATTGGTTGGTCGGTAATAACTACAATTGGGTGCGCCTGAAAGTTTCAGCGCAACCGTTTTGTAGCAAATACTAGTGCCAAAACAAATTTTTCCATAGAGGAGTAATTCAACTCCGGCCCTTGTAATGTTCTACCTATGAAGTAGACCGGAGTTTGTACCGTATCCCTATCCGTCATGATTACCGCACTTATTGCTCCATGCGTGGCTGATAGACACATAATGAGCTCCTCCTTTGGCCGGGGAGCTACTAGCATGGGGAGAGATGCGAGGTGTTGCTTGAGTTGACCAAAGGCTTCCTCAGCTTCCTTTGTCCACCGAAAGTCTCCCTTCTTCATGCACCTCTTGAGTGTTCTGAATAGGGGGAGCGACTTTTCTGCGCACTTCGATAAGAACCTATTTAGCCCGGCCAGCTTCCCATTTAAGGACTGCACCTCTTTCCACGTCTAAGGGGATGGTAGCTGTATTACGGCGTCCGTTTTTTCTGGGCAAGGTTTGATGCCATTTGGATCTATCATATATCAAAGGAACATTCCTTCTGTTGCCCCAAACGTGCATTTCTTTGGATTTAGCTTCATATTAATCCTCCTCAGTGTGTCGAACGTCTTGGACATCCCAGAGAAGTGCATCCTCCGTATTACTTTTTATGACTAAGTCATCCACATAGACCTCTAGGTTGCGGCCTATCTGTGAGTCAAAGGCTTTGTCCACAAGCCGCAGGTATGTAGCCCCGACGTTCTTTAGTCCAAACGGCTTTTTTGTATAATAGTATACGCCCTGACTAGTGTGGAACGCCGTCTTTTCTGCGTCCTCTTCCGCCATCTGGATCTGGTGGTATCCTTTATATGCGTCTAAGAAGAACTTAAAGGGATATCCACATAGGGATTCCACCTTCCAGTCGATCTCTGGTAACGGGTAACAATCCTATGGACAAGCTTTGTTTAGATCCGTGAAATCTACGCACATGCGCCAGCTTCCGTCATGCTTTTTGACCATAACTGGGTTGGATAACCACTCATGGTAGTATACCTCGCGCATGATGCCTGCGTCCACTAGTTTCCGTACCTCTTCCAGTATCACTTGGCTGCGTTCAGGTGCCTGACCGCGCTTCTTTTGCTTGACGGGTGGGTATCCCTGGCAGATCTGAAGCCTATGTTCTGCTATCGCGCGTGGTACGCCCGTCATATGCTTGGGCTCCCATGCAAATACATCCAAGTTTTCCTTCAAAAGAGAGCACATGGCCCTTTTGCCGCTATCCGAGAGTGTTCCCCCTATGGATACCTCCTGTTCCGGATAATCAGGATGGATTGCCACCCCCCAATTGGGAGGTGGTGATCCATCCTTCGGTGGAACAGGTGGAACCGGTGTTGTAACGGTATGACACTCGGATGCTGGTATGATTGTGTTGTAAATGGTGACGATTCCTCCTTCCACAGGGAGTTTGATCATTCCATGTGCCGTGGAAGGTACCGCCCGTATGGCCAGAATACCTGGTCTGTCTATGATCCCATTGTATGGGGAATGTGAGCGTATCACCATAAAGTTCATCCACGCAGTGGTGGAGTGTTCCTCGTTCCTAATGGTTACAAGCAGACGCAGCTGCCCTATCGGCCAGATGGTGTCTCCACTAAAACCAATAAGCGAAGCCGTAGCCGGTACCAATTGGCTACTTATTTCTGGTCGTAACTGCATAAAACAGTGTTCGTATAGTACTTCTGCTGATGAACCTCCATCCACATACATGTGACGAACATTGTGTGTTCCAATGCTTATCTCAATAGTGAGAGGCGCATCAATCACATCGCTTGCTGTGATTGGAGGGAATGAGATTTCCTTGCCGCGGGAAAATTTTTGGCCAACTTTCTGCCTCGTGCGGCGGTGTCTGAATTGGATCAAGTATATGGTCGAAGGCTTGTCCTTCTGGGGATCCTTCTTGTCATACTTCTTATTGTCTTTTCCATCCTTCCAATCCTTAACCAAATGCTTGAGTTTACCTGATTTGATCAGTAACTCAATGTGCTTCTTGAGCTGGATACACTCCTCCGTGTCATGGACCTTGTCGTTATGGAACTCGCAGAAACGATTTCCTTGGCGACGGTCCAGCGGAGTCGTCATTGGGTGAGGCCTCGGAAAATTGGCCCCTTCCGTCAGCAAGATCTCCCGGTAGGACATCTTTAGAGGGGTAAACTTATCGTCCGGCCGTCCTCCTTTGTTTTGGCTCTTGTAATCTAAGCCCCTACTGTTAATGCAATAATGACTAAAAACGTTACTTGCATTTTTCGGTCTCGCTTAGTTTTGATTACGACAATATGTTAAAACAAGCATTTACGAAAACAACGAAAAACGAATCTTGAGTTCAAGTATTTTTTCATTTTACCCATTTTCACTTAAGGTATGGATAAAAAAGTACTAACCTTAATCAAGTGATCAAGTGATTTAATCATTTCTTAAAATTCACTTTTTATTAAATGTGACAAGTTTTTATTAAACTTTATTTTTAAGAAAATGTTTTATTAAATTAATTATTTGAAATTTGAAAATGGCATATTCTTATTCTGTTAAGAATATCCTTTCAAGATATTTTTATACCCAGATAAGACCTCCACCACTAAAGGACAAAAAGGAGCGGAGTCTAGTCCGGCGGTATCTTAGCGCCTAGGCGGTACCTTATCGATAAGGTACCGCGGGCTATGATAAGGTACCGCGGGCAGATATAGCCGTTGGCTCCTTTATCCTTTAAATAGTGGACCATTCTCAGCTTTTCACCTCACCTCTTTTGCACATTTATTTCCAAATTCAAACCCCTTCTTTAATCACTCAAATCTTTGATCATTTGTTTGATTATTACTTGTTTAAGAAGTGAATCTTGTTCTTCCATCCCTTCCTCTCCAAGTGCAAAGAGAAGAACACTATCCTAGTGAAGTGTTGAGTCCACCACCAAAGATCCATTGAAGATCAATTTTTGTATACTTGTAGTTGTGTCATAGTTGTGAAGATCCAAGTAGTTGTGTCTATTTGGAAGTTGTGTATGTACTAAGTATAGTTGTGTAGATTGGTCCTAGCTACGATTAGGGCTCGACTTTTAGCTTAGAGTCGGAAATTGGTTAAGCAACGTGTACGGTTTTCTCCACCATAAGGAGCTTGTTGTGTAGTGAACTCTCGAGTAAGGAGTACTCGAGGAGTGGAGTAGGAACGAGGAGTGAGCTTCGTTGCCGAACCACTATAAATCCTTGGTGTTCGGTTTGATCTTTCTTTACCCTTAACTCTTTACATTCCTTATTCTTTTTGCATATACATGTGTTAATATTAGATTAGCTACACTATCATTCTTTATTCTTTGTGGATATATTTTTGTTAGTATTAGTTTAGCTACACTATCATTGTTCATATTTGTGCATAAGAAGATTTCACATATTTCCTCAAGCCTAAGTTTTTTGAAAAAGGATTTTTGGAAACCATATTTTAACAAGTAAATTATAAGAAACTATTCAACCCCCCCCCCCCCCCCTTCTAGTTTCTACAATTGGTATCAGAGGGGGTTGCTCAAGAAATTTTAAAGTATATTGTATTTTAAAACATGAATCGATCTATGGATTTCAACAAGTACCTAGAAGGGCAATCTATGCAAAGACCACCACTTTTTGAAACCGATAGTTTTATTTATAGGAAAAATAGATTTGAAACTTATGTGAAATCAAAAGATTTAGATCTTTGGCATGTTATTACCAATGGTGATTTTTTACCCTTTCAATTTAATGAAGTTTCTAAAACAAAAGAATTAGTCACTTTTGACAAAGCTAATGATGATACTAAAAAGAAACTTTCAAAAAATAATGAGGCTAAAATGGTGATTTATAATGCTTTGCCTAAGAAAGAGTATAAAAGAATTTTTATGTGTGAAACCGCTAAAGATATTTGGAACACTCTTTTAGTAACCCACCAAGGTAATAGCCAAGTCAAAGAAAGTAAAATCGATCTTCTTGTCCAACAATATGAACAATTTGTCATCTTAGAAGATGAAACTATTGATAGTGCATTTGCTAGGTTTAACACCATTATTACTAGTCTAAAAGCACTTGATGAAGGTTTTTCTAGCAAGAACAATGTTAGGAAGTTTCTAAGGGCCTTACATCCAAAGTGGAGAGCAAAAGTCACGGCTATTGAAGAGTCGAAAGATCTCTCAACTTTATCACTCGATGAACTCATAGGAAACTTGAAGGTTCATGAGATGATAATTTTGAAGGACTTGGAATTAGTAAAAACCAAGAGTGAAAGGAAATCTCTTGCACTTAAAGCCAAGAAGGCACAAAGTGACCATGATAGTTCCTCGGAAAGTGATGACGAGGAGTATGCATTGGCGATGAGAGATTTAAAGAAGTTCTTCAAGAGACGAGGTCAACACATTAGGCAACCAAACTATGACAAGAAACCATTGTCAAAGAATCGGTTTGTCAAGAACGAAAAAGGTGATAGGAGTTGCTTTAGATGTGGTGATCCAAATCACTTCATTGGTGATTGTCCAAAGCCCGCTCGTGATAAGAACCACACGGCATTCGTTAGTGGCGCTTGGAGCGATAGCGGTGAAGATGATGATGACAACCCCAAAGAGGAGAAATGTCTTATGGCTCACACTTCTAAAGAGGTACATTCCGAAACCGAATATTATAGCAATGATAGTTCCACTTTAGATGATATTGAATTTGAAGGAAAATATGATAGCTTACACAAACTTAGTCTTAAATTCATAGAAAAGAATAAAACCTTAAAATCAACCAAAAATAAGCTTGAAAATGAGATCAATGAACTTAGGGAGAAATTGGCTAAACTTGAGAAAAACAAAGAGGTTGATTTAGATTGCTTAAGTTGTGAGAAACTTAGATTAGAGAATGATGATCTCAAGAGCACCTCCATTAAATTGGAAAAGTTCATGAAAGGTACTAGTGCTCTTGATGATATGTTAAACAAACAAGTTCATTCTAAGGAAAAACTTGGTCTAGGTTTTAACTCAAATGAAGCCTCAACTAGTGAACCAAAACAAGTCAGGTTTTCACAGAAAACACCTTCTGGACGCGGTTCCACATTGTATGGCGCGGTTCCTTATCACTATGGAACCGCGGCCATAGATAAGGTACCGCGGCCAGAAGTTGATTTTTGTGAAAACTCTGAGCTTTTTGAAAAATCTAAGTTAAATGAAAAACCAAAGCATCTTACTGTTAATAAGGTTCAATTACCCATACTTGACGACAATGCTATTAGTAAGTTCTATAAGCCGTTAAGTAAACCTCTCATGGGAAATAAAAGTTTATCTAGTCTATCTTCTACTCCACCTAGAGTACGGAATGAGTCTAAGCCTAGAAGTAGAACGACAACGCCTACAAGAGATAATCAAAACAACTCACGACCTAGAAGTAAAACTCCAACACCTAGAAAGAATAATAATAACTCTAAACCTAGATCAAACACACCTAGGAGAAGTAATGAACAACAAAATGGTTACATGAATTACTACCCTCCTCCATTTTGTTCTCCATGGGGAATCCCCACCTCATTCATACATCCCAACCAAATGCAAGGGATGTTTGGAACTAACAATTTTGGACCTATGAGATATTGGGGACCAAATGTTTGATCTTGTGTATTGTTACCTAGATATGCTTGGGAATTGATTTGGAGCCCGATGAGTGGATTAAGGATAGTGGATGTTCTAAACACATGACGGGTAATCGAAGTTTGTTCTCGCATTACAAAGCATATGATGGAGGTAACGTCACATTCGCTAGTAGTCTATGTGGTAATATCATTGGCAAAGGTACGGTTTCTCTTGACTCCATGACCATTGAAAATGTTGAGCACGTAGATAACTTAGGTTTTAACCTTTTAATTATAGGTCAAATTTGTGATAATAAGTGTAAGGTCATCTTTTCGGAACATGACAGTGAAATCGTAAAAGATGGAAAAGTCATTGGAAAAGGTGTTAGAAAGCATGGGCTTTATGTCATGAAGGTTAATAAGAAGTCAAAAGACAACATATTTCTTGCGACTATAGTTGATAGTTCTACTCTTTGGCATAGGAGATTAGGTCACGCTAATATGCGTTTAATTCAATCTTTAGTCTCTAAGGAGTTGGTAAGACACCTCCCCAAGATTAAGTTTGATAGTCACTTTTGTGATGCTTGCAAAGTTGGAAAGCAAGTTCACTCAAGTCACAAAGCCAAGAATTTGGTTTTGACCTCTCGGTGCTTAGAGCTCCTACATATGGATCTCTTTGGACCTTCCGCCATACGGAGTTATGGAGGTAATCTTTATACCCTAGTTATAGTTGACGACTATTCTAGATTCACTTGGACTAGATTTTTGGCATCTAAGAATGAAGCTTTCGATCACTTCGAAATCTTTAGTCGGAGAATTCAAAATCAACTAGGATGTTAAATTGTTTCTATTTGGACGGATCATGGTAGGGAATTTGATAATGAAGTGCAATTTGGTGCCTTTTGTGAAGCTCATGGTATTACCCATAACTTCTCGGCTCCTCGCACTCCACAATCAAATGGGGTAGTTGAAAGGAAGAATAGGACTCTCCAAGAGATGAGTAGGACGATGTTAAACGAGCAATCTTTGCCTCAAAAGTTTTGGTGCAATGCCGTAGATACATCGACTTATATTCTCAACCGAATTCTTATTCGACCTTTCCTAGGAAAGACCCCCTATGAGATTCTTAAAGGTAAGAAACCCTCATTAGAATACTTTAGGGTGTTTGGAAGCAAGTGCTTTATCCTCAACACCAAAGACTACCTTACCAAGTTTGACCCAAAGTCTTACGAAGGTATTCTTTTAGGTTATTCCCAAACTAGTAAGGCCTACATAGTCCTAAATAGAACCTCAGGGGTTATTGAAGAATCACTCAACGTAACCTTTGATGAAACCCCTCCTTCATCCAAGACACCACCATTGGTTGATGATGACTTGGATGAATTAGAAGTAGTTAAAGCCGAAGAGGTTAGAAAAATTGGAGTTGAAGATCTTAGTGTTGAAGATCTTAAGGAGTCTAGGGATCATACTCTCAATAATGTCACTAGTGACTTAAATCAAAGGACCCTAAGATCTCAAGTCCAAAACCAAAGCAACTTCTTTTGTTTTGTCTCCTTGATTGAACCTAAGAATGTTAAAGAATCTTTGACGAATGAGAGTTGGGTCATTGCGATGCAAGAAGGATTGAATCAATTCGTTGCCAATGATGTTTGGGAACTTGTTCCTCCACCTAGAAGTTCTACCATTATAGGAACCAAATGGGTATTTAGGAATAAGCTAGATGAGAATGGTGTTGTGTCTCGTAACAAGGCTTGACTTGTAGCTCAAGGCTATAATCAACAAGAAGGGATTGATTATGACGAGACATATGCACCGGTAGCTAGATTAGAATCAATTAGAATCCTTTTAGCCTACGCTTGTGCCTTAGATATTAAGCTTCAACAAATGGATGTAAAGAGTGCATTTCTTAACGGTTTGATCAATGAGGAGGTATATGTGGCTCAACCTCCCGGCTTCATTGATTTTGAGAAACCGGACCATGTTTACAAGCTTAAGAAAGCACTTTATGGACTCAAACAAGCACCCAAAGCTTGGTATGATAGACGCAAAGCGTTTCTTGTTAAACATGAGTATACCATGGGTATGGTAGACAATACACTCTTTACAAAGAAGAAAGGTCCTAACCTCATAATCGTACAAATATATGTTGATGACATTATATTTGGCTCAACTTGTCAAGAATTGTGTGATGACTTTGCCAAAATCATGCATGATGAGTTTGAAATGAGTATGATGGGAGAACTTAACTTGTTTTTAGGAATCCAAATTAAACAAATGGACGATGGTATTTTCTTTAGTCAATCTAAGTACGCTAAAGAAATGCTAAAGAAATTTGGATTAGAAGAATCTAGACAAATGAAGACCCCTATGGCCTCGGATACTAAACTCACCGTAGATGATGATTGTGAGTCGGTAGACAACACCAAATATAGAGGTATGATTGGTAGTTTGTTGTACCTAACGGCAAGTCGACCGGATATCATGTTTAGTGTTTGCCTTTGTGCTCGCTTCCAAGAGGCTCCCAAAACCTCTCACCTTGAAGCGGTTAAGCGTATCTTCCGATACATTAAAGGCACTATACATTTAGGATTATGGTATCCTAAAGGGACCGGCGTAGAAACCTTTGTCTACGCGGACTCGGATCATGCGGGAGACTATGTAGACCGGAAAAGCACTAGTGGAGTTTGTACCTTCATGGGTTGTTGTTTAACTTCTTGGTTCTTCAAGAAACAAACCGCTCTTGTGATATCCACCACGGAAGCCGAGTATGTGTGTGCCGGTAAAGCATGCCAACAAGCTCTATGGATGAAGCAGGCACTTGTTGATTACGGGATTTCTCTTGATGATGTTCCCATCATGTGCGATAATAAAGGCGCTATAGACCTAAGCAAGAATCCCGTACAACATTCGCGAACCAAACACATAGAAATTAGACACCATTTCCTTAGAGATAATGTTCAAAAGGGGAACATTACTATCGAAAAGGTGCCCTCCGAGGACAACTTAGCCGATATCTTCACTAAGCCACTTAAGAGGGAACCTTTTTATTACTTGCGTATAAGTCTAGGATTAATGGAACATCTTCCTTAAATTCTTTTCTTCGTGTGTGTTTTCTCTTACCACCTTGAGTCCTTGAGTCTTTTAAGATTCTTTTGAAAAATCTTCTCATCTCCTTTTCAAAACTCTCAAAGTCTCTTTCGAAAACGGTTGAGAAACTCGTTTGACATTGTTAATTCAATCTAAAAACGATTTTTCATAGATTCTCGCTATTAATATAGAGCTTACATAATTCATATGTATGATTCTCTCAAACATAGCAAGAACAAGATTGAATCATGGAGGTTCATTGTGTCATAAGGTATTGTCTTACACACCTCCTACATTGATTTTTTTTTTCAATGTATTTTGGTCAAATCTCTATTTGGTATGTTTGCATATACTTTCCTTGTCTATCTTAGCTTTTAAGCACATCCCTATGATAAGTTAGACTAGAAAAATAAGATTTGCTGAAAAATCTTTCTCCAAAAACCAAACCCTGCTTCTGCAGGCGGTTCCATAAGTGAGCCGCGGTACCTTATTGATAAGGTGCCGCTACCATAGATAAGGAACCGCCTACAGTGGCCTTCCTTTTCGGGTTTTTGTCTGAAACTCCAGATTTGCTCCAACCTTTTTGAGAATCTTTGTTTCAAACCCTTTGACCAGCCCAAAAATACCCTAAGCCTTCCCTATTTAAACCATAAGCATTTTGCATTCTTCACATCCAAAATGTCTTATTCTCCAAATGAAAGCCTTGAATCTCCTCCATTTTCTCCAATTGCTTTCAATCCAAACCCACCCAAGAACACTCTTAATCACATTTCTCCTACAAAGAATGTTGATTGTGGAACTTTCTTTCTTCCACAACCACCCTTTAGTGTTCTTCCTCCTTCTCATGATAATGTCATGCACCATGGAACATATTGTCATTGTTGTCAATATCAACATCTTGCTATGGCACACATCTATGAGGAGTTGAGCTACATTAAGAGTCTCTTAATCAAGCCTCCTCTTCATTTTGATTATGAGATCTCCAACAAGCCACCACCACCACCCTCGGCTATTACCTTGTCTTTCATATAAGCATTGGTTGCTTATCCTCAAGACACCAAATTCAAGCAAATCTTAGAATTCTAGAATAACTAGGATTAGATTTATGCTTTTGGCTTTTTTTTTCTTTTTTTTTCATACTTCCTTGTATGATGTTTCTTTAGTAACCTATCTTGGATCTTTGTCTTTGTGTTTTCTTCTCTTTTAATTTTTTTGTGACTTATTGCTATATATTGTTGGTTGTTTCTTTTGTTCAACTAACCCTTCTATGTAGCTTGTCACCATATCTCGATTCCCCGGTGCCCCAAGCTAGGGGAGTAAGCACCAAGGGGGAGTCTTTGCAAAGTCGTTTCTTCAACACCGGCTTACGCAACCTTTTTGCTTCGACAAAGGGGGAGAAATGAATAAACTCGTCTTTGAAAATCTTGTTTTTTTGTGTGATTGAGTTTATGTATTCTCAGAATCAAAAAGGGGGAGATTGTTAATGCAATAATGACTAAAAACGTTACTTGCATTTTTCGGTCTCGCTTAGTTTTGATTACGACAATATGTAAAAACAAGCATTTACGAAAACAACGAAAAACGAATTCTTGAGTTCAAGTATTTTTTCATTTTACACATTTTCACTTAAGGTATGGATAAACAAGTACTAACCTTAATCAAGTGATCAAGTGATTTAATCTTTTCTTAAAACTCACTTTTTATTAAATGTGACAAGTTTTTATTAAACTTTATTTTTAAGAAAATGTTTTATTAAATTAATTATTTGATATTTGAAAATGGCATATTCTTATTCTGTTAAGAATATCCTTTCAGGATATTTTTATACCCAGATAAGAGCTCCACCACTAAAGTACAAAAAGGAGCGGAGTATAGTCCGGCGGTACCTTAGCGCCTAGGCGATACCTTATCGATAAGGTACCGCGGGCTATGATAAGGTACCGCTGGCAGATATAGCCGTTGGCTACTTTATCCTTTAAATAGTGGACCATTCTCAGCTTTTCACCTCACCTCTTTTGCACATTTATTTCCAGATTCAAACCCCTTCTTTAATCACTCAAATCTTTGATCATTTGTTTGATTATTACTTTTTTAAGAAGTGAATCATGTTCTTCCATCCCTTACTCTCCAAGTGCAAAGAGAAGAACACTATCCTAGTGAAGTGTTGAGTCCACCACCAAAGATCCATTGAAGATCAATTTTTGTATACTTGTAGTTGTGTCATAGTTGTGAAGATCCAAGTAGTTGTGTCTATTTGGAAGTTGTGTATGTACTAAGTATAGTTGTGTAGATTGGTCCTAGCTACGATTAGGGCTCGACTTTTAGCTTAGAGTTGGAAATTGGTTAAGCAACGTGTACGGTTTTCTCCACCATAAGGAGCTTGTTGTGTAGTGAACTCTCGAGTAAGGAGTACTCGAGGAGTGGAGTAGGAACGAGGAGTGAGCTTCGTTGCCGAACCACTATAAATCCTTGGTGTTCGGTTTGATCTTTCTTTACCCTTAACTCTTTACATTCCTTATTCTTTTTGCATATACATGTGTTAATATTAGATTAGCTACACTATCATTCTTTATTCTTGGTGGATATATTTTTGTTAGTATTAGTTTAGCTACACTATCATTGTTCATATTTGTGCATAAGAAGATTTCACATATTTCCTCAAGCCTAAGTTTTTTGAAAAAGGATTTTTGGAAACCATATTTTAACAAGTAAATTATAAGAAACTATTCAACCCCCCCCCCCCCCCTTCTAGTTTCTACACCTACTATTCTTCTGGTTTCTTTGGCCGCCCGACTGTCTCCTGGACTGGTCGTTCGACCGGTAGCCATTTCCTTTTGAAGGGTAGGCCGCGGCAACCGCGGTTTCTCCCTCTATGAAGTTTCTGACCCTTTCCATGAGGTCGTCATACCTCTCTGGGCGCTTGTCATTGAGACGCCTGATTAATTCCCTATGTGTTATGGCATGCATATAGTCGGAAATTTTCAGGAGTTCCACCATTGTATTTGTGCGTGTGCACTCGTCATTAAAGCGCTCAGTGAAGGCTTCCGTAGATTCTCCCGGCCGTTGTTTGACGGTTGCCAATGAAACAGGGTCCCTATTATTCTTCTTTCGCTGAGTATAGTTATTTTTGAACGCAGTGCGTAATTCAGTGAAGCTATCAATGCTTCGCGGAGGAAGTCCTTCGAACAAGTCGCGAGCATTGCCAATCAAGGTTGAATTGAACATCTGGCACCATATAGGCATGGGCCATCGCTCAATTTTCTCCTGCATATCAAATATTTTGAGGTGATCGTCCGGATCACCCGTTCCATTATAAGTCTTGACACACGCCGGCATGCGACTTTTTGTGTCCTCGGAGTAATTCCGTATATGGAGAGTAAAAGGATCTTCCCTGGGATCCGCCCATGGACGGGTGAGCCTAGGGTCACACCACGGTTGGGAAATATCTTCTGCTTCCGTCTCTCGGTAATAAGGACCGCCATAGTACTCCTCATCGTTTGGTGGCAGTGGAGGAGTACGTCTTGGCCGGCGGCGCTTGGGCGGATGATCATCTGAATCCTCTCCTGATGGATCAGGAGAAGGAGGCGGTGCCCCATCTCTAGGGCGAGGACCGCTCTTATGAGAAGAGCCAGGGGCCTTCTTCTCGATGTTCATCCTATCCCACACACTCGTGCGGCGATTGGCTCTGGTCAGTTCCTGATCCTGTCGTTCAGGTGAATCGTCGGGCCTCTCCCCCTCGCCTCGAGATCGCACTAGTTCCTGCATGAGACGATCCCCTATGCGTTCGAACACATTCTTAGCTTGGGGAGTTTCCTCGAAGAGGCTCCGCTCCTGAGGTCGGGTCCTTCTCTTCCTCTGATTTTGGGAAGAGGTGATTGGTCCGGTATTGCCAAAGTTGAGTCTAGATTGGAGGTCCCTCCCTAGATTCAACCTTGATGCAATCCTTGGGATCCGGCTCCTGCACCAAGTGAACTGTATGGTTGGGATCCTGCACACTAAACAACGCGCGTTAGAATTACCGTGGGAATGTTTCCTACGATTAGACTCCGGCGTGAGAGTAAGTAATCGGTTAGGGTTTATAGGAAACGGATGGAGTTGAGAGTGTATAGAATGTAATCCCTTTGTGGAACCCTTGGGGGTTCCTTTTATAGGCAGTGAAACCCTAATGGGCTGTCACTGATACTTCGGCCCCAAGGAAAGGAAAAGCACCAGAATTAGATTGATTGTGTAGGGTCCACTAGATGTAGATCTTGCAGCCTGTCAGGAACGGTGAATGACTTCTGTAATCACAAGTCAATCCACAGAGAGACTCTATACACAATATGAATGCAGAATACAAATATAATAAAGAAGAACAGAATAACTATAAAGACTTGATCCTTTCTAAGGATTTCTAATATTGATAATCACTAGAACTATGTTTGGTGAAGGTGTCACTAACCCTTCTGCTCAAGGTTCCTTTTATACTACAAGGAAACACTAATACAGCATTAAACAAAACGTGTAAAACTGATATGCATATCCTTTCCTAACATATCTCATGCATATCCTAACAGAATAATAAACAAATAATAAAGTTTGACTTTGACCAGGACCAGGAGCACGACTTGCTCCTACTACTACTAGGACCAGGAGGAACTACATACCTCCTAGTCTACCTATTACATTCAACTATACCAATGGTCCTACAATCCTCCCCTAAACTTGAATTTGAGCTGTTGAGTTCAAGTTCCCTAGAAAATGTGCAAGAAAGCCCAAGGATTGAATCAGCAAAACAAAAATCAGCATCAGCAAGATAAGAGTCAGAAGAACCGTCGCAACATGAAACACTAGAAGCTTCTTCAAAGCTTGGAACAAATCAGCATCGTGTTGAATCTTTTCAGCAGCATGAGCAGATTTGATGAGCCTTTACCAAGTAGTTGCTCGCTCTTGGGCTAGCCAGTCTTTCTGGTGGAATAAGCATCACCCTGGGAGACTAGAACCCAGCCCAACTCTTAGAACGTGAATCAATGGTGAGTGGGGGTACCCTGATGATTTTAGGCAAACCATCACAGCCGTCAACGGATTTGATATGTCTTTACCAGAAGCCGTACCCCTCTGGACTCGCCAACTCTCAGCAATGAAGCATCGGTGAGTTGAAAACCCTATAGCTTTAAGCAAGCTATTACAGCTATCAACGGATTTGATAAAATCTTTACCAAGAGCCGTACCCCCTTGGATTAGCCACTTTTCAGTCTAGGACCATGGCAAGTGAAAACCATCCAGTTTTGGGTAACCTGGCAACCATCAACGGATTTGAGAATCGCACCAGGAGCCGTACCCTCAAAGTGAATCAACTCTTTCTTGTCGATTAGACATGGTGAGTTGAGGACCATTTGTTGTGAGGACCAAGTCCAACACCAAGTGAAACCAGTAACCAGCACAAGCACAATTCAGTAACCAGAACCCATAGTGTGAAACAGCAAATGGTATCATATTCACAAGTATAAAATCCAAGATGTGTTGAAAGTATAAGTAGATATTATATAAAAATTATATATTTTTAAAAAAAAAAAAAACTTATTAGTTATTTATTATTATTTTTTTTGTTTTTTTTTAACTATAAAGAATGAAATTCACCAAACACTGTACATATTGGTGAAAAGAATGATAATTAGAACAAATGAACAAAAAATACAAAACAGAAACACTTACAACCTAACCAAATCACAGACCAGACGCAGCCTTCTTATCAGCTTTCAAACGAGCCTGGATGCCTTCCACCAATGATGTGGCCATAGAGGACTCATTCCCTGATGGAGCATTGGAAATTTGCAAATGACTAGCCAACATAGCCTCCATTGAAGCAATCGTCAAAGGATAATCCACGTTTGTGAGCATGAAAACCATATGACCAGATTCCAGCTCAAACATATGCACACCACATCCTGCATATAACTTCCATCGCTGAATCACCCATTGCATCTGATCCTTCCATATACCAGAAACAGGAGCATGAGGAGGTGCATCAAGCATCAGCTTAAGATCAGCCCATATACGCAGACCAGGCCAGGAAGACACAGCCATGGGATCAAAAGGCATGCCAGAATCCACAAACACATATAAAGCCATAAGATCTTTACGATCAGCCCAAGACAACACACCCTGCAAACCCGAAGCAAACCGCACAGACCCATCACTAAGATTAATTCTATGGGATACCATACCAGGAAGAGTTGTGGAACGCTCAACCGTCCAACCAGTAATATGTCCATTTCCCAAAGGCAAATCAGAATCACTGTCAGAAGCTGCATCAATCAAATTTGCAGGATCACGCTTCTCATAAGGGACCGTCTTGCCACGTCTAACACGGCGAGCTGATTTCTTGCGAAGCGAACGTCGAGGTGTGGGATCACTAGGTGTGGGTTCAACCTTTACCTTTACCTCAGCAGCAGCAGTGGGAGCAGGAGAAGTAGACTCATTAGTTTGCCCACCCAAGGGATCAATAGGAGCTGCACTAGAAGTAGGAATTGATTGAGTTCCAGGAATCGGTGGTGATGGGGATGGCATATCAGGTGTAGCAGTGGTAGTGGTTGTGGTAGCAAAGGTTGTGGTGGTAGCCTGTGTGGTGGTGGTAGCAAGACCTGAAGAAGAACCCAAAGGAGCAACCAAAGGAGAAGTAGTTGTACCAACTGAAGTAGCAACAAAAACCGATGGACTAGCAGCAGAACCAGGAGTAGGGTCAGATGAAGGACCAGTAGTAACATCAGGGGAAGAAGTGGGCATCACACGAGGAGAAGGACGGTAGATAAAGCATTCCAGAATCGATTGACTCTGATGCTTGACCATACGTTCATAAAGTGCCTTGATCTCATCAAAAGACAAAGCTCGAACCCTGTCCCACTTCCAACCAGCTTGAAAGTAAGCAGCGGACTGATACTTCAAATATCGCTGCATTTGCTTTCTCTCCTCAGTTCTTGATAAAGCTCTGTTCTTTCTCTTCTCACGAAGCTGTGCAGCAAGTGCCAACTGATGCTTGCGCATCAACACCATGGCTCTTGGAATACAGTTATGCTCATCCACATCGTCACCCAAAAGATCAGTGAACTGGGCATAATCCCTGGTAAGAATTGTCAAAACCTGTATCCAATCACGGTCATTCCAATGCATTGCATCGTGCTGAACTTGTTCACGCCTCTGCTGTTGAAGCGCCTCAGCCGCAGCCCTATCAGCCTCATCAATCTCGGCTTGGATCCGTTGAGCAGCCTCCTCACCTAGCCTATCCTCCTCAAGCTGTCTGCGGGTACGTTTGCGAGGTGGTGAGGGAGCATCAGTCATTGGGGCCTTCCCCTTTAAATCATGGGATGGACCAGCATTGGAACCAGTAGCAGGACCAGAAGCCCATCCATAGGAGTGGAAACACCATCCGGAGAAGGAACACTGGAAGATGTCAGAGGAACCGGCAAATCCTCCCACAATTTATCAGCAAAGGCAGCCTTTGCCAACATTGTCAAACCATCCTCAACACACTCCTTGACCTCCTCATCAGAATCAGAGTGGATCACATGCTTCTTTCGTCGTCTTTGCTGAGTCTCCAAAGCTTTGATGCGATCAGCCAGAGGAAGAACAAACTCCCTAGTAAGTTTCCGATGTTGATTCAAATCAGCTTCCAAGGAAAGAATCCGCCCATGATACCTGTGTATAAGATCAAGTAACGACATAAGTGTAATAGGCTCCTCCGCCTGCCCACCAAGAGGACTTGGGCCATGGAAGGCGTCATTGGAGCCTGAAGCAACAAATGGGTCAACATTTGGAGTACTAGCACCAAAAGTCTTATCAGTAGAGTGTGGAGCAGGACTAGGAGGTGGAGTCTCCACAAACGGATACTTCTGTGGTACTGAAGAAGGACCAGCCTTGGAAGGGGATGGTCTTTCAACCACCACCTCCTCAACCAGCTCCTCCTCAACCACATGAGAAGCACCACCAGTAGGAGCCTCCTCCTCCATAGGATCATCATCAATTTCAACTACATCAGGAGGACCCTGAGCCAGCCCCAACATGGCCTCAGTAAGGGGCCTCCATTCCCCGGTAAACCCATGGACCATATTATAATACACTTTTGCAGTAAGCTTAGACGACACATGTTCAGACCTATCACGAGGAATGCAAACCAGTATTTGTTGTAAAAACCTAGGATACATAAAAAACTTCTTTCTAGAACCAGCATTAGATAGATTACTAACCATCCCCTCAAACAAATAATGAGAGAAATTAAAAACTCTACCCTGAGCCAAGCAAATGAGACCAGTAGGGAAAGCATCCCAACTCCCAGACTTGGGACTTAAACAATGAATCAGAAAATGCACCAAAAGCTTCCATTGGGGGGAAAACCTATTTTTCTGGAAGTTAAACTTCCCCTCATGATTGTACCCTATAGCAGCCATCCCCTCCAATACCTCCGAATTAGGGAGGGACTCAACACCACCTTCATCTTGAAGATGAAGAGATGATCGAATAGAGGCCTCAGACACCACGTATGAACGTCCATCTATGGTAGCATGGAGTTCACGTGGACGACCAACCACAACCACAAGACGAGCAGATGCCCAAAATTGACGAATAACACTATCATAAATAGTGGGACATATAGTAAAAGCATACCTTAGGTTTGAAGCCTCAATGAAGTCCAAAATATCTGTAAAATCATCACGATGAGGACCATCACCTAGAAAGGCGACCTTTTTGTGAGCAGGTTGGTATACTAGGGCAGCCATGGATCTTGATTAGTCGATTGAAGGAGGATCTTGGTTAGGGTTGAGAGAGTAGGATCGGTGTTGTTTTTGTGATGAATGGAATGATTAAGTCAAGGGGGTTAATTTGACCATAAAAAGGACAGTAGTAACTGTTCATTGACCCCTTTTAATGGGGGGTTGCCCTTTCAAATTACACATTATTGCATAGTAACCACTTGCCCCTTTTAACATAATTCCCAAATACCAATTTACCAAAGTTAATTAAAAATGTAAATACCAGAATTGGAAGCGTTGACTAAAAGTCAAAGCACACAATGGTCAGACCAGAAGCAAAATGTGGTCAACAAAGGACAATAAGAATGAACAGTGTCCCAGACCAGTGCCAGAAGCCAATCACCACTTGACAAAGAAGGATTTTGAACCACCAGAAGCCAACCAATAACGACTAGAAGCTAACCAATGAGGACTAGAAGCCAGTCATGAAAGAATATAACCACCATAAGTGAGCAAAATCCTCCACCAGGAGTAACACACACCACCAGAACTAATGTAATATGTTGTTAAAATCTACCAATACGTTAGTCTGTCCAAAGAATATGTACACAAAGCCTCCCCTTAGGCTTAGCCTCCCCTCAATCCTAGACCTCAAGGATTTACCATCCCAATGTGAACCACCAAGTGGTTGAAACGAGGAACATCAAATGCTTTAGTCAGCAAATCAGCAACATTATCATCCGTATGAACTTTAAGAACCTGTATCAGCTTCTTCTCATTGGCATCCCGTATAAAATGATGCCGAATTTCAATATGCTTTGTTCGCTGATGAAAAACAAGATTCTTCACAATGCAGATAGTGCTTTGATTGTCAATAAAAAATTTGGTGTTCATAAAATTGAAACCATAATCCAACATCTGATTTTGGATCCACAAAACCTGTCCACAACAACTAGCAGCAGCAACGTATTCAGCTTCTGTGGAAGAAGTAGCTACTATTGTCTGTTTCTTGCATTGCCATGAAATAAGTCGATGACCCAAAAATTGACAACCACCAGTAGTAGACTTCCTGTCATTATTAGCACCTGCATAGTCACTATCACTATATGCTTCTAGAACAAAAGGTGATTCTCTAGGATACCATAAGCCCAGTTTAGGTTGAGCCTTGATATACTTGAAAATCTTCTTCACTGCATTTAAGTTCGAAACCGTTGGAGTCACCTGGTGTCGAGAACAAGCACTTACTGCAAACATGATATCCGGACGTGATGCAGTCAAATACATGAGGGAGCCAATCATAGACCTGTACATGTGAACATTGACTGGGGGGTCTGGCTCATTCTTAAGTTTGACTTTAGCAACTTCATAAGGATTTGCTGCTGGTCTAAGAGGATCCATGTCAAACTTCTGAAGGATCCCATGAACATATTTATCTTGACTGATGAAAATCCCATCCGATTGTTGCTTGACTTGAAGACCAAGGAAGAAAGAAAGCTCTCCCATCGCACTCATCTGAAATTCGCCTTTCATCAAGTGTTTAAACTCATCACACCATTCCTTCCTAGTAGAACCAAAGATAATGTCGTCCACATAAACCTGAACAAGGATAATGTCCTTGGTATTCCTCCTAAGAAATAGTGTTTTGTCAATAGTACCCCTTCTATAGCCATTCTTTAACAAGAAAGTTGAAAGACGCTCATACCAAGCTCTAGGAGCCTGATGTAATCCATAAAGAGCCTTGACCACCTTGTAAACTTTATTAGGATGAAGTGGATCTACAAAGCCCTTAGGTTGAGTGACATACACCTCCTCATCAATTTTTCCATAGAGAAAGGCACTCTTGACATCCATCTGAAACACCGTAAAGCCCACATAAGAAGCAAAAGCCAAAAACAGACGAATGGCCTCAATCCTTGCAACCGGAGCAAAAACTTCAGTGTAGTCAATGCCCTCAATTTGAGTGTGGCCTTGTGCGACAAGCCTAGCTTTATTCCTTACGACAATTCCCCGTGCATCCTTCTTGTTCTTGAGAATCCATTTGGTATTGATTGCAGTCTTTCCATCTGGTAAGTCAACCAGAACCCAAACATTCTGAAACAAGAATTGCTGCATTTCCTCCTGCATAGCCTCCACCCAACTTTGATCCTCAAGAGCATGAGAAACTGACCTAGGTTCCACCTGTGAAAGAAAACAAGCAAACAAACAGTGTTGAAAGTCCGTATGATTATTACGCTTTTGATCTTCAATATAGCTCACAAGAGCATGATGATCAGACGAGGCCTTCTTCTGCATTCCGCGTGTCTTGACAGTAGAACCAGGATCTCCAATGATTTGAGTGGTAGGATGATCTTTGTGTGATTGCAAGACTGGATTGGAAGAGACCTCCACTTCTGGTGCCAAGTTATTCAGATCACCAACAAAGTCAGCATCATATGAAGCAGTGTTGAAAATCCCATCTACTGGTTGTTTATGAATATCATCCAGCTTGGTAGAAGACTTCTTTTGATAGTTCCCCAAATCAGAAGGACTGGAGAAACGAGTATTGGAAGCAGACTCACTAGCTGGAGTACCAGTAGGTGATAAGCTAGCACTAGGAGCAGAAGCTGGGGTACCAGGAGCAACTTTGTCAGTAGACGTATCCAAGGGAAACTCAAAACCACCTTGAGCAGCTGCTGTAGTAGCTTCTTGTTGTTGTTTGAGTAGAGTGTCAAGCACTACCTGGGAATCCAGTACATCCAATGGAGTTGCATCACTAGGAGGAGTAGGAGAGACTGTGGTGGAGTAGGATGGAACCACAAAAATGTCATCCTCATCATCTGAATCAGAAAGACTAGAAGGAACACCTGTACTAGAAGTTGCAAACACTTGTGGACCTGTATCATGGTTAGTTTTGAAACGAAAATATCCTAACGAATCACTAAGATAATCAAGATCAAAATACCATTCAGGACCCTTGCCTTGGATGTTTGACTTCTCTTCAAAATACCTGAGATTTATAGTTTCAATGATTTGTTTGGCTTGGAGATTGTAGACAAGATAAGCCCGAGAGTGAGCTGAATATCCCACAATGTATCCTTCATCTGCCTTGCAATCAAATTTCCCCAAATAGTCACTAGTATTCAGAATGGTGACTGGACACCCAAAAGGCTTCAAATGAGCAATATTAGGAACTTTGCCCATTAGAAGCTCATAAGGAGTCTTCTTGTGAGGATTGGTAATAGAAACCCTATTCAAAACATAACTTGCAGTATTAACAGCTTCTGTCCAGAACATGTTTGGAAGCTTGGAATCGGCAAGCATAGTTCTTGCTGCTTCTATTAGTGTCCTATTCTTTCTTTCTGCCACGCCATTCTGTTGAGGAGTCCTTGCTGCACTATAATATCTTTTGATGCCCTTAGCATTACAAAGTGCTATGAGGTCTTTATTTTTGAACTCGGTTCCATTGTCGCGCCGAATACCTTTAACCTTCTTGGTCAACTGGTTCTCAATAAGGGTAAGAAAATCTCTAAGAATTGAGTAGGTCTCACTCTTGGCAGCCATGAAGAACACCCACGAAAACCTGCTATAACCATCAGTTACCACCAGACAGAATTGTTTGTGGTCAATGCTTCTAATGGAAGTAGGACAAAATAAATCCATGTGTAGTAGCTGCAATGGTTCAATAATAAGACTAAGAGCAGTAATGGCCTTGAAGGATGCTTTGTGCTGTTTGCCTTTGCTGCAAGCAATACAATTTATATCATTTCTAAACGACTTGGGAGATAAACCAGAGACCAGATTCAGATTTGCAAGTTTGTGAATGGTCTTGAAGTTCACATGCCCCATCCTTCTGTGCCATTGAGTGGATTCATCTTTTGAGGCTTTAGCCACTAGACATGCTAGTTGACCAGTAGGATTGACTTCATTCAGATTGATGCTATAGAGATTGTGTCTTCTAGGGATTCTGAGCAGAACTTGTGAGTCATCCGGAAGCTGAAAGTCTTTGGAGAGCACAAGTGCATCAGTATCGGTGAAGAGAACAAACTGCTTCTTGTCACAAATCTGAGAGACAGATATCAAGTTGAAGTGCTGAAGTGCTTCAACATAGTAGACCTGCTCAAAATTTAGATTAGGTGTCTTAATTGTTCCTTTGCCAGTGATCCTGCCTTCACCCCCACCAAAATAGACCTTGCCGCCATGAAATGGTACGAAGTTAGAGAGAAGACTTTTATTTCCTGTCATGCTCCTGGAGCAACCACTATCAACAATGCCTAGACTAGGATCTTGGTATGGAGTAACCTATAACAACAAGATAATAAAAATGCAAAAGTTAGTGTCTTAAGGGGACCCAAACCTTTTCAGGTTTGAGCCTGCCTTGTGGATCTTTAGTAGAGAGCCAAGAAGAATGATGAGACCCACCGTTGTTCCTTGGTTGCCTATGCATCATATGGGTATTATTATTTGACCAAGAACAACCTGCTGAGGGCTTAACAGCAGTTCCCAAACTTCCCAAACCAAAATATGTGTGGTCCAAATTATGTGGATAAATTGGATAAAAATTTTGAAAATAATTACTAGCGGTTTGTAATCCAATGTTTCTCCAATGATCAGAAACTAAAGGAGAGGACCTTCTAGAAGAAGAAAACGAATGAGCACTAGGATTGAGTCTTCTAGAAGTAAATGGGGCAGCTCCTGGTGGACCAGGAGCAGAAAATGCATGATTAACAGAAGCATGTGTGTCATAAAAATCACAATCTTTAATTAAATGAAATGCACTTCCACAAACAAAACATGTTTTAATAGACCTTTTATTAGAATGATATTGTTTCATACTGCCAACATTATTACACACAATTCTAGGAGAAACATTCTTCCTAGGACTCAATAAACTAGGACCAGACACACTTGACTCAACAACAACTATTTCTTCATACATCCTAGCACCAGTAGCAGCATGATCATTCAACTTGGAACTTGTAGGTCTTGACTCTTCACTTGAACCACTAGATGCAGAGTCACTGGCTTTGTCACTGAAAGTGCACGAGATAAAGTCATTAGAATTAGTAGAACTTTTGGGGGACTCATGCATCTGTATTCCATCCAAGTCATTATGCCATGAAGTGGGCATAAAAGTTCCAGTAAGAGGGGGAGGGACAGCATGCATTTCTGTTGCTGGTTTAAACCTATTGTAACTAGGTTTTCCCTCGTCCTCTTTGTCCGCATCAAAGACACTCGAAAAAGATAAATCAAACACATCTTCTGAATCAATATATTTTTCAAATCCTAACCCTCTTTTAGTTCTACCAGACATGCTACTATCAATTAATTTTGAAAGATTTTTAGGTGCCTTTTGCCATTTTTCAAATCTTAACATTGTAGCATCTAATTTATCTTGCATCTCCTGTTTTTCTTTGATACTGGCATCTCTTACTTTTTCTGTATATTTAAGCATATTAGTTGTGTTTTCTAAATCGATGCTTAGTATCCGGATTTTATCCTCATACTCACGTTGAGTATCTTGTAGCCACCTCTTTTGTTGTTCCAATGTGTTTAAAGAAGCCTTATAGGCTTTAACCTCTAAAAAATACTTATCATTTTGATCATTTACTTCATTAAATTGGGACAACAATTCTGAGTATTTATCATGACAACCAAGAGGACAATGTTGTACCTGAGGTGAGATGCCTATTAGAGCAAACTCATCTGCTTCTTCTGCATCAGAGAGATTCCCAGCAATCATTGCAAACACGTCAGTCGTGGATTCAGCTGATTCCAGAGTGGAAGCCTGATGATCATTCCAGTTGACCATAGAGTCAACTGATACCAGTGCCTTCTTGTCATCTTTTACCTCCTGAACCTTAAAAGCTTAGTACCTGCTCTTCTCTTGGTCATTCTTGCTAGGGCACTCCCTTGCAAAGTGACCTGGTTGCTGGCAGTTATAACATCGAACCTTGCTTCTGTCGAATCTTGCTGGCTCCCGAGGGTTGTAATTGAATTTTCGACCTGCTTTCTTCTCAAACTTGTGAACCCTAAGAGTGAGCATGGCCATCTGCCATTTAAGATCCATTTCATCCAGGTCAAGTTTATCGACCTGTTTGAAGTCATCAAAAGCAAGTTGTTGTTGAGCATCAACATCAGCCACAAAAGAATGAAGAACGGCTTCTACCATTCTACCAGACTTGGCAGTAGGATTAGGAGCAGAAGTATGCTGAAAAGTATGTTGAGAGGACACAGTATTGCTTGGGCTACTAGCATATGACATGGGACTGGATGCCATAGAACTCACAAAGGCAGAATTAGCAGGAGTGGGAAAAGAGTCACTTGAATATCCTCTTACATGAGGTTCAAAAGTTCTGAGGTTATGAAAAAGATCATCAAAGTTGAGATAGTCAAGCCCACCTTTTGCTTTGAGAGAGATCACCACCTGATTCCATGAGTAGGGTAAGGCTTTAAGAAACCTTGCATTAATATCACCATCATCAGGCTTTGAACGAAGTTGATTCAATTGGCTCAATATCTTCTGAAACCTGTCATACCCTTGATGTAAACCTTCAGCTTCTGAGATTTTGAATTCTGTGAATTCATCTCTCAGCATGGATCTTCGCATTTTCTTTGACTCCTCATTCCCACCAAACCTTGCTTTTATACCATTCCAGATCTCTCTAGCATCATCCAAATGGTAGAAGTCACCCATGTGATCATCAGGAAGAGATTGATGCAAAATCATTTTTGCTTTGACCTCCTTCTGAATAGCTATGATTTCTTCATGAGATTTAGGGTCAAGAAGAGTAATATTACCATTCTTGTCTCTTCCAGTTAGCTTCCTGCTGTTCCCATTCAGAATAATCTTCCAAAGGTCTTGATCAGTATTGGTGATCCACCATTCCATCTTCATTGCCCAACTATCATATTCATCCTTTTTCAGAAGAGGGAATTTACCATTCGTGTTGGAAACCGTAGCAACGATCTGCTGAGGTTGCAAAATTTTAGGAGTGCTGTCTTCTCCTGTTTGAGTAGAAGTTGAGGCAGACATGATAAAACAAAATTTTCAAAAAATGAGAAAACTTGATTCTTCTTGTATAGAGACCCTCCCAGGCTCTGATACCACTTGTAGGGTCCACTAGATGTAGATCTTGCAGCCTGTCAGGAACGGTGAATGACTTCTGTAATCACAAGTCAATCCACAGAGATACTCAATACACAATATGAATGCAGAATACAAATATAATAAAGAAGAACAAAATAACTATAAAGACTTGATCCTTTCTAAGGATTTCTAATACTGATAATCACTAGAACTATGTTTGGTGAAGGTGTCCCTAACCCTTCTGCCTAAGGTTCCTTTTATACTACAAGGAAACCCTAATACAACATTAAACAAAACGTGTAAAACTGATATGCATATCCTTTCCTAACATATCTCATGCATATCCTAACATAATAATAAACAAATAATAAAGTTTGACTTTGACCAGGACCAGGAGCACGACTTGCTCCTACTACTACTAGGACCAGGAGGAACTACATACCTCCTAGTCTACCTATTACATTCAACTATACCAATGGTCCTAACAGATTGTTATCTTCTAAATATGGTGAGTGAATATCCTTTCCATTGGGGCAAATCCTAATCATAGACAGAATATGATTCTGTCTAACCCTATACCGGCCATGCCAGGCCGTGGGCCCGTGTGAGCGGTTACTGTTCATCCAATCCCATAAGCTCAAATAACTTTATTCCCACCCATCTGTGATGGGCCGGATACGGGTAGTACCCGTGGGCCGGGTTACTGACCCGGCTGGGGACTATACGTCATCAGATGACATTCACTCAGCCCAAGCTGCTCTCGTTGCTAATCTCTCTCACTACGGTTTTGATGTCGTCAGTGAGGTGGTCCAAATTGTTCTCTGGTATTTTGACTTTGGTTGCTCCAAGCATATGACCGGAGATCGCTCTCAGCTCAGAAATTTCGTCAGCAAGTTTCTTGGTACGGTTCGATTTGGAAATGATCATATTGCAAAGATAATGGGTTATGGTGAATATCATATTGGGAATGTTATAATTTCAAGCGTGTATTATGTGGAAGGTCTCGGTCACAACTTATTTTCTGTGGGACAATTTTGTGATGCAAACCTAGAAGTTGCTTTTCGAGAGCATACCTGCTTCATTCGCAATTTGGAAGGGGTTGATTTATTGAAAGGAACTCGAGGGAATAATTTGTATACTTTGTCTCTACAAGACATGATGGCCGCTTCTCCCGTATGTCTTCTCTCCAAAGCATCGAAGACTAAGTCATGGTTATGGCATCGACCGTTATCTCATCTTAACTTTGACGCTATTAATCATTTGGCGAAAAACGAACTTGTTCGTGGTCTTCCTAAACTTTCATTTCACAAGGATCATTTGTGTTTCGTGTGTACAATGGGGAAAAGCACTAAGAAATCTTACAAACGCAAGACGGAAGACACCAACCAAGAGAAACTTTATCTGTTGCATATGGATCTTTGTGGGCCAATGCGTGTTGAAAGTCTTAGTGGTAAAAAGTACATCCTCGTCATTGTCGATGATTACTCTCGGTTTACATGGGTGAAATTTCTTAAAACAAAAAATGAGGCACCTAAAGTCATCATCGAATTTCTCAAGATGATTCAAGTGCGTCTCAACACTACTGTCCGACGCATTCGTAAAGATAATGGAACTGAATTTATGAATCAAATCTTGCATGATTATTATGAATAAGTTGGCATATCTCATGAAACATCCGTTGCACGCACTACAACAACAAAACGGTGTCGTTGAAAGGCGAAATCGCACACTTATGGAAGCTGCTCGAACGATGTTAATTTACGCAAAGGCTCCATTGTTTTTATGGGCAGAAGCAGTATCTACAGCAGTGTACACCCAAAACCGGTCACTAATTCGTAAACGCCATGGTAAAACACCTTATGAGATTCTCCATGGAAAAGTACCAAATTTATCATATCTTCATGTATTTGGTTCTCTTTGCTATCCAAATAATGATGGTGACAATTTGAGAAAACTTCAACCAAAGGCTGATATTGGTATTTTCATTGGTTACGCCCCCGCAAAGAAGGCATACCGAATCTACAACCGTAACTCTCGCAAGATCCTCGAAACTATGAATGTTGATTTTGATGAGCTGACATCAATGGATTCTGAGCAAAGCAGCTCTGAACCCGCACTTCATGAAATGGGACCCAGTAACATTAGTTCTGGTCTTGTCCCAAATAACCCTACTTCATCATCATTTAAACCACCTTCTATGACTGAATGGGATACGTTGTTTCAACCGTTCTTTGATGAATTCTTTACTCCTCTAAGTATTGTTGCTTCGGAACCTGAGGAAATAGCTCCGGTAACCGAAGTTGTCGCTCAAGCAACCGTTGCACAATCAGATACGTCTGCACTTACAATTGGTCTAGATATACCATCAACAAGTAATTCTCAACCAACACTTGTTTCAACTACCCATGTCATGCCTATTGATGATGAAGAGGATGCTGATGATCACGATTTAGAATTCTCTCAAATGCGTGAATTTCCATTCTTTGGTGTACCAATTCCCGACCCTAATCAAGTCGGGTCGTCCACCTCAGAGGAAGCTCCATCTACAGTTTACTCTAATCCACGGATTCGTGAACATGACAGCAAGTGGACAAAGGATCATCCAATAGATTCTATTATTGGTGACCCTAATCATCTGGTATCCACACGAAGTCAGCTACAAGAAAATGCAATGTTTTGTCACTTTGATGCTTTTCTCACTGAAGTTGAACCTAAGACATGGAAACAAGCTTTTACTCAATCCTGTTGGATAGAAGCTACGCAAAAAGAACTTAACGAATTCATACGTCTTGAAGTTTGGGAACTTGACTTATGCCCGGATCACATTGAAATGGGTTTACAAGGTGAAACTCGACGAGTTAGGCGGAATATTGAAGAACAAAGCTAGACTAGTAGCTCGTAAATACAAGCAATTATTGGGCATCGACTTTATGGAATCCTTTGCAACTGTTTCCCATTTGGAAGCTATTAGACTATTCCTCGCTTATGCAGCCCATATGAATATGATTGTCTATCAGATGGATGTGAAGACGGCATTTCTTAATGGTGAAATCAAGAAGAGGTCTATGTTCAACAGCCGGATGGTTTTGTGAATCCTAAATATCCTAATCATGTGTACAAGCTTAAGAAGGCTCTCTATGTGTTGAAGCAAGCTCCACGTGCATGGTATGATCTACTGTCACAATTCCTCATTTCACAAGGCTTCGCTAATGGCAAGGTGGATCCCACGCTGTTCATTCAGAAACGAGGTAAAGATATGATTATGGTACAAATATATGTTGATGATATTATATTTGCAGCCTCGACCCAAACCTTATCTGACGAATTTGGGACACTCATGTCTTCCAAGTTTAAGATGTCAATGATGGGCAAGGTATCATTCTTCTTAGGTCTTCAGATATCTTAGAGTCCCAGAGGCATCTTTATCAATCAATCAAAGTATGCCCTTGAATCGCTTAAGTAATATAAGATGGAATCTTGTGATCCCGTGGATACTCCAATGGTGGAACGAACTAAGCTTGATGCAGATCCACATGGAGTTGCCGTTGATCCGACACTATATCGTGGAATGATCGGTACTCTTCTGTATATCACAGCTAGTCGACCTGATCTTCAGTTTGCTATATGTATGTGTGCTCGGTATCAAACTCGACCTACTGAGTTACACTTGTCTACTGTGAAACGGATCTTTCGATATCTTAAAGGAACCATTAATCGGGGACTTTGGTATACGAAGGACTCTTCGATTTCACTTATGGCATATGCAGATGTGGATCACGCGGGTTGTCAAGATACAAGGCGTAGCACGAGTGGCACTTTGCAACTACTGGGAGATCGACTAATCAGTTGGGCATCGAAAAGGCAGAAAAGCGCTGCAATTTCAAGTACGGAAGCAGAATACATAGATATGTCCGGTTGTTGTGCTCAAATTCTTTGGATGAGATCACAATTTACCGACTATGGTCTAGGTTTCAACAAAGTTCCGATCTACTGCGACAACAAAAGTGCAATTGCCTTATGCTGCAACAACGTTCAATTCTCCCGGTCGAAGCATATTGACATTCGCTACCACTTCATCAAGGAGCAAGTGGAAAATGGAGTAATCGAGCTTTAATTTGTCCGATCTGAGTATCAATTGGCGGATATCTTCACGAAGGCTTTAGATCGCGCTCGAATTGAATTTTTGACCGACAAGCTAGGAATGAGAACCTTCTCGCCTGAGACTCTAAAGGAACTGGCAGATGAAGCGAAAGAATAGTGATGGTAAACTATTCTCCATATCCTTGGTGATCATCTGTATATATTGTTTATATATTTATCCACAAAAGGAAAATACAAAACTATAAAACCATATAAAACCCATAAAAATTGAAAAATCTAGAAAAATCCAAAAATATTTTTACTTTATTTTTCAAAGGCATGTCTTTTGGTACGATAATATTTACGGCCTTAGAAATGTCGATTAATATTGACACGGCGCCATAAATAGAGTTCATACAAAAGTTGTAAATATTTCATAAAACATGCCAATATGGCTTGTAGTTATTTCTGACTGCAAACCGGTTTTCATATTAAAGTCAAGTATTTCTTATGAATGCTTTGGCTCACAACGGGAATTAATTTTCTCGGGCAAGGTTTACTTTAAAACCTTGTAAGGGATCAAGTTTACTTTATAACTTGGTCTAACACAAATCTATGTACGTTTCAGTGCATTTATTTGTTAAAACAAGAGAAGTCTTGTTTCTTATGAAGCTATCATTTCTACAACCATAGCAATCTACAATTGGTATCTACATACTCGACGATGCGACTACGCAACCGACGACTACAACTCTTTCAATAGAACACGGGTCAACAATTGAGGGGGAGCAATTGTCAAGCATTCAGAATCTTCGATGCCGAAAGTGCCTAGTTCACAAGTTGGTGTCAAGACAACAATACCAATCGTACATGTGGTGTCAAGAGATGACTTCAGACGTGACGAGGCGACCAACATATGCTGACAAGAACCATTTGATCTTATCATATGATGTTCTCATCTATCAGGTCCAACCTTGTCATATTTTTTTTAATATGGTGAATATGTGATCATGTTACAAATCGGTATCATATCTCATACGTTTGATATCATGAAGATAAAATGGACTTGAATTTTTCTTCCCAAGACCTTTGTTAATACTTCATTAAATCAATTGATATTAAAAACATCGATTGGGTTAATATTTTTAATATGTGGGAGAAAATGTGATTTAATATGGGATATTATCACAAATGGCTTGACATAATGTGCTGGCTCATCCCGACATATGCGAAATGTTTTCAAATATCGTGGCATATGTTAAGGGGGAGCAAAACGGATTTGCATATCAAAATAGATTTTCATGATGACATATACTCACCCACAACCTATTTATTTCACGACGATGAAGATTGTGGTAACATAAGGATGGTAGGATAGGTTAAGTCCTGTGATTCTTCTAGAACCGGAGGAATCTTCCAAAGGACATTCCATAGCTAGAAACAGTAGTCCTTAGGAAAGATGGAGAAAGATTGTGAACGTAGCTGAATGCCGACCAAGTACTTAAGTTAGCACTGGAACAATCCCAACAGCTGCTCTTGTAGCTATGGCAGCTGCAATCTTTTGAGCTTTATTGAATGTGTTTCCATATTCAATAATTTCCCATAGAGTATAGTCATGGATTTGCAGATATTGCTCAAAGTTAAACTTCCACAGCTCATAATTGTCTGCATCAAGCATGGGAATCTTAATGTTGTGGTTTGAGGAGGACGAGGAGTTTGTTTCTGGGGTAGACATGGTGTTTTTAGGGTTTTGTGAAAATTAGGGTTTTTGGCAGTTTAGGGTTCTTGTGTTCTTTTGATCAACGTTTCTCAATAGGCTCTGATACCACTTGTTGATCCCAAACTTAGATCGATTTAGCTTGTGTAAACGAGATTAAATCAAGTTAAACACGTAGAGAAACTTTGTTATGTATAAAACAATTTAAGTATTATGCGGAATTAATACTTAAACAAGAACACACAAACAATTGTAAAACAAACTTTCACTTGATTGATAATAACAAACTTGCTTACAATGAAAGTGTTAAACGTTTGAAAAACTTATATGAAACATAACCTAAACGTCTTCTTTTATAGACATAAGAAGCCTTGTACAAGAGTCTACGTATCAGCTATTCTAGGTAAAGATAATTATAGAAAATACATTGTTGATCCTATCTTTACTAGAAACAAACTAGAAACATAATACGCGTAGACCATATCATTCTATCAGTGCTTGTCTTCAACCTATCAACGCTTGACTTCTTCCTGTCAACGCTTGATCTGTCGACGTTTGTTTTCTTCTTATCAACGCTTGTTTTCTTCTTGTCAGCGTCCAAGTGTACTGGCTACATTTTATTCCCAACAGTCACTCCCCCTATTCAAAACACTCAAGAAGTGCATCAATAAGGGAGACTTCCGGTGGACAAAGGAAGCGGAGGAAGCTTTTGGTCAGCTCAAGCAGCACCTCGCATCTCTCCCCATGCTAAGGAGGAGCTCATTGTGTATCTGTCAGCCACACATGGAGCAATAAGTGCGGTACTCATGACGGATAGGGACACAGTCCAAACTCCGTTCTACTTTATAAGTAGAACACTACAAGGGCCGGAGTTGAATTATTCTTCCATGGAAAATTTGGTTTTAGCATTAGTGTTTGCTACAAAACGGTTACGTCGGTACTTTCAGGCGCACCCAATTGTGGTTATTACTGATCAGCCAATAAAACAAGTCATCTCCAGACCAGATGTGGCCGGTAGGCTAAAGAAGTGGAGCATTCTATTGGGAGAGCATAACATATCTTATAGACCAAGGACGGCTGTTAAAGGCCAAATCTTGGCAGATTTCTTGATAGAAAAGCCGGATGAGGAAGGACCAGTCGTAAAACAAGATGAAACTCCATCAGAACCATGGGTATTATTTACGGACGGATCTTCGTACATGGATGGACCATGAGCTGGTCTCATCCTTACGAATTCGGAAGGAATGGAGTTTACATACGCCCTACGCTTTGAGTTCACAGCCACCAATAATGAGGCAGAATATGAAGCGTTGATTGCGGGTTTAAAAATCACCGCTAGAATGGGAGTCCGCAACCTTGAGGCCTACGTGGACTCACGGCTTGTCTCGAACCATATTCTGGGGGGATACGTAGCCAAGGAGGATAACATGGTTCGATACTTGGAGAAAGTCAAGTCACTCATCGCGGTTTTCTGCAAGTTTTCTATCAAGCAAGTACCAAGAGGTGAAAACAAGAAGGCGGACGCTCTTAGCAAAATCGCGTCTACAAGTTTCGCCCACTTATCCAAACAAGTCTTGGTGGAAATACTAAAGGAAAAGTCTATAACAGAGGGGGAAGTCGTAGCTATAGTTGAGGAAGATGGACCTACATGGATGGCCCCGATCATCAACTATTTGACTAATGAAACCCTTCCATACGAGGAAAAGGTGGCACGGCGTATCAATAGGAATTCGCAGCACTTCGAGCTTCGAGAATGTATTCTTTACAAGCGTTCTTTCTTACAGCCGTGGTTGCGGTGTGTTGGGCCACGCCAGGCTACTTATGTGATCAGTGAGACACATGAAGGGTTATGCGGCATGCACGCGGGTCCCCGATCCGTAGTAGCCCGAGCTCTACGCACAGGATATTATTGGCCTACTATGCATAGGGATGCACGCGACATGATTTGCAAATGCAATGATTGCCAAGTGCACAGACCAGTACCACAACATCCACAGCAGGAACTTACACCCATTGCATCCCCATGGCCATTCTATAAGTGGGGGATTGATATTGCAGGACCTTTCCCCGTAGCTGTGGGGGGGAGTTAAGTTCTTGATTGTCGCAATGGACTAACTTACACGTTGGATAGAGGCCAAGGCAGTCAAATCCATCACAGGAAAACATGTTAAAAAGTTTGTTTGGGAGAACATCGTGTGCCGTTTTGGCTTACCAGGAGAAATCATCTCGGACAACGGGAAGCAGTTCGCGGATAATCCATTCAAGGACTGGTGCACAGCATTGAATATCAAACGGCGCTTCGCATCTGTTAAACATTCGCAGACAAATGGTCTTGTAGAACGAGCAAATAGAAGCTTGGGTGAAGGCATCAAGGCACGCCTGGATGAACGAAATGCCAAGTGGGTGGATGAACTGCCACATGTTCTATGGGCATATAGGACTATGATCAAAACAGCCAACGCGAACACTCCATTCGCATTGGCCTACGACACTGAAGCTGTCATACCAGCAGAGATAGGAATGCCTACCATTCGCACAACGGAGGTTAATGTCGTCACAAATGACAAGCAGCTCTGGATCAATCTAGATTTGTTGGATGAAAAAAGGGAGATAGCGGCTATCAATGAGGCCAAGTCCAAGGCACGGATGAAGGCTTATTATGACGCCAAGGTTAAAGGTGTTTCTTTTCGACCGGGAGATTATGTCTATCGAGCTAATGAGGCAAGTTGAGCGGAGAATACATGAAAGCTGGGCCCAAAGTGGGAAGGACCGTATGAGGTTATGGAAGCCTTAGGACAGGGCGCGTACAAGTTACGTGACATGGATGGCCGCGACCTGGAACGCACATGGAATATCTGCAATCTTAAAAGGTGCTATCTTTAAAAGCTACGGCTTCCGCATGGACACTTCACTATATCTAGCTTCAATGAAGATCCATGTGTTCTCTTTGTTTTGTTTTGTTTTTTATGCTTTCTAGGCTCTTTTTGTTTTTAGGATTTCCCATTCTTGTTCAAACAAAAAAACGTAAATGTTCTAATAAAATGTCGTGGTGCCTAGCTAGCTCCACGACTTGTTCTTGTGAAAATTATTGTCTTATTTTTTAGATTTTCTTATTGTCGTATAGATTTAGTTGCTGTTACTACAATGTGCTATATCTTATTAATATGCATTCATTCAATACCGTACATGTACAATGCGCCTCCAGGCGGGGTAAGAGGATTAAGTGAACCTAATAATTCAACTTGTCACATAAGAAGGATGCAACCCTAGTGACGCGGATCATGTATCCTTACTAGACACCTTACTCACAAGATGTTGTGATAACTTTCCATATGCCGTGCTCACGCAGTGCCTTGCATGGTAAAGACGCACGCGGCACGTCTAGTAAAATATAGACTTGATTGTATTTTTTGAGTAAGACGTGACATGTCATGCAGTACAGGTATATGATATCTAAAAAATACACAAGTTTCAAGTTCATAACACCAAAATAGCCGTGGTCATCACGGACTTGCTTGCATACATATGACAAGTTATTATATCATCAGTTTTAGCCGTATACATACACGGACGAATAAAATAAATGTTTACAATGTACATTACAAAGGAGGTAGGAACTCCCCTATTTCCTTATTCCTTTCTTCCATCAAGGTGCGGAGGGCCTCCCCGTGAGAATTCTTCCCATCTTGTGTCCTGATCATATTCTCATCCAACGCCTCGACCAGCAACTTTTCACCTTTCATAACCTTCGACACAGAGTCGTAGGTGGGCAAAGTCAGTTGGATGGGATCAGCGGTGAGCTTGGACATTATTACCTCATTAGGAGCATCCTTTAGCGCTTCTAGCTCATCTAGGAGGGGGTGTTAGATTTCAGCAAGAGCATCCATTGATGCAGTCATCTTGTCTGTGGCTAGAGGGTTTGTGTAGGCATGCTGGGTGATATCTTCCTTCTTACCTATTAGCTCCGCAGCTATGACCAGCCCCTCGTGCCTACCACGGTCTATACCGTCTGATACAACGTACGCAAAGGCCTTCAACAGGTAAGGAGCTTCTGTCACTTTGCTCACGGCAGGCCGCATCCCTGGCCAACCATCCATCTGCGCCCAGCTATGGCTGTGAGCAAAGGAGGACATATCATTTCAGCACAGTCCGTGGCCATCTGGCTTAGTTCACCCTCAGCTGTTTCAGCTTGCTCGTCCAAGGTAGTACGCGCCTGGCTTAGCTCATCCTTCAGCGCGTCGTGCTCCTGAGCAATAGTGAAGGCTTGTACGGTTACGACTTTAGGAGCAGCTTCGGCTACGGATACCTATGTATGACACTTGGAGTTATTAAAGGGACAATGTGGTTTTTTGTATGCATAAAAATAATCATTAAATGTGAGAGCATACCTTCTCGTTGGATGCAGCTAAAAGGGCCTCCAGCTCGGCAATACGTTCTTCACGAGCGTTGGCATGATGGGCTTGCTCCTTTACAGTTGACTCGGCCACGACCAGCGCTGCCTGCAAGGATGTGATGGTTTCTCGTGTTTACCCACCAGTGCTTCACGGCGAGCTATCTTTTTGTCAGCACGGCCCATATTAGCCAAGGCCTTGATTAGACGGCGTCTCAAGGCCGCACCAACCGTCACCTGGTGTGCAGAGGACACATCAAACTGCTCCAACAACGTCTCATGCTCCAGCTCGTCCAAATCTTGCGCCAATGCTGGAGGAGTAATGTGTTCAATAAATTCAGAGCACTCGGACTCCGCCTCCAACCTTGTTAAGCTGGATAAGTTCCATGCTAGGCGTAAGCTGGTGTCGGGTTCCTCAGGATGTGGCTCCTCAGCATGGGTCACCAGAGGGGATGGAGGTCTCATTGATGTCACAGGAGAGGGTTCCCTTTCCACCTCCTTCTCTTGGGCCACGGTCGACGGATCCGCCCTGTTATTAGCACACATTAGTTTTGTTTATGGATCAATATCCTTTGAGTATTAAAAAAGGTACTTACGTAGTTCCAGTAATGGGTTCCGTGATGGTGGGAGCTACAGCATTCAGGGGGGTAGCCATCCAGACTTGCTCATCCGCGCGCGGTGAGGGGTCGACTTGGGCCGTAGCAGTGCTGCTTCCTTCCTGGTACTGCAGATGGTCTTTCCTTAGCTTCTTCAGGGGAGCATTATGTGACCCCGCCCCGTACCCTAGAGTTTTTGCTACCCTCCTGGTAGTCTTTCTTTTCCTGGATTTGGGCTTGGGAGAACCAGAAGCTTGGGTAGTTTCTTCATCCTCACCAGTGCTATTGTCAGCAGGGTTGGTGAAATCTTCTTCTTCTTCTTCATCCTAGTGCGGCACGGTGCCCTCCAGCAGCAGTTCTCCACCATCTTTGTTGTGGAAGTTAAGTGGGGACTTCTCAATCACGGGCTCTCCCTCATCTGATCTATGCTTGGTGGTTTCTTCCAGCGGGATGGTTTTGTCTATGGTTGCATCAAGAAGGGGAGTTCATTTTCTTTCAGCGAAGGAATCCTTCAGGAACTTTCATGGGGTCGCCTTGGCGCAATAATCCATGTAGGTTCATCTCTGCGGACATATGTATATATACGGATTAGTAAGTTCACAAAATACAAATGTGGCATTTTTTACATCTACAAATATAAGTGGACCTACCCTGCCTACTTTCGGTTAGAAAGCACGGATACATATCCTCCCTCCAATAGTAGTAGCGGCTTATCCCTACTAAGCACAGGAAGTGCTCCGGCAAACCCCTATGGGATTCTGTGCGGTGGGTATCTAGAATTTTCAAATCCTTACTACTATAGTCTTTGGATTTGGGAGGAAAGTCTTTGGGTACTCTGGTATTTTAGGATGAACGGGGTAGGGAATACTTTCTCATCAACCAAAAAGTAATGGTCGTACCAAATCTTGAGGGAGTCTAAGGGCTTCCTATATGTCATGCGGGTGTTCCCTGATCATTTTTTTAACGACAGCCACCCATTCACTAGTTGGGGGGAGTAAAAGATCCTAAATAGATTTACGGTCGGGGTTACTCCGCACGTATGGCAGGTAATCTCAAATTGATTGATTTTACATGCCCCTATGTAGTGCAGCTGGGTTATGTGGAAGTCATAATATAGAAGCAGATCTACCAAAAACTTGGATAAGGGGATGCGGTAGTTAGCCGAATCGAATAGGCGCGTGTACACGCCTATCTTTCCCCTCGGTGCATCCGTAATTGCTTCACCTTCACCTGGATAGGTTGGGTGTACGCTTTCGGGTATATACTACTTAGACAAAAAGTCTATGTATTTCTCCGCAGGCATCACGTTCAGGACATCCGTAATAAGGGGATTGTCCTTTACCATGTTTTATAAAAAGGGTTTGGAAGGCGTGATGATCTAACCTGCGGCGGAGGAAATCCGTGGAATAAGAGGCAAAAGATTGAAGGAAGGAGACTGGGAATAACAATGGCGGAATGAATATAAAATGTGTGTGTAACAGTAACACACACCAACTCTTATATAGGGTTGCCTCGATTTCCGAGGTTACATAGATGTTTGCCACGTGTAGCCACTACGTTCATCCAACGGATGGGATTTCTGACATTTCTGAAAACGTCAGAAGGGACCCACGGGTCACTTCTTGACAGTTTTATGTGGCTCAAGGGTGGGCATTAATGGTGCACTTTTCCAGGCGTGCGACTGACTAGTTGACTACCATTAATGCGTGCATTCTTGTGTCGGGATATATTGTGACAATCCGTCAATTTATGGTTGATATTTTACTCTCAGATATTATTTAAAAATAGTAATTTAATGTTATATTATGAACTCACTTATTTTTGGGAAGTAATTTGGATTTACGTCTTGAACTAGCATCGACTACGTCTAAACCAGAGGATTCAACGTTACGTGCTTACGTTTACATACACCGTTTTGGTGACAGTCCAAACATTTCAGAAAAATAAATTTATCCATGAATATTATTTTGAGATTTAAATTTGTGTTGGTTCATAAACTCACAAATTTACGAGAAGAGATTAGGACTTACGATTTTAATTTAACGTCCTTTACGATTAAACCGGAAACCTTAGGATTACGTATTTACGTTTTCGAACTCCGTTTTTGATGAGACAATTTTTATTAGATTCGTTTTGTGCCGTTGATTCATAATTTATAAAAACGTTTTTCGTAAAATGACCCGAGGGCACGTAAATCGAGGAAACTAGAATCGAGGAGTACCCGTAAATTAGTGGGATGAGACAAGATAAATCTTGCCCCACCCCACTATATGGACGGCAACATGTAAGCCAACACATCTCATGATGTGTCAAATTGTAGCAACTAAGCTAACACTTGTTAGCTTAGCTTAAAAGCTACTCCACCTCAAAACAAAACCATTCCACCATACCACTTACTCCCATTTCATACATACAAACCACCATTTTCTCTCCACTCTCCCTCATCTTGCCATCCCATTTACACCATAAACACCCATTTTGATCAAAATTTACCATGAAATCTTATGTTACTTCTACATATAATGATGCCCTTTTGAAGATATGAAGATTGGTGCAAGTTTTAACATCCAAAAAGGAGTTTTCAAAGGAGTCAAGGGCTGATTATCATCAAGGTGTTCATGTAGATGGGTGGTCTTGAAGATGGTCTTGGTTTATCACAAGTTTCTCCATCAAAATCCATGTCTTGGTCATAACCTACATCATCATGGTGGTATACAGATTGTCCTCCCCATCCTTTTGTTAATTTTGATTATGTAATCATGTATTTTCTTCTTAAATGTATATATGTATGATGATATATGATGATAAATATATTGTGTGGGGATTTGGTGTTGATAATCATGGGTAAAAAGATGAAAAACTATATGTAAAAATGGTTAATCTTGCTTAAATGGTAGGCTGTATAAAAACAGTAACTAACCACATGTTAGACTGATAAAATGGCAAAGTAGAGTCAATATACAGTAAGCAATATGTCTTGTACAAATGTGAGAGTTGGCCATGCAATGGAATCATTATAATGAGTGAGATATGATCAAAACAAGTTTAGAGTACCAATCTGAATAGTCAGTTTTGGACGGACTGTTAAGGATATTTAGAGTTGGATTGAGCAGAAGCTAAAACTAAGTTAATTGTAGCACATATCATGTAGTTTATGGTGTCCAAAAATGAGCTTCTATCTCCTTGTATAACTCAAGATATGGTTAAAATGGTGAAAGTGAAAGTAAAAATCAGATTTTGGGAAATTAAAGTATAATAGTATTATATAAGCACTCAAATAAATATAGTATAAAATGTGAATTAAAACCCACTAACTTATATATTACATTTATATAAGTATTTAAAATGATAAATAAATGATACATTTTATAAAAATGGTAATTTGATAAGTTTTATAAGTTATAAAACTATAAACATGATTTTTACGTCTTTTCGGCTAATACCGTAAAATTAACGTTTTTGCCAAATAAAACATAGACGGTCGGACCCGTCTAATGTAAACTTTTATAAACACACATACTAATATATAAACATATATAACAAGTAAAAACCAATAAAACCCGAGCTATATAACATACGGACATTAATGGGCTAAGTTAACGTTATTGGACTAATAATACAACAAAATGGGCTAAAACACTTATAAACTTATTTATTGGGCTTAACCCATTTGGGCCCAACTTGTAAAGTATAAATACTGATAATACAAGTATGAAATGGATTAATACAAGTTAATGAACTTATAATAGGCTTATTGGACCTAAAACACGTAAATAGGTAAAACTAGTAAACTAGTAAGAAGTTACCAATACATAAACACTAAAATGAGTAAAAGAGAAATGTAAACCCACTTGATCATCATATATATATAATCATCATATTTATACATAATTGTTATTTTTATAAAGTCATTGGACATGAGTCTAAGACGAGTATTATTTGTCTAGGTTTCCGTGATTGAAGCACGTACCGTACGTCCGAATTGCCGATAACCCGCCTTCCCACATCAACGTGAGTTCATTGCCTCGCACTCTTTTAAATGTTTTTATGAAATGTTTTATAAACCCGCGAGGGAGATAACATGTTAGTTTTTATAAAATAGGACACCATTTGTCCCGATTGTTTGTTTATTGATTTGGACCCGAATGATTGTATGACCCGATGAATGATTTTATGACCCGATAGATGAAAGGAAATGGATTATTAAAGTTAGGTTATGTCACTAAAAGTCCCATTAGTATGAATTATGAACTACCGAGATTTGGTAGACGCTTATGCATATAATAGTACTATTTAGGGACGATCACCCCAGTTCGCGCCTTGACGGTTGATCCCCGTCGTGCCACATTGATTGGTAAGCGAATTTACGTATGAGAAGATTTACATAGCGTGACCTTTGTGACGACACGCTAATTTAGATGGGCAAATGAGTTTCGGGCTAGCTACCCGTTTTTTGTTGTAGTAAGGTAACAATGTCACGCGGCTTAGAATAATCCAATTAACGAAATACTGCTATAAGCACCAAATTACGATATATTGCCTGACTAGCAATACGGGGTCTTATTATTGATTTTATGTTCATGTTTTGGTTTTATATAACCATATTCATATAACGGTTTTCATTTAACTTTATACAACGTTATAAAACGTATTGTATGATATTTTTACGACATTGGTTCGTATAATGATTTTGAAGGCGAAAGCCTATATTATGATTTTGATAAGGATTTGTATAAAACGACTTTGGCTATTTTATGGCCTATTACAATGATTTGTACAAAATGATTTTCGGTAATAATTTTATACCAATGTTATATTGATGGATTTTATTAAACTCTATGAATTCACTCGGCGTTAGCGCTGACCCTTTTCTTTTAACATGTTTAATCTCATGTACTTGTAGGTAATTCTCGGGAAGACAACAAGAATTCATGGCCCGCACTAAAATAACAATTTCCATTCACATTCTTTGTAAAACCTGTATTAAATACAATGACTTGGGACCTATGTAACTTTGATAATTATGAATTTAAATGCTTTATTATTAAACGACGCGGTTTTTATGCGTTGTCTATGATGTGAGTAATGTGCTATCCCGTAACACCAACGAGTCTTCCGCTGTATTGAGTTGTATAAATTTGGGGGTGTTACAGTTTGGTACCAGAGCTCTCGTTATAGAGAACGAAAGATTTTTAAAATCAAGGTTTTGAATAAAACATTTCAAAATCTTTTAACTATAAACATTTTTCTAAAAATGTCTAAAAATCTTTTGACTATAACGGTGCTGAAGAATTCCCGAGTTACCGACAAGGCCAGACTGAGAAGTGTTATTTTAATATATATATAACTTGGATTATATATATATATATATATATATATATATATATATATATATATATATATATATATATATATATATATATATATATATATATATATATATATATATATATATATATATATATATATATATATATATATACATATATATATATATATACTAGCTCATAACCCGTGTTCAACACGGGCAATAAAAAGAAATATTTTTGAGCGATTTAGCAAAAATGATTTTATGTTTTGGAGAATTAAGATGTTAATTTTTGTAATTTTTTAAAAACTTGCTGGAACAGATAAAACTATCCCTGCAATGATAATAGGAGATGATAATAGAAAAATATTTTATTTTTAAAGATTTAATCTAATAATGGGTTTATTATATCCTGAGAGTTAAGACACTAAATTACCACTATTTGGCATTAACACGTATGACAATTATATGATTGTTCACATGTTAAGGTTTCATATACTATTTAAGTAATGATAGAAAAGTATCAATTAGATAAGGAAAAATAAAAGAAGCAAAATTATGGTACACCAACAGATTCAAACTTCTAATCTTAAGAAAAGTTAGGCAATATATGTTTAAAACAAGGTAGGCACACCCGCGCTTCGCTGCGGGGCCGATTGTTTTTGGTTTGATAGTTGGTTTTAACGTCGTATTAACGGGAGAAAGTTAATTGTACGTAGTTCGTTTGAAGAAAGATTTAGAGCTGTTGTACAAAAGGGTTGGAGTTATTCCAGGCACATAGATTTTTGATACATAGAAGCCTATATGGCTATCAAGACAAAGGAGCAGGTTTTGCATAGCCTGCACAAAATAAATTATAGGCCTTTAAAACCTTGAAAATGGAAAAATGATTACTTCATTAATGGACCTATGTTATCCTTTTTTCTAGCAGCAACATGTGACGGATTAGAACTATCCAAGCAAAGTCTTTGAACTGCTACTAACTGCAAATGTAAATTATTTGTTAAACATAACATTATTAGATGTTGAGAGTGAAGATTACCTTTTGTAAGAGTGAAACGTTAGGGCTGGGAAATCAGTGTAGTAGATATGAGTTACACTAAGGGATGTTGTAGCAAACAATAGACATATGCAACCAAGCATTCTGCTAAAGATTTGCGAGCAGGTTATATACTGATAAATCACGTCGAACACACTCTTCCATTATGTGAATTAGTTCAAATTTCCATAGAATATTTAAAAAATTAATGCCTTCTTAAATTCTACATTAGCCTAATCCAAACACACCTTATTCTTATATATGTATTAATCTGACATACATGTCAAGTCTGCACATAATGCACCTAACTTGTAAACTTAGCAATTTTTACAGCCATTTCGAGGATTTGGTCACAAAATGACCCAAACAGTTCCTAATGGGTCGAACGGTAACATTATAAGTCGCATTTCCATACAGATTCATATTACCATAATTAGATTAATGTACCTTCTATGTGGCGTATACATACATAACATCCTTAAAAATCGTAACTTAAAAATGCATACCTATCTACTGCTAATATTCATAAGTCATAGTAGCTGGATCCAAATTCTTTATAGACCAGTTCGTAGAATCAAATTGCGCATTTAACAAAAAATCAAACTTACATATCCAAATTCAATACAGAATCACAAAGCGACATATGTTTGTCAAAATACAACTCAAAAATTCTGTATTCGAATAAGTTTTAAATTAACGTTGAGAATACTGTGTGTGGGTGCGTGGACTAACCTGAAGAGAAGCTCTAACAACAAAAAAAAGAGAAATAACATCACCAATGGGCAGTCCTGTTTCGACGATTATAGATATTGACACCTTTTCCCAGCATTGTTTGCGACCTACAAATTCAGAAAGTAGAAATAATAAGCTATGTACCAAGTATAGATACTAAATCCGGTAATTTTGCTACAGCGATATAAAAACACATAGTGCATATTAGAGGGTGTTTGGGATTAAATACTTAAACTGCATATGCACCTCCTTATACTCTAAAGTACACGATCAAAATGAGAAATATTTATGTACTTGTTGCTGTGGTTTGTAATTTAGGTGGTGCGGCGATTTGTTTCAGTTGTCAGGGCACATCTTTAGGTGTATCATGAGCCTTTGTTAACTAACGGATTCATATCCACTTCAGACGCTTGCTAAAGGTATCAAAGGCCTACAAATAACAAAAATTATGAGTACATATTCTGAATTCATTTAACGATTAAATTTGAAACTTCTTTAATCATGAATCAACACAGTTCATGTATTAAAACATTTTAGGAGCAACTTGTATTAAAACTTCTTTTTCACTTTGAAAAATAGATCAAATCCTAAAGTTACACACTATGTGGACATAAAAACCCCAGGTACTGAGTCCATCAAATTAACTAAAGAAAAACAACGAAGAGTTACTTACACTTCTAGGATTATCAGTATCCTACCTTATCAACCATGGTCGTCGGTCAACCAAAGAATAAAAGTTCGACAATAACCTTCTCAACCATCACCAACTAAGAGTTATATACTGCATTTTTGTGTCTGGACAGGTATTTGTTGAAAAATAATGAAAGGGTTTTGCAAAAGGTTGCTAGTTTAAAATAAACTTCAAATACAGTTTTTACCTAAGAATCCTTCATAAAAATCCTCCATAATACTTGTTGTGGTCAAAGGGACTCTTGACTGAGGGTACTGCTTGTGGTCATTAAAAACCTACATAGCTAATAAGCTCAAATGTGTTAACATCTCTTGAAAATCAGGTTAACCAAATGATGATTGTCTTGTTTGAAGAAAAAGAATGATAAATTCAATGATTTACAACATCTAACAAAATCTTAGATGAAACATATTAATTGATTATACAGTTGAAGAAGCAAAAAAATAAACAAACCTACCGGAATCTACATCTGCTATGTATATTCAGAACTTACTTAAAGCTTCATATGTTGATCAATGAACTAAAAGCCAAAACCCAAATTAAAGACTAAAATTTTAATTGTGCTCCAGGTACCACAAATTAAATATCTAATTCCACACATTCTATCAAAAATGTTTTTCCAAGTCATTTTATCAAACACATATAAATAAACAAAAGAATTTTGACATACAAATATATATAGATAAATAAATAATTCATAATATTCAATAAAGATTCAAAACTAACAAGATGAATGATAAGAAATACCTCGAACAATTGTAACAGCGCGAACATACTTGTCCAATTCGCTCAAATCTGCAAATAAAAAAGACTAAGATTAAAACTTGGCTTTAATCAATCAAAATCATAACCTGATTAAAATTAAAATCAACTTATTTATTTTCATCCAGACCAAAATAAAGGAAAAAAGGGCTTTGAATTTGAAGATTGGAGGAAAATCTAAATCAATCAAGTTGAATAGCATAGTGAGGATGTAGTAAAGATTAGTAGAAGAAATTCAAATTTCAAATTCTTGGTTATAGAGCTCTGTCATTGTTCTTCTTTTCACAGGAAGACTGGTATCGGGACTTGGAAAAGAATAAAGCAAGGCCTGTATAAATTTTATTTTAGTAAATTTATATTAGTAATTTTATTTTGTTAAATTAAGTTGATATATGACATCATAAAATTAAATATTATATACCAACAAAAATTATGAGCATGACACATAGACAAAGATGAGGTCATTCAAAAGTGTGTTTTAATAGAAGTTATAGATATATATATATATATATATATATATATATATATATATATATATATATATATATATCTATATATATATATATATATATATATATATATATATATATATATATATATATATATATATATATATATATATATATATATATATATATATATATATATATATATATATATATATATATATATATATATATATATATATATATATATATATATATATATATATATATATATGATGTAATTTGATTACATGATTGTTTGATGATTATTTTGATATTTATACGAGGTATTTGTACGACGTAGATTGTCACAAGGAACCCTAAATCCCCTAGTAAATTAATCGAAGCTATTCTCGTAAGAATTCTAACTATCCTAGATCTAAACCAAGTTGTGGATATTTATGATCCCAACAAATGGTTGATACTCGTAGAAATGTAGATATTAGTTGATTGAGATATTAAAAAAAAAAGAATTGGCGAGATTAAAACTGATATCAATGTCATGACGATCTTTCCTTATAGAGTGGAGTTTGATAAAACGTTACCACCTAGAAAGATGTAATCTGATTCGTTGTCATCCAATTCTTAAATTAAAATCGAAAGGGTGAATGTTGCACTTGAGGCTGTCAATGGAACCATTACCCAAAGGCCTCTTGCCACTAGTACCTTTCCGAGAAGTCTAATTGAATGATCGAGTTTTTTCATACTAGTGACTCATTTGATAACTATTGTTGTACGAGCTATAGGATTGGAAATTAAGTGTTGTTCATATCGAGCTTTTATTTCCCTTCAAGGTATAAGAATAAGGTTGAAAGTATTGGAGAATGAGGTAGGATATCGAATTGAGCATAAAATTGGTTGAAACTTGAATAAAATAAAATTTAACCCATATGGAATATGAGATTGTTAAGAGGAAGTCGTTAAGTTCTGTGATTGAATTATAAGGTTTTAAATGATTGTTGGTTCGTGTTAAGGGTTGTTCCTAGGCCATTGTCCACTGACAAGGATGCCTAGTGTCCAATAAATAAATTTAAGAAATCTTCTTCTGAATTGGGACCGATGGATCTTTCGGGACATGTGGAACACCTAATGACTCTTGTAGATTAGTATTCATTGTGGTATCTTTTAAAAAAAAATCCCTAACTTAACTGAGACATCAGTTGGTAGGATGAGTTATTGGAATTGTATGACATAGTGACACGTAATGTGTTACGGTATAATTTTGACTTGTTTGTGATTAATGAAAAGACTACCTTTGATTGCTAAATTCTACATGTATCGATGTTATCTATCCTTTATTGCTTCATCCTAATGTTCGCGTTAGTGATGCAACCATTGAACAAGTACTCATCTCGAATTGAGTTACGTTGTGGATTATTCTTTTTGAGTGCCATCGAGATCATGAACCTCATGATTATTTGGCTAAAGCTCATTTCCTATCATATTGTAGTTAGTTCTTGGTGAACAAGCTTTCATCACTCTTTTGTAGATCACTCATTGTTTTTATAAGATAAATCAGTATCCCTTGAGAAAAATTGAATTTTCATCACTATAAGGATTATTCAAAGTAAGATTTATAAGTGATCGTTATCGAAATGAAGTTTTTTATAAAACACCTTGGAAAACTTAATTGTTTTCATAACAAAGAAAATCTTTGAAAATTTATTTTTCATTCTTATTTAAGAATTAAGCATGAAAATGTTTTTATTATAAACATGATGATAAAATTCTGACGAACTAAGTATTGCATCGTTAATCTTGAAATTGTATATAGTTGTGCGCCTACATACAATTTGGAATGGACCATGCAAGGCTGATTAGTAGTCACCATAAAATTGATTAATAAACACTACATTTTCTTTAAAGATTGTGAAAGATTAAATTTTATGAGATCTGCAAGAAGTGAAAAATAGGGACATAGTGTTAGGGACACCTACATATGTGCCTGTAGCATCTATTCTTCTGAGTCAAATTTACTAATCTGTGGAAATTGTCTTATTTGACAATTGACAATTCTTTCTTGACCAATTCTCCCGTAGTGAGATTCTTAGGAAAAGTATCTGATTACCGAGTGTTGATACATGATTGGATGTATCGACGTTCCTATCATTTCTTTTGATTAGATTTCATATTTGAATGACCTGGGTAACGATCCGAGGAGCTTTCGAATGCGTACTCAAATTATGAAAACATGGGATAGACTCATATTCGTTAAAGTTTTCGTCTGTATCTGATTTGAAATTTTCTCGCATAGATTATGGGTTGACCTGACTCTTTTAATGGTAGTTGTGTTTCCATATACCCTTGAATTTGTGAAGAATTATGAGTTATTATTAGTCTTTTGAGAAGATCACATCTTATCAACGGCAATGAAACTGGAAAGTTGATAGTGCTAGTAGAATGGATTGATTGATTATGACATGATGACATTGTCTTAATTGATAGGAACTCGAGTAGAAATCCCATAAAAGATAAGATGTTGATTATCAAAAGTGATCTAAATAGTTCTTGATGGATGACCATATCCTGCATTTAGACTTGAAATTATACCGTGAATGGTTGTGAATTAGTCATAGATTTTGTAATCTAGAAAGAACCTAATATGAATTTATTAAAAGATGTTTCTGTTAATTGAAACTTTAGGAGGTATTTATTGGTGAATTACCTAGACTTCTGCCATTAAGATAGATTGAAATTGGTATTGATTATATTCCCGGTGCTGCACCTGTGGCTTGTGCACTGTACGTCAGCAACATCTAAATTAAAGGAATTACCGTACAACTGAGAGAGTTGTCGGAGAAAGATTTTATTCTACCGAGCTCGTCATCATGAAGAGATATGGTGTTATCATTCCTTATATTTATAGATTACTGTGAACTGAGTAAATTGACAATCGAAAACGATATCCATGACTCGAAATGGAAGATTTGTTCGATCATTTACAAGGTTCTAGCGTATGTTCTAAAGATTTGATCCATGGCATGGTTATCATCAACTTCGCATCTGCGAAAAAGATTATCTATTCCAATCACTACATCCAGAACTTGTAATGAACATTATGAGTTTCATGTGATGTCGTTTGGATTGATCAATGCACATGTAGTATTCATAAATTTAGTGAATCACGTGTGTGGGCTGTAATTTGATAAATTCATGCTTGAGATCATTAAAGACCATTTGTTTGTATATAATAATAATAATGAGTTAATAATTAATTATAAACTGCCCTAAATTGGTCGAACAATGAAAACATGTACCTTGAATATTTAAAATGGGATCTAAGACTTAATCCTTTACATTATTTGACCGTGTGATTAATAGAAAATGGAATATATTGACTCTTCAAAAATGAAGAGCCCTTTTAAGACTTTGGGTTTTATCAAAAAGAAAATGGAAATATGTTTTGACAAATGTTTTATCAAAAAGAACTTTTGAGGGATTATTCCCTTATACAAAAATCATTTAACTAAACTCCTGTTTAGGGGTAAATGTTTGTGTATACCTCAAGACAACCTAAGAGGGATTGAGGAAACCATTTAAACAAAGACTTGAAATTTGAAGAAACAATTTTTTCTTTTCAACTAAGAAAATTTTGACCGAAGTATAAACAAAGATTTTTCGAACATTTACGGATCTTATTAATTATTTTAATTATTTTCGATAAATCAACCAAAAATCTTGTTAATTAAGTTCAAATTCATTTTGAACATTTTTCTATAATTGGTCGAACTAAGAAATTTAAAATTTTTACGTTTACGTTCATAAAATTAAATATTTATTATTTAATTACTTGCAGTATTTATCGACACTTTAAACGCCAGATTGAGAAAAACTGATAAAAATAATAGATGAGACGAAACTGAAACTTAGAAAATATGAAGAAAGGTGAACGTAATTACTAACGCATAATATAGAAAGGATAAAGAATCAATTAGGACATGTTCCTTAATAATGAAGGTGCAAAATAAATTGCTGAATATTTTAGAAATAACTGATGCTTCTAAAAAGGATAATATAGATAACAAAAGGGGTTCGCGGCTAATATGAACCATTAGAAATCAGGAGCCGATGGCGTTAAATGATTAAAAGTCCATTTGTGATTATCTAAATATGGAGGATTGTGAGATATAGTTATGTTGGAATCTTGTAAGTATAAGTATTTTATTCATGACATTTATGATTTAATGTATTTTTATCTGAAGAAGTTGTACTAATGACAAAATTATGAAGGCATACATTGCCTCATACATTAGTAAACGTCTAGCTATTGCAAAGGTCATCATCTGAATTTGATTCGATTTGGGTCATCGTCGACAGACTGACTAAATATGCTAATATCATTCTTGTTAATGATAGATTCTTGATGAAGAAATTGACTCTTAATATTTAAAAGGAGTTGTGTAATCATGGTGTGCATGTATCGATCATCTCTATCAAGATCCTCGCTTCGCATCGAATTTCTAGAGATTTGCTCAGAAGTCATTGAGAACGAATCTTGATGAGAGTACTGTACCACCCTAATCGAAGGGACGAGGTAAAGTAACGATACAAAATACTAGAAGCGCTGTTTTATGCTTGAATGATTGACCTTTAATAATAAACCGTATAACCGCTTTCCTTTGGAGAGATTATCCTTGATAATTATCGTATTAGGATCAAGATCGAATCTTGTTAAGATTTAAATATTAGAGCATCTGTAAGCAGGAGTTGGGATGAAGACACCCGACATACAGCCATTGTGAGTTGAACATGTCTTTTAGGTTTTAAGGTTTCCTATGATGGCGAACCTAACCTTATAAAATACTCGACCCGCGAGACCTGGAATGATTGTTGAAATTAGGATCTGATTATTGACTGCCAGTAGTGGGCAGGAGGTTATGTGAATATGGAATGTAGATCTTTAAGTGCCAGATGGGTAGCGAAGTTATGCCAAAAATTTTAACCATGGAAAAATGAATTGATGATCTGAAAGATCATGGGATATAAGTCCCCGTTGTATGGGACTATTGAGATGATGTAAAAAGATTGGTTTGAAAGGCATATAAGCTGGATCTACCCTAGGACTTCAAGAGCTGCATGAATTATGTTTCGTAAATAAAACTTGATAAATGCCTATCAAGTGAAAATCTGACTATTCCTTAATGAAGTTTAGATCGGCGAAAAGTTGCATTCATCAAAAACCCGCGAACATCATGGATAGAGAAAGTAAGTCAACATTAAGCCTGATCTTATTCCCGTAGTTATGTTTGATGAAACTCGCGTATTGTAATGGATTACACTTGTGAGAAAAGACCGAATGTGGAGGAAATACCCACATGGCTTTAACTCTATAAGAATCGAGTAGTAAGATAAGATGATCTTTGAGGACAAAGATCCTGTTTAGGGGTAAATGCTGTGACAATCCGTCAAATTATGGTTGATATTTTACTCTCAGATATTATTTAAAAACATTATTTTAATGTTATATTATGAACTCACTTATTTTTGGGAAGTAATTTGGATTTACGTCTTGAAGTAGCATCGAGTACGTCTAAACCAAAGGATTCAACGTTACGTGCTTACGTTTACATACACCGTTTTGGTGACAGTCCGACATTTCAGAAAAATAAATTTATCCATGAATATTATTTTGAGATTTAAATTTGTGTTGGTTCATAAACTCACAAATTTACGAGAAGAGATTAGGACTTACGATTTTAATTTAACGTCCTTTACGATTAAACCGGAAACCTTAGGATTACGTATTTACGTTTTCGAACTCCGTTTTTGATGAGACAATTTTTATTAGATTCGTTTTGTGCCGTTGATTCATAATTTATAAAAACGTTTTTCGTAAAACGACCCGAGGGCACGCAAATCGAGGAAACTAGAATCGAGGAGTACCCGTAAATTAGTGGGATGAGACAAGATAAATCTTGCCCCACCCCACTATATGGACGGCAACATGTAAGCCAACACATCTCATGATGTGTCAAATTGTAGCAACTAAGCTAACACTTGTTAGCTTATCTTAAAAGCTACTCCACCTCAAAACAAAACCATTCCACCATACCACTTACTCCCATTTCATACATGCAAACCACCATTTTCTCTCCACTCTCCCACATCATGCCATCCCATTTACACCATAAACAACCATTTTGATCAAAATTTACCATGAAATCTTATGTTACTTCTACATATAATGATGCCATTTTGAAGATATGAAGATTGGTGCAAGTTTTAACATCCAAAAAGGAGTTTTCAAAGGAGTCAAGGGCTGATTATCATCAAGGTGTTCATGTAGATGGGTGGTCTTGAAGATGGTCTTGGTTTATCACAAGTTTCTCCATCAAAATCCATGTCTTGGTCATAACCTACATCATCATGGTGGTATAAAGATTGTCCTCCGCATCCTTTTGTTAATTTTTATTATGTAATCATGTGTTTTCTTCTTAAATGTATATATGTATGATGATATATGATGATAAAAATATTTTGTGGGGATTTGGTGTTGATAATCATGGGTAAAAAGATGAAAAACTATATGTAAAAATGGTTAATCTTGCTTAAATGGTAGGCTGTATAAAAACAGTAACTAACCACATGTTAGACTGATAAAATGGCAAAGTAGAATCAATATACAGTAAGCAATATGTCTTGTACAAATGTGAGAGTTGGCCATGCAATGGAATCATTATAATGAGTGAGATATGATCAAAACAAGTTTAGAGTACCAATCTGAATAGTCAGTTTTGGACGGACTGTTAAGGATATTTAAAGTTGGATTGAGCAGTAGCTAAAACTAAGTTAATTGTAGCACATATCATGTAGTTTATGGTTTCCAAAAATGAGCTTCTATCTCCTTGTAGAACTCAAGATATGGTAAAAATGGTGAAAGTGAAAGTAAAAATCAGATTTTGGGAAATTAAAGTATAATAGTATTATATAAACACTCAAATAAATATAGTATAAAATGTGAATTAAAACCCACTAACTTATATATTACATTTATATAAGTATGTACAATGATAAATAAATGATACATTTTATAAAAATGGTAATTTGATAAGTTTTATAACTTATAAAACTATAAACATGATTTTTACGTCTTTTCGGCTAATACCGTAAAATTAACGTTTTTGCCAAATAAAACTTAGACGGTCGGACCCATCAAATGTAAACTTTTATAAACTCACATACCGATGTATAAACATATATAACAAGTAAAAATCAATGGGCTAAAACACTTATAAACTTATTTATCCCATTTGGGCTCAACATGTAAAGTATAAATACTGATAATACAAGTATGAAATGGATTAATACAAGTTAATGAACTTATAATAGGCTTATTGGACCTAAAACACGTAAATAGATAAAACTAGTAAACTAGTAAGAAGTTACATATATATAAACACTAAAATGAGTAAAAGAGAATATGTAAACCCACTTGATCATCATATATATATAATCATCATATGTATACATAATTGTTATTTTTATAAAGTCATTGGACATGAGTCTAAGACGAGTATTATTTGTGTAGGTTTCCGTGATTGAAGCACGTACCGTACGTCCGAATTGCCGATAACCCGCCTTCCCACATCAACGTGAGTTCATAGCCTCGCACTCTTTTAAATGTTTTTATGAAATGTTTTATAAACCCGCGAGGGAGATAACATGTTAGTTTTTATAAAATAGGACACCATTTGTCCCGATTGCTTGTTTATTGATTTGGACCCGAATGATTGTATGACCCGATGAATGATTTTATGACCTGATAGATGAAAGGAAATGGATTACTAAAGTTAGGTTATGTCACTAAAAGTCCCATTAGCATGAATTATGAACTACCGGGATTTGGTAGATGCTTATGCATATAATAATACTATTTGGGGACGATCACCCCAGTTCGCGCCTTGACGGTTGATCCCCGTCGTGCCACATTGATTGGTAAGCGAATTTATGTATGAGAAGATTTACATAGCGTGACCTTTGTGACGACACGCTAATTTAGATGGGCAAATGAGTTTCGGGCTAGCTACCCGTTTTTTGTTGTAGTAAGGTAACAATGTCACGCGGCTTAGAATAATCCAATTAACGAAATACTGCTATAAGCACCAAATTACGATATATTGCCTGACTAGCAATACGAGGTCTTATTATTAATTTTATGTTCATGTTTTGGTTTTATATAACCATATTCATATAACGGTTTTCATTTAACTTTATACAACGTTATAAAACGTATTGTATGATATTTTTACGACATTGGTTCGTATAATGATTTTGAAGGCGAAAGCCTATATTATGATTTTGATAAGGATTTGTATAAAACGACTTTGGCTATTTTATGGCCTATTACAATGATTTGTACAAAATGATTTTCGGTAATAATTTTATACCGATGTTATATTGATGGATTTTATTAAACTCTATGAATTCACTCGGCGTTATCGCTGACCCTTTTCTTTTAACATGTTTTATCTCAGGTACTTGAAGGTAATTCTCGGGAAGACAACAAGAATTCATGGCCCGCACTAAAATAACAATTTCCATTCACATTCTTTGTAAAACCTGTATTAAATACAATGACTTGGGACCTATGTAACTTTGATAATTACGAATGGAAATGCTTTATTATTAAACGACGCGATTTTTATGCGTTGTCTATGATGTGAGTAATGTGCTATCCCGTAACACCAACGAGTCTTCCGCTGTATTGAGTTGTATAAATTTGGGGGTGTTACATATATGGTCATACGTAAGACCATATTCAATGCTACCTTTAATTTGTCCCGGTCGTCACGTGCGGCTGAGGTATCATTGGAATAAAATTTCTAAATCAGGTTGCCACGTGCGGCCGAAAAAAATTTTTGGACAATTTATCATTCCCTAAGGATCTTTCTTGGTACGTCCGGGGAGCATCTTGATAGTCTATAGGTTACGCCTACGGCTGTAACAACTAGACTGGGGGGACATGATGACGTATAGTCTCCAGCCGGGTCATGAACCCACGGGTACTACCCGTATCCGGCCCATCAAGAATGGGTGGGAATAATGTTATTTAAGCTTATGGGCTTAGATGAAGAGTAACCGCACACACATGTGCGGCCCATGGCCCGACCATGCCGGTACAGGGTTAGACAGAATCATAGTCCTACTATGATTAGGGTTTATCCCAAAGGAGAGGATATTCACTCACCATAATTAGAAGATAACAATCAATCTAATTCTGGTGTTTATCCTTTCCTTGGGGTCGAAGCATCAGTGATAGCCCATTAGGGTTTCACTACCTATATAAGAAACCCCAAGGGTTCCACAAAGGAATTACATTCTACACAATCACATCTCATCCGATTCTCATAACCCTAACCGATTACTTACTCTCACGCCGGAGTCTAATCATGGGAAACATTCCCACGGTAAGCCTAACGCGTGTTGTTTTAGTGTGCAGGATCCCAACCAGATAATTCACTTAGTGCAGGAGCCGGATCCAGCCAACCCGAGTTAAGCCTAATTCGGGTCTAGCAAGGATCACCCAACTTTTGTATCAACAAAGGCCAACTCATGGAATCGATTTTTGTAGCTATCGATGTCCACACCTCTCATTCTCAAATGAATCAACTCTTGTTCCGACCTAATGATCACACTACGGGGACAGAACTCCAAAGTCATCCACTTTTTAATTTCAGCCCAAGGAGTAGCATTAGCAACATCAATACCCATGAAAGCGATTCTCCCATTCCACCAAGTCAACGCACGACCTTTAAGAGTAGCCATAGCAAAAGTCACCTTATCTTCCTCCTTTCACTTACTAATCCGAAACACCGACTCAATCTTCTCAATCCACTGGCTTAATCCTACAGCACCTTCAGTTCCATTAAAAGGTAGAGGTTCACACTTCATGAACGTCACATAAGTACAACCATCGACTTCAGGCGCATTAGGTCCAAGTCCTCCTACATTTCCTCCAGCATTGGCATTCACATTATTAGCATTCACATTCACATAAGTACCACCAATTCCACTACCGCCAGCTCCACTACCGCCAGCTCCACTACCGCCAACTCCACTACCACCAGCTCCACTACCGCCAGCTCCACTACTGCCAGCTCCATTTCTAGCATTTGCTATAAATTCAGTCATAAATGAGGCAACTTGCTCCGCAATGATCCTACGTACACCATCCTCAGTAACAACTTTCTTGGGCGGCATGGTTCTATAATTTTACAATTTCAAAGTATATTAAGCATTCACCCAACAAGGGATTCATATAGGATGGATTGAATTCATAATCAAGATACAAATAAGGCACGATATGGAATTCAAGACAAAGTTACATATTTCATTGGATTAGAAACAACCACATTATCTTAATTACATTCCACATCAAAGTTTCTAGCACTATACAGGCCCAAAATTCGTGCCAGATATACTAACTAATAAGTCGGTTCAGTCAAAGTTACAAAAGATACAAAAGATACAAAGATAACTACTAAAGACAAACTGGTCTACTGAGAACTGCTAGATGGTCCATCATCCATCGTCTTCGGTATCTTCGTCGGACGCTCACAAGACACATCTTCAGCTGGGCGCTTACGAATTATTCCTTTCTCAACTATCTCAGTATAAAACCTACTGTTCCAACCAACAGATATATTCAACTCTTTCTCAGCCTTCTCACGCATCGCATGAGCTACACTCAACTGAATCTCCATAGTATTCACCTTTTTCTTCATTCCAGCGTACTCACCACTTTCCAACATAGATAACCTCCTAAACGCCTCATTCAAACCACGCTCCACATCAGTCAAATCCAAATTAAGTAACCCATGCTCTTTCTCATCAACCTTAGTTTTCGACTCCAAATAAGCAACATGAGTCTGAACAACACCTAAACCAACCTCTGTCATACTACCACGAACACGGGAAGCATCTAAATCACGTCTCAAGGCCCAAGGTGCAAGTCAATCAATATGAGTAGCCTCTCGAACCCTAGACGACTCTCCTGTCACATGTCTACGAGCAGCAATCCCATAGGTACCATCAGGTGCATCATCATCCTCATCATCCTCTAATTCAGAATCAGATTCAGACGATTCAGACAATTCATCTCTAAGTAGCTCAAACTCAGAATCAGACCAATTAACTAGAGGGGGTATGGGCTCACCCTCCGCTACATCATAAAGGAAAATAAGCTCAGCCTCAACATCGTCATCAACCTCGTCACCTATACCTATCTCCTCCTCGACATCCTCGTCGTCATCCTCATTACCTACATTATCTATCCCAATCACATCATCATTCTTAATACCAACATTATCATTATCATTCTCTACAACATCAACCTGAGGGGCAATCCGATCTCCTAGTCCTATCTCGGGCTCAGGATCCTCAAATGGTTCCTCCTCTTCTACATCCATATCCTCATCTACATCATAATCCACTAAGTCTAAATAAGGTTTATCATCTACATTAGGTTCGGGAATAGCATGGTTCTCTACAGGAATATTAGGGTCAGCCATGACAATCTACATTTATAATATATCTCGTATTAGCATAAAAATAATTATCAAACAGTTACATACTGAATTCACGATATATACATATATATAAATTAAAATATATATATCAAAATATATATCTTCTCAATAAGGCTTGTTGGTAATGTCGGAGATCTTTGGCACCGTTATAGTCAAAAGATTTTTCAAACATTTTAAGAAAATGTTTATAGTTAAAATATTTTGAAATGTTTGTTCAAAACCTTGGTTTTAAAAATATTTCGTTCTCTATAACGAGAGCTCTAGTACCAAACTGTAACACTCTCAAATTTCGTATCGAGTCAGCGGAAGAGTCAATAGAGTGTTACGAGATAGCACAATAACTCCAATCATAGACAACGCATAAAAATGGTTGTACAAGGTTTAACATATATTCATTCGAATAAAAGTTTTTAGTTTACAGCAGGTCCCCAAATTACACAGTCATAAAGTTTACAAAACATAGATCGAATGAATAATTTTATTATTATGTGGGCCATCAGAGTCGATCTCCATCCAAATTACCTTCAAGCACCTGAGGTAAAACATGCAAAAATTATATCAGCGAATACCGAGTGAATTCATTGAGTTTAGTAAAACCGTTACATAAAACAGTCATAGAAATCAGAACACAAGCATAATATCAGAAGTAAGTTCTCGTATTGCTAGTCAGGCAATATATAAAACAAATCATACATCTTAAACCGTCCAAGAGACCGTAGTCTCAATATTACCTTTATTGGTAACATTATTATCATTATTCATATCGTTATTGGATTGAGTTGTTGGATTATTATTAGCCGCATGACATTGTTACCTTACTATCATAAACAACGGGCCGCGAACCCGACAAACAATTTGCCCATCTAAGTTAGCGTGTCGTCACAAAAATCACGCTATGGAAATCTTCTCATACATAAATTCGCTTACCAATCAATGTGGTACGACGGGGATCACCCATCAAGGCGTGAACTGGGGTGATCTTCCCCAAATAGTACTATCATATTCATAAGCGTCTACCAAATCCCGGTAGTTCACAATTCATGCTAATGGGACTTTAAGTGACATAACCTAACTATAATAATCCTTTACATCTCATTTATAGCATCATTCGGGTCCATATCAATAAGCATACCATCGGGACTACTTGTGTTCTATTTTTATCAAAAACTAGCATGTTATCTCCCTCGCGGGTTTACAAAACATTTAATAAAACATTTAAAAGAGTGCGAGGCTATGAACTCACGTTGATTATGAAAGGCGGGTTATCGGTGACGGGCGTGCTTCGATCACGGAAACCAATATAAATAATACTCGGTCTTAGACTTTTGTCCAATGACTTTATAAAAACTATAGCTATGTATATATATGATGATTTTATAAATATGATGATGGTCAAGTGGGATTGTGCATCTTTATTCAACATTATAGTGTTATGTGTTGGTAAATTTTAGACTAGTTTCACTAGTTTAACTTGTTTACATGTTGAGGCCCAATAAGCCCATTATAAGACCAATAAATTACATTAGCCCATTTTATACTTTTAATATCAGGCCTATACTCACATGTTGGGCCCAAGTGGGTTAAGCCCAATGAGTAAGTCCATTAGTGTTTAGCCAAATTAGTTGGGTTAATAGTCCAATAAGGCTAATTTGGCCCGTTAATGTCCATAAGTTACAAATCTCGGGTTTAATCGGTTTTTACTTGTAAAATGTACTTATACATCAGTATATGAGTTATTAAAAGTTTACATTAGACGGGTCCGACCGTCTAAGTTTTAATTGACGAAAACGTTAATCTTTCGGTTTTAGCCGAAAAGACGTAAAACTTATGTATATAGTTTTATAACTTATAAAACATATCAATTTGAATTTTTTATAAAATGTTACATTTACTTATCAAAGTATATACTTATTTATAAGTAATATATAAGTTAGTGGGTTTTAGGTATATATTTTATATTAGTTTTACTTGAGTGCTAATTTTATAATATATACTTTTATTTTACAAATCTGATTATGAATTTCACTTTCACCATTTTTACCATATCTTGAGTTCTACAAGGAGATAGAAGCTCATTTTTGGGCAGCACAAACTACATAATATGTGCTCAAATTAAATCTAATTTAGCTACTTCTCAATAAACTTCTAAATGTCTCTAATAATTCGTCCAAAACAGACTATACAGATTTGAACTTTTATAATGTTTTGATCATATCTCACTCATTTTATGGATTCCATTGAGTGGCCAACTCTCACGTATGTACAAGTCACATACCTTACTTTATATTAAATTATCCAAGCCATTTTAACAAGTTATCATATGGTTATTTACTGTTTTATACAGCCTACTATTTTAGTCATGATTTTAACATCCTTTCATGTAGCTTTTAATCTTTTTAACCAAATTTATCAATACAAGATCCCCACATAATACTTTGATCATCATATATCATTATATACATATAAGTTAATAAAGAAAATACAAAGTTACATTTACAAATTAACAAGGTAATGAAAAGAATGATCTTGTTACCAACCAAGTTAGTGAAAGTTAAGATCAAGGCTTGACTTTTGATGACAAAACTTGTGGTACACCAAAACCAACTTCAAGATTACCCAACTATAAGAACACCTTGTGGAATATCAGCCCCAAGACACCAAGTAAACTCCTTTTTGGATGTTATAATCGCCACCAATCAATAAGACCTCAAGAGGACATCATCTTGTGCAAGAATAACATAGGATTTGTGGTTGAATTTAGATCAAAATGGGGTGTTTATAGTTGAGAGTGGACGGCAAGGGTGAGTGAGAGAGAGAGGATTGTGTGTTTTTACATGTAGAATAATGAAGTAAATGGTTTAGCCTTGGTGGTTTTTGTTGTAAATGGTATTGTAACAAGACTAAAACAAGTGTCTTAGCTTGTTATACTAAGTTGATACCTCAAAAAGAGTTGTTAGCTAAGCTTGTCGTCCCATATGTGGGGGTGGGACAAGTTTTATCTTGTCTCATTCCCATTTATTTACGGGTACTTCTTGATTCTAGTTTCCTCGATTTTCGTGCCCTCGAGTCGTTTTACGAAAAACGTTTTTATAAATTATGAATCAACGACACAAAACGAATCTAATAAAAATTGTCTCATCAAAAACGGAGTTCAAAAACGTAAATACGTAATCCTAGGGTTTCCGGTTTAGTCGTAAAGGACGTTAAATTATGCACGTAAGCCCAAATTTCAATCCGTAAATTGTGAGTTCATCAACCAACACAAAAATAAGTTTCAAAATAATGTACGAGAAAATAATTTACTACCTGAAAATGTTAGATTGTCACAAAATTCAGACCAAATTTTAAGCTAGATTTGAAATAGGAACTAAGTAATCAACTAACAACTATCAAATCATATCAATCACACACAATGAACACTAAATCAGTCACAATTAGCAGTTTAACTAATTATCTAGGAATGAAGCATGGCAGAACAATTTAGTGGAACAAAATCTAGAAGTTTGATGCCTTTTAGCTTGAAGCCTTCTTTGATGGAGTAGAGGAACGTTGAGCTCTCTAAAACTAACACCAATACACCAAAATCAAACACCAGAACTCATCAAATCATCATCATCATCTACAACTCATCTCCCCTGCATCATTCTGCTATAACTGGAAAAGAACTGAAGCAGGTTGTCTGAAATCAATCTTCAAGCTTCTAAAACACATCAAACAAGCTCTATTGATCTTGTATGATCAATAGAACTCAGTAGTAACAGTGAAGGTAAGAGAATGCAGAATTGAGAAGTTAATTGAGATGAAAAGTGAACGAAGTTATATTAATGGCGAATGTTTGTTACAAAGTTGTTACAGACCAAATAACTAACTCAAGTGGTTGTCAATCACTTGAGATTAGTTGCTAACTAAAATGCTAACTGAATTTGAAAGAAAAGGATGAGTGTGTGTAATTTCACACACTAAGTACTATCTACAAATGAAGTACAACTGGGTCTATTTATAGAGTTGAGTTAGGTGTTGGGGAAGATGACTAACGTGTTCCATCCAATCCCCAGCTTCCACGTGTACTTGATCTCTCAATTGGATTATGCCGTTGAAGAACACATTTGGGGTTTTTCATTTGAGTGATTTTCAGACTAATTGGATGGTTGGAGTGTATTCCTCTCTTGATTTTAAGCAAGTTTGATGTTAAACACTTGCTATGAAATTCACTCTTTCTTGATATTTATTATGGGCTCGATGTGAAACTTGAATGCCACGTGTGATGTAAACATTGGGTGAAAATAGTTAACACGGATCGTTATCCGAATACTGATTTTTGATTGGTTGAAACATTGAGTAGTGGATGTCACTGTAGAGATTTGGATATTATTTATTGGCGGCTGTGAGTGGCCATGTGGCAATAAGGTGGCAATCCGTGTGAAGGAATTGAGCTCTTTTCATTGGCTAAAATGTTTATACTCGGATTAATAGCCAAATATCTTTGAGAATTGACAGTTTTGGCCCCTCTTGTTTTCAGCTTATAAACTTGAGCTACAATCTTCACCACTTGGTCAATTTTGGTCCCTTAAGCTTAATACTTGCACAATAATGATCCTTGAATTTGTTTACTTGATATTGACCATGTTTGACTTGATTCTTGACTTTCCCATATTTTCACTTTTAGTCCTTCAACTTTGAAAGTTGTCAAGAAAGGTCCTTTGACTTTGATTGGCTTGTCACTTTTCATCCTCATTTTGTCTTTTCTTCATCAATAAAGGCTTGAATTCCTTGTTTGCTTCATAATTGTATCTTTTTATCTACACAAGCACAAAAAACAAAACATACCCATAATACTACTTTTATAAATCAAAATCAGGTATTTTGCTTGGTGTTTTAGGGAGATTTGTAATATAATATATATGAGATTTCACTCATATCAAATCCCCTACACTTGATCATTGCCATGACCTCATGCAATGCCACATCTTAAAGCACCAATTTACACTTTCCTCATAATTAATCCACCTTGGCCAATATGAAATGCTTTTACACTACACTACACTACACTATATGATGCATGATTTGAATTTATACAATGCAATGCAAAAGAAAACAATTCTATTTATATATTTTGGATTTTTCTTGAAATGGTTTTAGTGGAAATAACTCATAAAGAAATCAAAAACTTTAATTAGGGCTTTGGTACCATGAACACTTATCATCCTCAAGTTTCACTTTCCCCATACCAAGCTTAAAAACAAGATCATTGTTATCCATAAGTGAAAGTGCATCAACTCATTCATAAAGATTAATTATGTTACCGTTATACCCCCACTTATTATACCTCTAACACCGGTTATTATTTGAGCAAATTGCTTATGGGCAAATTTGTCATTATTTAAAGCGTGAAATATAAGAAATGTAAAATGTCAAAATAAGGAAGCACGGTTTTAATCCTAAGTAACCATCTTATCCATTACTCAAAAAACCGCCCATAATTGATATAAGTCTGACCCAAAATAATAAGTCATTCGCCTTATGTGTAAGATCTTTATGTCATGCATGAATAAGTAGCTACACACTCGCTAAGGAAAGAAAAATAAAACTCGCGCAATAATTTATATCCGTCGCCTTTTTGAGACATTGTATCTTCAATCCCGCAACCCATCAAGGTAATATTGGATTGGAGCAACTATTAAATCCCCGCAACCCTTGTGAGAGTAATATTGGAATTCAATAGCTACTATAATTAACACTTCACTGACCCTCTTGGGAGTCTTGTATAATTATTTTTTTTCTTTTTCTTTTTTCTTTTTTTTTCTAGCCACTCATTTTTTTTATAAGCCGCTCTTATTTTTCTTTATTCCTCACAAAGAAACTTGAAAAGAATAAAAGGAAAAACACCCGCTAAATATTAAGCATGACATAAGTCTAGTACACATAAAACGTTCTAACTTAGAATCTTAAGACGTACTTATACCAACCACGAATGATTAGTAAAAAATGCATAAGAGACTACAAACCAATTAAAATCGTTCTTGATTATTTATTAACATATATACATGCGCTGACAAGAAAGTAAAGGTTACGAAAGGGGATATAAAAGCCAAAATTAATTGATGTGAGGTTTATCTAGCCCTTAACACTTACTTCAAACTCTATCATCTCTTGTTCTCCATAGTTTAAAATCTCAAATAATGAGACTAGTGGATGCTTAGCCTAATAAACCAATAAAAGTCTAAATGGTTAAGGATACTAGCTAGAGAATGCTTGAAAAGCAAACTCGGGTTAAGTCAAAGTATCCATGGCGGGCCTAATATGTCAAAGAAGTCTAAACTGTTAAACCATATTTTTTATTATATATTTTTGATGCAAAATAAAAGAAGAAATATATATAGTGTAAATGTGTTATGCAAATGAAAAATGATTAATGCAAAAATTATGAATGCATATTTTTGGTGGCCAAAGTAGATCAAAATTAGTAAATTGTTTGAAAAATTAATTTCCAAGTTATCATGAATTCAATAGCAAAGTTCTAGGTAAGGTCACTTCGATAGAAGACCCTCTACACTTAAGATAAACATTATCCTAAATGTTTTAAGAGTATTGGAGTAAACTCCCTACACTTATGACATTGATAACTTTGCTTAACCCAAGCTAAGGAAAGGTCTACTATAGTGAATTCATTTTAAGCACAATATGGTTTTGAAAATCACAATAGTAACAAAGTGAACCCGATACAAAGGACTCCTCCATAAGCTCCAATGCATGCGATGAGAGAGAGCAACCCTACAAACATCAAGAAGACAAAAGAGAGGCATCCCCTTACACTTCTTCTCAACTATATACCCTTATTCCTATCCTACCACACTCTAGTCTAAAAGATCTAACCCTAGTTATTCAATCTTGATTATGGAGTCTCTAGCTCGACTCTTCCCAGAATGAATTAATTCATGGGGAAAATGGGAATCTCTTAGACCATTTCAAGAGAAATGTCCTCCCCAAAGTAATGCTTAACACGGTGACCATGCACTTTGAAATTTAGGCCATTTGGTTGTGACAACTCAATATTCCCATATGGAAATACTTGAGCAATAGTGAATGGACCGAACCATCTTGACTTAAGCTTGCTCGCAGAGAGTTTCAATCTTGAGTTAAAGAGGAGAACCGGCTCTCCAACTTTGAACTGACGGTTCTTGATCTTAGCATCATGCAATTGATTAGTCTTTTACTTGTAAAGAAACGAGTTTTCATAGACATTGGCTCTCAATTCATCCATCTCATTAAGTTGGTCTTTCCTATTGAACCGGCTTGGTTTAAATCAAAGTTAGCCCATTTGAGAGCCCATGAAGCCTTATGCTCTAACTCGAATGGGAGGTGGCATGCTTTTCCATAGACAAGCCTATATGGAGTACAACAAATTGGTGTCTTAAAAGCCGTCCTAAAAGCCCATAAAGCATCATCAAGCTTATCCGACCAAGAAGCTCGATGCTCTCCCACCGTTCTCTCTAAAATCCTCTTTAACCCACGATTTGTGACCTCGGTTTTCCCATTGGTTTGAGGGTGATACGCGGTAGAAAGTCTATGGTTAACACCATACTTATTCATGACTCTTGTAAATTGATCATTACAAAAATGAGTCCCACGATCACTTATGATTGCCCGAGATACACCAAATCTAGCAAATAATTGCTTCAAGAACTTGACTACAATTCTAGCAACATTAGTAGCCAAGGCTTTAGCCTCAAACCACTTTGAAACATAACCCACGGCTACGAGTATGTACCTATTTCCCATTGATGATGGAAAAGGTCCCATGAAGTCTATAGCCCATACATAAAAAATATCACACTCTTGTATGAAATTTTGTGGTATCTCATCTCTTTGATTAATTTTTCCTTGTCTTTGACAAAGATCACAAAATTTCATCATCTCTTGGGCATCTTTGTAAATTTAAGGCCAATAGTAACCCGAATCAAAGACTTTCTTGGCCGTGTAGTTGGGCCCAAAATGGCCCCCCGTGGGTCCTTTATGACAAGCTTCTAGTATCTTAAATGCTTCGGGCCCATCTACACAACGTCTTATGATTTGGTCCATACATTGCCTAAAGAGGTAAGGGTCATCCCAAAAGTAATATTTTGCTTCCTTGAGAAACTTTTTCTTTTGTTGGGAAGTAAGACCCTCTATAAGTACATCCCCCACAAGATAGTTTGCAATATCCGCAAACCAAGGGGTGGCATCCTCTTGTGCAGAGATATACATGAGTTCCTCAAGTGGAAAGGATTCATTGAATTCCTTATGAGGTAGTTCTCCTTGCAAAGGATGCTCAAGTCTACTCAAGTGATCCGCCGCTAAATTCTCGGCTCCTTTCTTATCACGGATCTCTATAAAAAACTCTTGTAGCAACAAACCCCATCTCAAAATCCTAGGCTTAGCATCTTGCTTTGTCATGAGGTACTTGAGAGCGGAATGATCCGTATACACTATGGTCTTAGAAAGCACAAGATAGGGTTTAAATTTCTCAAAAGCATAAACAATAGCAAGCAACTCCTTTTTTGTAGAGGTATAATGAAGTTGAGCACCCGTCATTGTCTTACTCGCATAGTGTATCGGTTGAAAATTCTTATTAACTCTTTGTCCTAAAATGGCCCCCACGGCATAATCAATAACATCACACATGAGTTTAAAAGGGAAATCCCAATTTGGTGAAACCAAAACGGGAGCCTTAGTCAACTTTTCCTTAAGAATCTCAAAAGACTCTAAACACTCTTGTGTGAATATGAAAGGAGCCTCTTTTTTTCTAAGAAGTGGGTCATGGGTCTTGATATCTTAGAAAAGTCTTGTATAAAACGTCTATAGAAACCCGCATGACCCAAAAAGCTCCTAACTCCTTTCACCGTGGTAGGTGGGGGAAGTTTGGCAATAACATCTATTTTAGCTCGATCCACTTCTAAACCTTTGTTGGATATCTTATGTCCCAAAAATATCCCTTCTTTGACCATGTAATGGCACTTCTCCCAATTAATAACAAGACGTGTTTCTTCACACCTCTTTAGCATATGTTCTAAATGGGATAGACAAGAAGTGAATGAATCTCCAAAAACCGAGAAATAATCCATGAAAAATTCCATCGTGTGCTCAATCATGTCATGAAAGATTGACATCATACACCTTTGGAATGTCCCCGGGGCATTGCATAGGCCAAAAGGTATTCTCTTATAGGAAAATGTGTCATAGGGACAAGTGAATGTGCTCTTTTCTTGATCCCTTGTATCAATGGGTATTTGGAAATACCCCAAGAATCCATCTAGAAAGCAATACTACTCATTTCCCGTTAAGCGTTCAAGCATGTTGTCCATGAAAGGTAATGGGAAATGATCTTTCCTAGTGGCATCATTAAGCTTCCTATAATCAATACAAACTCTCCAACCCGTGACAAGTCTAGTGGGTATTAGCTCATTGTTCTCATTAGGCACAACGATGATTCCACCCTTTTTAGGCACACAATGCACCGGGCTAACCTATGGAGAGTCAGAAATGGGGTAAATCATACCCGCATAAAGGAGTTTGATAACTTCCTTTTTGATGACTTCATGGATTTTTGGGTTAACCCTTCTTTGGTTTTGAATGGCGGGTTTGTAATCATCTTCCATAAGGATTTTATGTGTACCAAAATTTGGATCAATTCCCCTCATGTCGTATATTTTCCAAGCTATAGCTTTCTTATGTTTCTTAAGCACCTCTATGAGTTTTTCTTTCTCATCATCTTTAAAGTCTTTGGCTATGATAATAGGTAATTGTTCCTTTCCCTATAAGAAGTCATATTCAAGGTGTGATGGAAGATCCTTAAGCTCTAGGGAAGGTGGACTCTCAATGGAAGGTTTCACTAAGGATGGATCATCATTGGTAACTTCTTGTGGAGTAGGTGAAAGAATGAGATCCTCATTAAGTAACTTTTGGATAGTTAGAATGTCTTCTTCCTAATTAATAGGAGAATCGTCATTACCAAGAAAGTTAGACTCAAATTCCTCTAAGAGGAAATCACTCCCTCCAAATGGTGTTAAGGAGGGAGCAATTGAGGCAACGGTCTCCACATGTGGCATGTTCTCACTATCATTCTTGCAAGGTTCATGAAAATGTTCATCATACACCTCATCAAGAACATCCACTATGTTAATTGTTTCACAACTTTGAGATTTCTTAGTAACTTTCCCCAACTTAAACACTACTTTCCCATCCTCAACTCTCATAATTAGTTCTCCTACTGTCACATCAATAAGAGTACGACCCGTCCTCAAGAAAGGTCTACCAACAATAAGAGGAACTCTCGGGTCCATATCATAGTCAAAAACTACAAAATCCGCCGGGAATGTGAATTTATCAACCCCTACAAACACATCCTCCGCAATGCCTACTGGATAAGCTATGGAACGGTTTGCTAACTCAAGGGTCATCCTAGTAGGAGTGAGCTCGGGAAGAGAGAGTTTTTGCCAAATCGATAAAGGCATGAGATTGATGATTTCCCTAAGATCCTCTAGTGCCATGCAATTTTCCACCCCAAGAAAATTAAAAGGGATCAAAAACCGCCCGGGATCTCCCAGTTTTGTAGGTAAAGTCTTTAGCAACACGGCGGAGCAATTCTCATTAAGTTATGTATTAGGCATATCCACCAACTTTTCCTTATTGGAGAGGAGGTCTTTGAACATTTTAGAAAACTTTGGCATATAGTCAAGAGCTTCCGCAAAGGATATGTTTATATTCAATTGTGTGAACATCTGCAAAAAAGTTTGAAACTTGAATATCATCCTTGTTTTTAAGCTTCTCCTTTCTCAATCTTGATGGATATGGAAGGCTTGGTTTTGGTGTAGGTTGAGTAGTTTTTGTTGAAGGGTTCTCTTTGTTGGTTTCTTCATTGATAGGTGTGGAAGGTGAAGGAGTAGTAGGTGTAGGATTAGGAGGTGTAGGTGTTGAAGTTGTAGAGCTTGAAGGTGTTGAGGTTGATGTTGTAGGCTTATCACAAGGTGGAATCATAGTAGGATTAACCAAAGGAGGTGTAGGAGGCATTGTAGGATCAATAGTTGTCTTTCCACTCCTTATTGTGATTGCATTAACATTAGCCCTTGGATTAGTTTGTGTATTTGAAGGTAGAGCACCTTGTGGTCTTTGATTAAGAAGCATCATAAACCTCTTGCTGGTTTCCTCATTCATAGCTCTTATTTGATCTTGTGTTCTCTTCTCACTCTCACGGATCCTTCTTTCGGTTTCTTGGTTCATCTTTTGAATTAACTCAAAGGTATCATTTTGCCCATATCCTTGATTTTGTCCTTGATTGAGGAAAGGGGGAGGTTATTGGTTAAATCCTTGATTGTTTGCATGAAAATTGTTTCCTTGATGTTGAAAGTTATTGGGCACTCTATAGTTGTTGTGTCCTTGGTAGTTTGGTCTAGGCCCTTGATTTCTTTGAAGCAATTGAGGTGGGTTTGTTTGGTTTTGGGTGGGTGGATGAGGTGGAAAGCCGGGTGGAGCAAGGTAGTTGTTTGACTTGTAAGAGAGATTGTTAGGGTTAATGTTAGGTTTGAAATGCTCTATTTGTTCATCTTGATAAGCGTAACATTCACCTTGATAATTTTGAACCTTGTCACATAGTAAGTAAGAGTGAGGTCCTCCACGTATCTCACAACTTATGGTAATAGCATTCACATCATTGGAAGAGTTGTTCAAGGAAACTTGCATAAGGGCTTGGATCATCTCTTGATTCATCTTTTGATTCTTTTCAATTACCTGATGTATCTCATTGTGACTCTTGAGGAGTTTATTATTAAAGGATGTATGAGCATTCTCTTGCACAACATGGACCCCTCATCTCTTTGGTTATTTTTTGCACCATGGATTTAGTCTCAATAATGTTCCATGCTTCTTGTGTAGATTTGGAAAGAATGTTCCCACCCGCGGATGAGTTAACAAAATCTTGATGATGTGGTCTTAATCCATTATAGAAAGTGTTGATCTGATGAACTTGGTTAAATCCATGATTGGGGCATTTTCTCAATAACTCTTTGAATTCTTCCCAAGAATCACTAAAGGTTTGATCATTACTTTGTTTAAAAACAATGATGAGGTTTCTCAAAGCAGTGGTTCTTGAGGGAGGAAAGAACTTATTCCCAAATTTCTTGGTAAAATCGTCCCAAGTTTGAATGCTCCAAGGAGGTTGTCTATCTAGCCAATACCTAGCATTACCCTCTAAGGAGAATAGAACTAAGATCAACTTAATGGCATCATGAGGAACCCCATTATACTTAAGTGTATTGCAAATGGACAAAAACTTCTTGATATGATCATGGGGGTCATTCATGGGTCTCCCTAAAAAGGGTGTAGAAGAAACCAAAGTGATCATATATGTCTTAAGCTCAAAGGTGTTTGCGGGTATCTCAGGTATAACAATAGCATCGGCATTTCCCTCCACATTTAATTGGAGGATCTCTATCAATGATCTATTATCAACGGCTTCCATGGCTTCTAGTGTGTTGTTCAAAGCATGATGCTCGGGATCGGCTTGATGGACGGTGTTGTTTTTTTTCTTTTTCTTGTTGTTCCTTTTGGCAGGAAGGGTTTGTACACCAAAAGTTATTTGTGCACGCGCTCGAGTGTGCATGCAACTCAACTCGAGGAGTGAGAGAGGAGCTCTCGATCGACTTTGGAAAAGAAGGGATAATCCTTTTCGAGGTTCAATAAGTAATATCCACAAGAAAATATAATATATGTAAGTAATACTTTGGGTGGAAAAACCACCACTAAGCTTTCCTTCTTAGAATACTCACTAGTGAACGGGGGGAATGAGGTGGCGCGTAGCTCTTAAGTACCTTTTTCCCTTAGGCTTGCATTTTATAGCAAAGCCGCTTATCTATTCACTTTAGTAGTTCGTATTCTTCGAATTCTTGCCTATTGGAAGTATTTATCTATTTTTTCCTTTAATTTACTTTGATCGATACACGAACTTAGGACCGGAACGCCCCCAAGCACGATGTATTGCCTCGGCAATACTTATGGAAGTATGTGTATTGGTTGTTCGTAGTACTTAATGTATTTACATATAATAATATAGAGAAAATATTTTTCTATTTATTGGGTTTTTTAAGAAATATTATATGTACGTAAAACGATGGAAACCGATATATACAATATATTTTTTGTGTAATCTTTTAGGAAAAGATTACTTTTTGAATTTTTTATTTTTTTTGGTTCAATTCTTTAGGAAAAGGATTGATTTTGTGGTTTTTTTTTTTTTATCTTTTTGATGTTTTTTATCTTTTGGATTTATGATACTTAAATGGAACGTTCACAAGGTGAACGGATCCCAAAATCCAATTGAAACCGTCAATCAATCGTCAATCGTAATGTCATGAACCGGCAGCGACGCCATTTAATATTTGATCTTTTCAAGTTCGTATTTCCCAACTCACAACAAATTGAAAGTCCAATTAATATCAAGTTTTTAATTGTTTTTGGTTTTAATAAAGGTTTTGGTATGATAAACACAGCATAACATTAAAATCAGTAAAACAAGACAAGCTAAGACATGATATATCCACTAAAAATAATACTTATACATGTTCCCTATTTATGTAGCATTAGTGAGATCGAAGTAGGACTTTCATTCTTTCGTCTTCTTCGTTCACTGGACACAAGGTACGGATTTCCCGTCCTTCAGTATGGACATTCTTTCCTTATTAGGATTCCCCGTTTGCAGCCAACTGTTTTCCTAGTATTTGTTTTATATGTTTGATTACTTATATTAGTTTAAGAGCCTAAGCCATATACATGCATGACCAGCGTCACCTAGTTATGGAGGTACCATAACCATAACACTGGAGGCACCAGTGTTATGACTTCTCGCAGCGAAGTGATTGCTCGTGGCGTCCCTTTTCAGTTTTGACAATTGTTATTATTTTATCATGTGGGGCGTATGGGTGCATCCTAGTTACATATTTATCAAGTATTATAAGAGTGATTGCGATGTGTGCCTTGCATCCTTCACTAGGAGCTGATACCTCCTACCCAGACTATTTACTTAGAGGAAACCCCTCTAATTTCATGACGAGGTCTCCCCTCCAAGTATTCATGTACGGTGGAACCTCATGACATATATAGGCTGTTGGCTAATTAATACAGTTTTCATATAAAAACATAAGTCTTTTCAAACTAAAAAACTAGTTTTATAAACATATTCCAGGTTTTCCAGGACTTATACATTTCCGCTACTATTAGTCTTATTTATGTTTCCGCCATTCATACTATCTCATATATCCGTTCACTGAGCATATTTGCTCAGTCGTTACTTTCCTTTCCATGTCCCAAAACGGTAGGTACCCAAGGACAAACTTGAGCATTTGGAGGACGTGCATAGGATTGAAGCTGCCTTAGACTTCTTCTCCTTTTGCCTTCTTATACTTATGCTTATTTGGACACTTGTTTTGTCCTTCTCATTTCATTTACTTTATTTATGTTTTGGGCCTATGTTTGGGAACCGATGTTCGATTTGGTTTTCCATATGGTCATGTATGTTTATTACATATTACCTTGCATGCTTTGATGACACGCCATAATTACGCGTAACAGTCCACTTATCAAAGTGGGGTGTTACATAATTAGACCATTGGGTAGTTAAGAGTGTTTGTAATTAAATGTTTTATTCTTAACACTAAGGATTGTCTCACTAAGTTCGACCTAAAGTCGTACGAAGGAGTATTCCTTGGATATTCTAAAATTAGCAACGCTTACTTTGTGTTAAATAAACAAACCACGTGTGTCGAGGAATCGTTGAACATAACCTTCGACGAAAGACCATCTCCCTCTAGACCATCACCTTTGGTACATGATGATCTAGTTGAAGACCAAACTAATAACCAACAAATTAATCTTGAAAAAGACAAGGGAAATGAACGATTGAAAATTGAAACCTTATACATCAAAGAATCAAAAGGACATTCCTTAGAAAAGGTTATGGTTAAATTAAATGAATGAACCTTAAGGTCTCAAGATCAAAATAAAAGTAATTTCTTTTGCTTCGTATCTCAAATAAAACCTAAAAATATTGATGAAGGTATAATTGATGAAAGTTGGGTTCTTGCTCTGCAAGAAGAATTAAATCAATTTGTGATCAATGATGTTTAGTACTTGATACCTAGACTTAAGAATCAAACATTAACTGTATTAAAAATGGGTTTTTCAAAATAAAATATACGAAAATGGTATTGTGTCGAGAAACAAGGCAATGCTTGTTGCTCAAGGTTATAACCAACAAGAAGGTATTGACTATGATGAAACCCATGCACCGGTTGCTCGTCTTGAGTCCATAAGAATTTTACTTGCTTATCTTTGTGCTCACGATTTCAAACTTTATCCAATGGGTGTTAAAAGTGCATTCCTAAATGGTTTTATAAACGAGTAGCTGTATGTTGCACAGCTTCCCATTTTTGAAGACTATGAAAAACCTAATCACGTTTACAAACTTAAAAAGACTCTTTATGGTCTCAAACAAGCACCCAAGGAATGGCATGACCCGACTTAAGTCATTTCTAATTGAAGATAAATACTCAATGGGTCTAGTGGACAATACGTTGTTCACCAAGAAAAAGAGGTCACATATTATTATTGTCCAAATACATGTTGATGACATTGTTTTCGGGTTTACATGTCAAGAACTTCGTGATGAATTTTCTAAAATCATGCATGACGAATTTGAAATAAGTATGATGGACGAACTTAACTTTTTATTATGTTTACAAATTAAACAAATGGAAGACGACATTTTCTTCAACCAATCCAAAACCCTTATATAGTAAGGATGCCCAGCCAATCACATTGCACAACAATGCCACGTCAAATGCTATCCACAATGGACCAATCGGATTGTTTTCCACCAACAAATTAGGCATACCATCACACGTGTACTTGGTCAAAGTTAGTAAAACAAGTAAATTTAGTCAAAATATTTTTCCATAAATATTAATATAGTCTGATTTAGTCAATTACATTAAAACAAAAAAGTGTAACGCATCAAACTCTCACCAGATCCATTTTTAACTTATATATAACACACCACCAGATTAACAATCAAATCTTTGTAACACTAAAATCAAATAAGGAACCTCATGAATGTGTCCAATTAAATTATACTATGAACAAGATCCCTAATTTTCATCCAGATCCCTAAATCCCTTTGCGGTCCCTTATTTTGTTTTGAATCAATTATTTTTGCAATTAATTGATTTTGGAAGAATCAAACACACCATAACTATGCAGATTCTAATAGACTTCGTTAAAGTTGATTACATGTATTTTTATTAATCGTTTATAAGTTACTGTTTTGACCGGTTTAACTATATTGTTTTCTGAATAATTTATTTTTTGTGTATTTTTTTGTATGTTTTATGGTATCATATACTTAAAAGTGTCGAATCGTGTTTTTATTATTATGGATAGCATTTATGTTTTTTAGGATTATAATTTTTATCTGGAATATTCTATAAAACTAACAAAATCCTAGTATAATTTTAGTTAATTTAAATTAAAATCATATGTCATTGCCTTTTTTTATAATCAATTAGTTGGGATTTTTGAATTTTGAAAAATCATTTTAACCTAATCCTTACACTATAAATTTGACCTCTACCCTATAAGTTTTACATCACAAAATATTCTGACACTAAAATCGTTAGTAATCTGCAAGGTTTTCGTTATTTGATTGAATACCTAAATCTTTGTTATGTTTTTATATATATAAATTCATAATAGAATGATATTAAGTTATTTTTTGTTATTATTTTTTTTAGAAAAAATGAGTCAAGAGATTACTCCTTTGTCCAAGATCAACTAGGACTTGGATGATGTGAAAATCATTATAAGGTGTATCACCTTCAAGTAGGCAAAAAGGAGAACATTGATGACAAGTAGTTACAACTTACAACACTTGATGAGCCTTCAAACTAAGAAATAAATGGTAGCATGTTTGGATTACATTCACAAGATTTGTGATTTTAGTGTGAAAATAGATTAATATCGTTGTGAAAATGTTAGATGTCATGTGAAAATGTCAAAAATATTTAAAAACATCCTAATGAAGATATAGTTTTGATTATGTTTTTTGTTGATATGTAATATAGTAATCAGGATTGTTTGCAATCAAGATGTGCTAAGAAATTCATTTGAATCTCTCTTTTGTAACTGGTTTAGTCGGTTAATAGCTTTTCTTGAAAATGTATTGTTATTCGCTGTATTTTGTTTATATATGGTAATTAAATATCTAAACATAATTTGTATTACATCCAGGGCCTCTGAATGGTTTTGAGCTAAGAGAGAGCAATTGTTGGAGCTTATGCAAGTCACATATTTATTGAAGAACTTGGTCTAATGGAAATCCCATTGTTGAATTGCGTAGAAAAGGTTATTTCTCCTTTTGCATCTCATATTTGTTTGATATTTAGCTTAATGGTGGTGTGCATTGTGTTTCTCTCAATCGAGTCAAATTAGCTGAACGAGTTATGTTGGTGAAAGTCGCCCAAAGTTAGTTTTAATGCATACAAATTTAAGTTGTTCCTAACAAATATTTCTTTCATGATCCTTGCTAAGAGCACCTAATTAGCCTTTGCAACTAGGCTGTTTGGGATTGGTTAACAAAACAATCTTATTAAAATTAGAAGTATACACTAAGATAATTCACTTTCATTGTCAATAACATTCTTTCATAGAAATAAAAGAGCTAACTTATGTTTTTCTCATTAAATGAATATATGTTGTGCGTAATTCATTTTCTTTGTCAATAACATTAAGCATACACCAGTGATCAATACGTATGCTAAGATTAAAAGGGAAACCTGCATATCATGTGGCATACATAGAGCATAAATGGCATATTTCGCCCTCTTGCGATTACTTCACAAGATGTTGTTTACAAAGCACACTTGAATTGATAAGGTTGGTAGTTCATCTTTAGATAACAGGTTACTAATGTGAATATTAAATTCAAGAAGGATGTAAAATTCTTAAACTATAGCTGAAAAATTATTCTATTGTATTCGTATACAGAAGTGGGAATAAATTATACAAGTAGGAAACATGTGATTAACGAATTCCTCAAAGAATCCACAAGCACAAGCCAAAAGTCATTGGTGTAGGATTATTGAAGGTCAGAACACAGTTGACCCTGGAAGAGAAAGAAGGTACACCTTTGCCCTTATGTATGTATTCAAAAAGATGCCACCTTTCATTTAATTTTAAGTGGTTTTTAGGTAACCTTATTTGAGACATATATTAGACTTTCATGTTTTCAAAGGGTTCTTAGACACTTTGTAATTATAGCATTGGATTGATAAAAAGTCCTTAAAGGCGCTAATGTATGAGCTTAGCTTTGTGTGGTATATTCTCAAAATTTACATATTGTATCTTCACTTTTCTTTCAAACCATTTTAATGTGAACCCACTTTTTGCACAAAAGACAGTAGCCAATGGCCTTTTTTGACAGCATACCAAACAACACCTTGGACAGAAACATCAGCAGGAAAATACCCACTTTGAGAGCATGCCAAACAACCCTTTATGACAGAAAAATCAACAACGAACACCGACTTGAGCAGCATACCAAATAGTTGTTTTTGACAGAATAATCATCAACCAAACATCCTTTTTTACAACGGTCATACACTAATTTTGACAGCCAAACTGCAAATAAAATAACTTTATAGCTATATGTCAATGATCAGTGAGTTTTAGAATGCATATATCAGAATGTCGGCTTAAGAGTTGATTGTCCTCATAGGAAAAATGAATGTGCCGCTCAAGGAAGTTAATATAATTTTAGCTGAAATAGATGTCTGAATTATGAGAGGGTGGAAAATTTTTTAAACCAAAATCCAGATTTGGAAGGCCCTGGAGAACCACTTAAGTGAAAAAACTTCTTTTGAGCAGCTACACAAATTGAAAACCCATCCTCAAAAGCTCATGGACCATTTGCTAATGTTCTCCACCACTTGCTTCTACGAATAAAAACTTTGTGATGATTGTATAACACTATAATAGCTTGCTTAGGAAACTGAGTTAGTAGCTGCACAATCTCTCATCCTTCCTATTCGGTATTTACATTACCTCATGAAAATGTTTCTTTCCAAATCTAAATATTTTTATTATTTTTTCAAGTTTAACCTTTTATATAAAATTTGGAACCTACACATCAAAAACCACTTAAGTTAAACAACTCTTTGTCAGCTGCTACACATTTTGAAATGCTACCCTCATAAGCTCATGGATCAATTGCTAAAGTTCTCCACCACTTGATTTTCCTTAATTTAAAGTAGAAGCCTAATTTTGTGGAGCACATAACATTCAGCTTACCACTTATAAAAAGGTATGAGTATTAACTTTATACATAATAGTCCCAAAATATACATGATTATGGATACAGAATCCTAGATGGATGACAAAGAAGACTAATAAGTGTGAAAACACTTATCCTTTTACCACTTATTTCCAATAATAACAAGACCAAAACGTGTATTTTATGTCGTAAAAGTCGGAGTTATGCGTGGTTTGTGTTTTTATTTTGTTTCAGGATAAAAATATGCAAAAGGAAGAAAACATGGGCTATCACGGGCTTTTATCGAAGAAAACGAGAAAAGACGAAGTCAAAAGATCAAGAATGCAAAAAGAACGGAAGTCCAAGGCCTATTATGAAGATTTATCGAAGAAAAAGTCGAAAGACGGAAGTTTAATGAAGTCGAAGAAATCAAGTCTAATAAAAGAAGGAAATTATAAGACAAGTTCAATTTATATCGACAAATCCCGAGACGACGTCAAGAAAGACAGAATTAAAATCGAGTCGAGAAGAAAGAAAGAAAGAAGGAAGCACATGCACCTCCCCATCTCCTATAAATACCCTCCTAATGACACATTAGGAGGGTGTTAGTTAGTTAATTTTTAGTATTTTCATATTTCCTTTTTTAGTTTTTAGAGAGAGAAAGTTTTAACTTTCTCTCACTAAGTTTTCATCTTTTCTTCATCTTTTCTTTCAAGTTTAAGCTTTATTTCATCCATTGTTTTTGGAATTCATTAATCAAAAGTTCAAGTTTAAGCTTCTAATTTTTAATCTTCTTCTAACTTTCTTGATTTTGATTCATCTTTGATCCGAAATGTTCTTTGTTCGTGTTTGATTTGATGTTTTTGTGACTAAAAAGTTTATCTTTTTATTCCTTACTAAATTTTTATACGGTTTAAGCTTTAAGCTTGTTGTGCTTATTGGCTTATTTCGTATATATAGCTTATTGTCTTTTAAGTTTTCTTAAAAATTTAGTCTTTTTAAAGTTTGATTTATAAAAGTTTGTTTATTTCGTGTTTTAAAAGAAAAGTTTTTAAATTTTATGCTTGTTTTGATTTGGTTAAGGTTTGAACAAGTGCTTATTCGTATTTGCTTATTAGTGCTTATTGGTTTTAGCTTATTTACTTTCATCTGAATATTATCATCTGCATCGCAATCATAGGGTTTCTATATTGCGACGCTATATTCAGACGGTTTCATTGTATAACAATAACCCTTAGGGTTTTACTTTGCGATCAAGTGTATTTCTCCCTTATTCCAATCGTGATTGAGATCGCTCATTGCGATCTTACATTGCGACGGTTCTTAAGGTTTTATTAAGACGAAACGCTGCCAAAATTTAGTTTGCCATATTCTGATAGTTTTCCTTTTCAGTATTCCGATAGCTTTGATTTTAATTATTCCGATAGATTTGATCTTAATTATTCCGATACTTGACATTCAGATACAATTATTCCGATACTTTTGGATTCCGATAGAATTTACTTTCATTTATTCCGATGGATTTCATTTGTTACATTCCGATGAGTTATTCAGATGAATTATTCCGATGGTTTTCTTGTGATACATTACGATGGGATTCCGACAGTTACATTCCGATGGTTTATGTTTTTTATGTTTTACAAAGTTGTATGTTTTATGCTTTAAGTGTTTTTCTGGTAATTTTTAGTTTAATTTTTAAAGCTTTTACTTTACTCAACGACATATTCATATTTTCTCTTAGTTTTAAAATAGATAATAAAAAAAACCATTTAATTTTCCACCAAGAACAACTGAGTCGCACTTTCTACTAGTAATCAATTCGAAAAGATCGGACGATAACTCTTTTTATAACTAAGTAAAATCTAGTTATTAAATGGCGCCGTTGTCGGCTCTTTTCATTAAGATTAACGGTTTTTAGTGAGAGACGCGTTGGATTTTGGGATCCGTTCATTTTTTAACGTTATTTTTCTTGCTTTAATTTTCAAAAAATCTATAAAATATAAAATTTTCAAAATACAAAAAAATAGAAAAACATATAAAAAACCAAAAATATTTCTTGTCTATTTTTCTCTTCCTTTTGTAGGTGTGTATGCGTACTCGTGCTCGTAAGAAGAAAACAACTCAAGCCGAAGTCATTACTCCACCTATTATTACCATGGACAATCAACCAATGATCGAGCTTTTGCAATCGCAAGTAGAGGGCAACACCGATGCTATTGTCATACCCGAGATTGGAGCTAACAACTTTGAGCTAAAATCCGGCTTCATTCAAATGGTGTCTGCTCAACCTTTCTTGGGACGTACACTTGATGATCCTCATGACCATATAAAAAGGTTCCTTCAACTCACTAATACGGTTAAGTATAATGGGGTTTCACAAGAAGTGATTCGCTTGCAAATTTTTCCTTTCTCCTTAGAGGGACAAGCCCGACATTGGCTTGATAAGGAATCGCCACAAAGTATTCTTACGTGGACGGATTTAGAGACTAAATTCATCAACTATTTTTTCCCACCCTCACGTACTACCGCTTTGCGGAATGAAATCATTACTTTTGAACAAAAGTAAGATGAGACATTTAGTGAATATTGGGACCGTTTTAAGGAACTTTTAAGGAAGTGTCCACAACATGGTTTCACAAAAGTACATCAAATTAATACTTTTTACAATGGGTTAAGCATGAATGACCAAGATTCACTAAATAGTGTCTCGGGGGGTAATATTTTGGTTATGTCTTCTAATGCTGCATGGGACATTATTGAGAATAAGTCTAGAGTGCAAAACAAGAGTGTTCGGACTAATGTGGCTAGTGCTAGTACTAGTAAGAGCGACAAGAGAATTGATAAGCTTACTTCGCTTGTTGAAACACTTGCTCTACAAACCGCTAACAATACCAAAGCCATCAATGGGCAAGTAAATGCTATGATTCAGTCATGTGAAATATGCGGAGGTTCTCATTCATACACCGATTGTCCTTCGACTCATGACAATCCAGAAAATGTGTATGCCGCTAACTGTAACTATTCCACGGGAGGCTATCAAGCACGTCCTCAAGGTTACCGCAATTTGCTCAGTTATCGTTTAAACAACTTTCTTTCACCACCCGGTTTCCCCCCACAAAACCCAAACAACCTCAATCGCAACAATCAAAACCAACCACGATCTCCAAATCAATATCAAACCCAAAGAAACCCATATCTAACTCATGGAAACAATCAGGTTCACCAACCACCCGCTTATCAACCACCTGCCTACCATGCTCTTCCTCTCACCCAACCCACCGCATTTAATCAAGAGGTTGACACTTACATGAGGACTAATGATGCGATAGTGCAGAATCTTCGCGGCAACTCAGCAACTTGAAAGGAGATATGGTGAAACAAGGGAATGATCTTCGAGCCGATATGCGAAACTCTTTGACCAGTCAAACGAATGACTTAAGGGATATGATGGCTAGTTTTTTCCAAAGTAATCAAGCCTCTGGTTCGGGGTCTCTTCTGAGTAACACCGTTGCTAATCCAAGAGGGGAGATGAAAGCAATCACCACTCGAAGTGGAAAAGGTTTAAAGGAACTCGAGCTTCCTATACCTACACCGGTGACTGTGACAAAGGAAAACAAGTCTCCTTCTCGAAATCCTCCACCTTCTATTTCACCAATTCCTCCACCTTCTATTTCACCAATTCCTCCACCTTCTACCTCCACCCCTGCACCACCAAAGGATGTGAGTGCGAATTCCATTCCAAAGCCTTCATCTCAACCCAATATACCTTATCCTTCAAGGTTGAGGAAAGAGAAGTTGAAGAACAAGGATGATATTCAGGTTTCTAACTTTCTTAAAATGTTTAAACAACTGAATTTCAACATCTCCTTTGCTGAGGCTCTCGCTCACATGCCAAAGTATGCTAAAATGTTTAAAGATCTTCTCAGTGATAAGGAAAAACTTCTTGATATCACTCAGACCCAACTTAACGAGAATTGCTCCGCAGTGCTCTTAAGGAAATTACCCACCAAACTTGGTGATCTGGGTCGCTTTCTTATTCCTTGCAACTTCCCCGGGGTAGAGAATTGTATGGCCTTAGCCGATCTAGGTGCTAGTATAAACTTAATGCCATTAAGTGTTTGGAAACAATTATCTCTTCCCGAGCTAGTCCCCACACGAATGACTTTGGAATTAGCTAACCGTATGGTTGCTTATCCGGTGGGGATAGCCGAAGATGTCTTCGTCGGTGTCGACAAATTCACCTTTCCGGCGGATTTTGTTGTCATTGACTACGAGATGGATCCCCGTGTTCCATTAATCGTTGGACGTCCATTCTTAAGGATCGGTCGCACTCTCATTGATGTAGCCGCAGGCGAATTAATCATGAGAGTTGGTGACGATAAAATCGTCTTCAACATGGGTAAACTTTCTAAGCAGCCTTCTGAAAACGAGAGTGTTAATTTCATTTACGTTCTTGATGAGGCTTGTGAAGAACATTTCAAAGACGCTTGTAAAAGTGGTTCTTCTTCTTTTCCCATTGTTGAGACCGTTGCCTCTATTGCTCCATCACTAACTCGATTTGGAGAAAGTGATTTCCTTTTCAAAGAATTTGAAGCAACTTTGGGAGATGTGGACTTAAAATATGACGATTCTCCCACCGATTGGGATGAAGACATTCGTACCATTGAGAAACTTCTCAATGAGGACCATATTTCTCCACCATCTCCTAAGGAAATCTCAATCGATGACCCGAATTTGACTACGCCTTCCATCGAAAATCCTCCGGATTTAGAGCTTAAGGACCTACCGTCTCATCTCGAATACGTGTTCCTTGAAGATAATAAGAAGTTACCCGTCATCATCACTAAGGACTTGAAAGAGGAAGAAAAATCTCGACTTATCGACGTGCTGAAGAATCATAAGAAAGCGATTGCTTGGAAAATCTCCGATATTCGTGTAATTGATCCTCACTTTTGCACACATAAAATTCTCATGGAGGATGACTTTAAACCCACTATTCAAAGCCAAAGAAGGGTGAATCCCAAGATCCATGACGTTATCGAAAAAGAGGTTATCAAACTTCTTGATGTGGGAATGATCTACCCTATCTTGGATTCACCATGGGTTAGTCCGGTCCATTGTGTGCCTAAAAAAGGAGGAATCACCGTTGTGCCCAATGAAAACAACGAGTTGATTCCTACTTGTCTCGTTATAGGGTGGAGAGTTTGTATAGACTATCGCAAACTCAGTGATGCTACGAGAAAGGATCATTTTCCCCTTTCTTTTATGAAACAAATACTTGAACGTCTAGCGGGTAATGATTATTTTTGCTTCTTAGACGGTTTCTCTGGGTATTTTCAAATTCCCATCGATCCTAAAGACCAATAGAAAACCACATGGTTGAAGAAACTATGGAAGTATTCAAAGGTGTATGATGGCTATCTTCCATGACATGGTTGAAGAAACTATGGAAGTCTTCATGGATGATTTCTCGGTCTATGGTGATTATTTCTCTCATTGCCTTGCCAATTTAGAACGTATGCTCCAACGGTGTGAAGACACTCGTCTCTTCTTAATTTGGAAAAATGCCATTTCATGGTAAAAGAAGGCATTGTTCTTGGACACAAAATCTCCAAAGCTGGTCTTGAAGTCGACCGTGCTAAAGTCGATGTTATTGCTAAATTACCTCCACCTTCAACCGTGAAGGGTGTGAGAAGTTTCCTTGGTCATGCGGGCTTCTATCGTCGATTCATTCAAGATTTTTCTAAAATCGCTCGCTCGATGACCCACCTCTTGGAAAAAGATACTACTTTTATCTTTTCTAAAGAGTGTCTTGAATCCTTCTATCTTCTTAAGGACAAGCTAACTAAGGCACCGGTCTTGGTTACCCCTAATTGGGAGCTACCTTTTGAATTGATGTGCGATGCTAGCGCCTTTGCCATTGGAGCGGTTTTGGGCCAAAGAGTGAACAAACACTTCCAACCAATCCATTATGCCAGCAAGACAATGGCGGGGGCTCAATTTCATTATACCACTACCGAAAAAGAGCTTTTAGCTGTAGTGTATGCTTTTGAGAAGTTCTGCCCCTATCTTGTCCTTTCCACCACAATCGTGTACACCGATTATTCCGCGTTGAAGTACTTGTTGACTAAGCAAGACTCTAAGCCAAGACTTCTTCGTTGGGTTTTGCTCCTACAAGAATTTAAAAACTAAATTCGTGATAAGAAGGGAGCCGAAAACCTAGCCGCGGATCATCTAAGTAGACTTGAGGATCCTTATCAAGGGGATCATCCGAATCAAGAGATCAATAACTCTTTTCCCCTTGAGGCCTTAATGTCTATCGATTCCAATCTTGATGACACCCCGTGGTTTGCGGACATTGCAAACTACTTAGCGGGTGGTATTCTCATCGAAGGGTTAACATCCCAACAAAAGAAGAAGTTCTTTAAAGATGTTAAGACTTACTTTTGGGATGACCCTTATCTCTTCAAACAATGTGCTGATCTGATTATTCGTCGGTGTATTGATGGACCCGCAACTTTAGACATTCTCGAAGCTTGCCATAAAGGACCCACCGGTGGTCACTTTGGTCCCAATTACACCGCGAAGAATGTTTTCGACTCTGGCTTTTATTGGCCCACCATTTATCATAACGCTCATGAAACGGTTAAACATTATGATGCTTGCCAAAGACAAGGCAAGATCACACATAAAGATGAGATGCCTCAAAATTTCATACAAGAATGTGAAATCTTTGATGTATGGGGCATCGACTTTATGGGGCCATTTCCATCATCTAAAGGGAACAAGTACATCCTCGTAGCTGTTGACTACGTATCTAAATGGGTTGAAGCCAAAGCTCTCCCTACGAACGATGCGAGGGTGGTTGTGAACTTTCTGAAGAAACTTTTTGCTCGATTCGGCGTTCCTCGTGCTATAATCAGTGACCGCGGGACTCATTTTTGCAATAATCAATTTGCTCGAGTCATGGCTAAGTACGGTGTCAATCACCATCTTTCCACCACTTATCATCCTCAAAAAAATGGTCAAGCCGAGATATCTAACCGTGGATTGAAGCGGATTCTTGAGCGTACTGTGGGAGAGCATCGTGCCTCGTGGGCCGATAAGTTAGACGATGCTTTGTGGGCCTTCCATACCGCATATAAGACCCCGATTGGTTGTACACCTTATCGTCTTGTGTACGGGAAGGCGTGCCACCTCCCTATTGAGCTGGAACGTAAGGCGTACTGGGCCTTTAAGTGGGCAAATTTTGATATCAAGAAAGCCGGTGATCTTCGGAAAATTCAACTCAACGAGCTCAATGAACAGCGGAATGAAGCTTATGAGAACTCACTGATCTACAAGGAGAAGACCAAGATCATTCATGACGCAAGGAATAAAAACCGAGAGTTCCACGTTGGTGACCACTCTTGGTTGAAGATTTTCTCCGGCAAGCTGAAGAGCCGTTGGTCTGGTCCATTCACCGCCACCAAAGTCTTCCCCTATGGCACCATTGAGCTTTCTCAGCCAAATGGGCCCAATTTTAAAGTGAATAGCCAGCGCGTGAAGTTGTACTTTGGTGAGGACATCTCTCATGAGATGATTCCATCCCTCACCACGTTTCCCTTGAACTAGTTCTGGGTCGAGTCAGGATCGTGACTTGGTTAACAAAAACAAGCGCTTCTCGGGAGGCAACCCGTTGATCTATCCTTTACCGTTTTCATAATAAGTGTAGGGGGAGCCCCGTATATGTTTGTTGTCTTGTTTCTTATAGTGTGCAGGGATTAAAGCTTCAAAGATCGGTTCTCGATGACTTTTGACAAACCGTGATCCCGTGTACCCGTCTTCCCGGTTCTATCCTAAACTGTCGTGATTCAATATTTCATATCTTATATGTTCACATTGAAATCACTATAGTTGTCCTTTCCTTAGCAAGATTTAAACAACGTGCACAATGTCCTAAGTATAGGGGAGTTTACTCCCACATGATTAAACACTGAGGACAATGTTTATATCATGTTTAGGGGGGACTTCTATCGAAGTAAGTGGGCTTTTCCATGAATTTGTCCTCATTTTAACCGGAAAATTTAATTTTTCGACATTTTTCAAAAATTTTAATCTATTTTGGCCTAGTTGTATAGTAGTATTTTCCATTGCTATCGTTATTTACTTTCTTTGCTAGAATAAATTTTTTAATAAAGTGGTTTTAATTTTTCAAAGTCGTGAATCTTTTGACTCAACCCGAGTTTACTTATCCAAGTTTACTCTAGCTAGTATCCTTAACGTGTTTAAGTCAAGTTTTGCTAGGCTTTTATATAGGGAACTTTAAAACGCGAAAGTCTTAACTCTTACGGGTTAAGAACATGAACTTTTCGCAAGTTCCTATAATTGATCCTAGAAAGTCGTTTATCAAGGGAACTATAAAATGCGAATTCTAAACTTGACAGAGTCTAAGAGTTTGCAAGATCCCATAGATGACTTGAAAACCCAAAACTTTGATTTAATTGGCTAAGCATCCACGAGTCTCATTCCTTGAAATTTTGAATTATGGAGAACGAGAGATGATAAAGTCAATTATAAGTTTGGTATTCTTTCATGAATTCATGTGAATTGATTATAACCTCTTTCTCCCATCGCTTGTTAATAAATATATTTCCAATAAATAAGGTTGTACGATTTGAAAAGTTACATAGCTTCTAGCACAAGATCGTTTAAAAGTTTCTCCGTATTAATTAGAGTTCATAGCCAAGGCATAACTTATTGAAGCGGGATGCAAAGATTGGCGAGTCCAAAAAGGTCCTAACAAGACATGAGGGCTACATTTTGTTGCTAAAGATCCAAAGTGATGTGAAGAATCATTTACCAAAAATCAATATGAAGGATCGAGACACACGACGAAAAGCAAATACTCCCCTAAAGATCATGGAGAAGTCTACCCAAAAAGGCCCTAACAAGGTATGAGGATAAATAGATCCAAGTCTTAAAAGGTGGTGGATCGTTGTATATCAAAATCCAAAATAAAGATTGGAGAAAAATGAAGAAGTCGTGGTCCAAGTATGAAGAATCTCTCAAAAGTTCAAGTGAAGAAATTCCTAATATGAAGAGAAGACCATAATTTCATGAACGTCTCTCAAAGATTCAAAGTATGAAGTCGCTGCCAAATATCGGTCCGAGAAAGGTCTCAAATTGTGAAGCAAGTTATGCCAAGATATGAACTTTAAGAGGTCCCGAGAAGCAGTTTTAAAAGATTTTGTCCTTTAGCTAACTATTGATTAAATCGTCCACTTTATTTTCAGCCTAAATAACTATCGAAATAAGTCAAACAATTCATCCTCGTGATCATTCAAGAAAAAAATTAAAATATAAGAGATACACTTAGTAATAAAGGAGTCTAAGTAAATAATTGGGCCACATGAGTTCGTGTTAGTTTGCTAACTTATAATAATGATCTCGTTTTTAAGCTTGGTATGGGGAACGTAAAACTTGAGGATGATAAACATTCATGACAACCAAAACCCCAATGTAAGTCTTTGATTTCTATCTTTTTACTTTCTTTAAAGTTTAGTATTTAATAAAGGCCAAGGTGGGTTATTTATGATGAGAAATATAATTTGTGCTTTGAAATTAATGCATTGCATGAGGGCATTGCAACGGTCAAGTGTAGGGGAATTAATAAGTGTGAAAACAATTATTCTTTTACCACTTATTTCCAATAATAACAAGACCAAAACGTGTATTTTATGTCGTAAAAGTCGGAATTATGCGTGGTTTTTGTTTTTATTGTGTTTCAGGATAAAAATATGCAAAAGGAAGAAAACATGGGCTATCACCGGCTTTTATCGAAGAAAACGAGAAAAGACGAAGTCAAAAGATCAAGAGTGCAAAAAGAACGGAAGTCCAAGGCCTATTCTGAAGATTTATCGAAGAAAAAGTCGAAAGACGGAAGTTTAATGAAGTCGAAGAACTCAAGTCTAATAGAAGAAGGAAATTTTAAGACAAGTTCAATTTTTATCGACAAATCCCGAGACGACGTCGAGAAAGACAAAGAATTAAAATCGAGTCGAGAAGAAAGAAAGAAAGAAGGAAGCACATGCACCTCCCCATCTCCTATAAATACCCTCCTAACGACACATTAGGAGGGTGTTAGTTAGTTAATTTTTAGCATTTTCATTTTTCCTTTCCTTAGTTTTTAGAGAGAGAAAGTTTTAACTTTCTCTCACTAAGTTTTCATCTTTCTTCATCTTTTCTTTCAAGTTTAAGCTTTATTTCATCCTTGTATTTGGAATTCATTAATCAAAAGTTCAAGTTTAAGCTTTTAATTTTTAATATTCTTCTACCTTTCTTGATTTTGATTCATCTTTGATCCGAAATGTTCTTGCTTCGTGTTTCATTTTGATGTTTTTGTGACTAAAAAGTTTATATTTTTATTCCTTACTAAGTTTTTATACGGTTTAAACTTTAAGCTTGTTGTGCTTATTGGCTTATTTCATATATATAGCTTATTGTCTTTTAATTTTTCTTAAAATTTTAGTCTTTTTAAAGTTTGATTTATAAAAGTTTGTTTATTTCGTGTTTTAAAAGAAAAGTTTTTAAAATTTATGCTTGTTTTGATTTGGTTAAGGTTTGAAAAAGTGCTTATTCGTATTTGCTTATTAGTGCTTATTGGTTTTAGCTTATTTTCTTTCATCCGAATATTATCATCTCCATCGCAATCATAGGGTTTCTATATTGCGACGCTATATTCAGACGGTTTCATTGTATCGCAATAACCCTTAGGGTTTTACTTTGCGATCAAGTGTATTTCTCCCTTATTCCGATCGTGATTGAGATCGCTCATTGCGATCGTACATTGCGACGGTTCTTAAGGTTTTATTAAGACGAAATGCTGCCAAAATTTAGTTTGCCATATTCTGATAGTTTTCCTTTTCAGTATTCCGATAGCTTTGATTTTAATTATTCCGATAGATTTGATCTTAATTATTCCGATACTTGACATTCAGATACAATTATTCCGATACTTTTGGATTCCGATAGAATTTACTTTCATTTATTCCGATGGATTTCATTTGTTACATTCTGATGCGTTATTCAGATAAATTATTCCGATGGTTTTCTTGTGATACATTACGATGGGATTCCGATAGTTACATTCCGATGGTTTAAGTTTTTTAAGTTTTACAAAGTTTTAAGTTTTAAATTCATTCAATTTTAATTTCCAAAAACTGCACGCTTCCCGAAATCTCTGTTTTTCCCAAGTGTTTTTCTAGTAAATTTTAGTTTAATTTTTAAAGCTTTTACTTTACTCAACGACATATTCATATTTTCTCTTAGTTTTAAAATAGATAATAAAAAAACCATTTAATTTTCCACCAAGAACAACTGAGTCGCACTTTCTACTAGTAATCAATTTGAAAAGATCGGACGATAACTCTTTTTATAACTAAGTAAAATCTAGTTATTAAATGGCGCCGATGTCGGCTCTTTTCATTAAGATTAACGGTTTTTAGTGAGAGACGCGTTGGATTTTGGGATCCGTTCATTTTTTAACGTTATTTTTCTTGCTTTAATTTTCAAAAAATCTATAAAATATAGAATTTTCAAAATACAAAAAAATAGAAAAACATATAAAAAACCAAAAATATTTCTTGTCTATTTTTCTCTTCCTTTTGTAGGTGTGTATGGGTACTCGTGCTCGTAAGAAGAAAGCAGCTCAAGCCGAAGTCATTACTCCACCTATTGTCACCATGGACAATCAACCAATGATCGAACTTTTGCAATCGCAAGTAGAGGACAACACCGATGCTATTGTCATACTCGAGATTGGAGCTAACAACTTTGAGCTCAAATCCGGCTTCATTCAAATGGTCTCTGCTCAACCTTTCTTGGGACGTACACTTGATGATCCTCATGACCATATAAAAAGGTTCCTTCAACTCACTAATACGGTTAAGTATAATGGGGTTTCACAAGAAGTGATTCGCTTGCAACTTTTTCCTTTCTCCTTAGAGGGACAAGCCTGGCATTGGCTTGATAAGGAACCGCCACAAAGTATTCTTATGTGGACAGATTTAGAGACTAATATCATCAACTATTTTTTCCCACCCTCACGTACTACCGCTTTGCGGAATGAAATCATTACTTTTGAACAAAAGTACGGTGAGACATTTAGTGAATATTGGGACCGTTTTAAGGAACTTTTAAGAAAGTGTCCACAACATGGTTTCACAAAAGTACATCAAATTAATACTTTTTACAATGGGTTAAGCATGAATGACCAAGATTCACTAAATAGTGCCTCGGGGGGGGGGGGGGGGGGGGTATTATTTTGGTTAAGTCTTCTAATGCTGCATGGGACGTTATTGAGAATAAGTCTAGAGTGCAAACCAAGAGTGTTCAGACTAATGTGGCTAGTGCTACTACTAGTGAGAGCGACAAGAGAATTGATAAGCTTACTTCGCTTGTTGAAACACTTGCTCTACAAACCGCTAACAATACCAAAGCCATCAATGCGTTAGTAAATGCTATGAGTCAGTCATGTGAAATATGCGGGGGTTCTCATTCATACACCAATTGTCCTTCAACTCATGAGAATCCGGAAAATGTGTATGCCGCTAACGGTAACTATTCCACGGGAGGCTATCAAGCACGTCCTCCAGGTGACCGCAATTTTCTCAGTTATCGTTCAAACAACTTTCTTTCACCACCCGGTTTCCCCCCACAAAACCCAAACAACCTCAATCGCAACAATCAAAACCAACCACGAGCTCCAAATCAATATCAAACCCAAGGAAACCCATATCTACCTCAAGGAAACAATCAAGTTCACCAACCACCCGCTTATCAACCACCTGCCTACCATGCTCTTCCTCCCACCAAACCCACCGCATTTAATCAAGAGGTTGACACTTACATGAGGACTAATGATGCGATAGTGTAGAATCTTCGCAGCAACTCAACAACTTGAAAGGAGATATGGTGAAACAAGGGAATGATCTTCGAGCCGATATGCGAAACTCTTTGACCAGTCAAACGAATGACTTAAGGGATATGATGGCTAGTTTTTTCCAAAGTAATCAAGCCTTTGGTTCGGGTTCTCTTCCGAGTAACACCGTTGCTAATCCAAGAGGGGAGATGAAAGGAATCACCACTCGAAGTGGAAAAGGTTTAAAGGAACCCGAGCTTCCTACACCTACACCGGTGATTGTGACAAAGGAAAACGAGTCTCCTTCTCCAAATCCTCCACCTTCTATTTCACCAATTCCTCCACCTTCTATTTCACCAATTCCTCCACCTTCTACCTCCACCCCTCCACCACCCAAGGATGTGAGTGCGAATTCCATTCCAAAGCCTTCATCTCAACCCAATACACCTTATCCTTCAAGGTTGAGGAAAGAGAAGTTGAAGAACAAGGATGATATTCAGGTTTCTAACTTTCTTAAAATGTTTAAACAACTGAACTTCAACATCTCCTTTGCTGAGGCTCTCGCTCACATGCCAAAGTATGCTAAAATGTTTAAAGATCTTCTCAGTGATAAGGAGAAACTTCTTGATATCGCTCAGACCCAACTTAACGAGAATTGCTCCGTAGTGCTCTAAAGGAAATTACCCACCAAACTTGGTGATCCGGGTCGCTTTCTTATTCCTTGCAACTTCCCCGGGGTAGAGAATTGTATGGCCCTATCCGATCTAGGTGCTAGTATAAACTTAATGCCATTAAGTGTTTGGAAACAATTATCTCTACCTGAGCTAGTCCCCACACGAATGAATTTGGAATTAGCTAACCGTACGGTTGCTTATCCGGTGGGGATAGCCGAAGATGTGTTCGTCGGTGTCGACAAATTTACCTTTCCGGCGGATTTTGTTGTCGTTGACTACGAGATGGATCTCGTGTTCCATTAATCGGTGGACGTCCATTCTTGTGGACCGGTCGCACTCTCATTGATGTAGCCGCGGGCGAATTAATAATGAGAGTTGGTGACGATAAAATCGTCTTCAACATGGGTAAACTTTCTAAGCAGCCTTCTGAAAACGAGAGTGTTAATTTCATTTACGTTCTTGATGAGGCTTGTGAAGAACATTTCAAAGACGCTTGTAAAAGTGGTTCTTCTTCTCTTCCCATTGTTGAGATCGTTGCCTCTATTGCTCCATCACTAACTCCATTTGGAGAAAGTGATTTCCTTTTCAAAGAATTTGAAGCAACTTTTAGCAACTCTTTTGTAATGTGTAATTGTAAATTAGTTTGTGTTTTGACGAGACTGCTTTTATACATAGTCTCATCATCCAAAACAGGCTTAAAATGTATTAAATATCATGAAAAAGGCCAAATATATTCTTGTGTTTTTTACATGTGTAATTTAGGTACGGATATTGAGAAAATGACAAAAGATCACAAGAAGTAAGCAAAAACGAACACGGGAAACGAAGCCGCACAACTAAACAAGCCCTAATGGTGATTTTCCAAGAATAACCCTTGAAGAAATGAAGATTGTTCAAGAAGGGTCCTCCAATATTGAAGAATTGACACTTTGAACCCCTGTTTATTCATAATTACAAGTTTGGTCCTTAAAGTTTGTCAAATTGCAAAAATGACCCTCCACTTTGAAGAATTGGCAAGAATGGTACCTCAAAAATGAAGACTTGTCAATATTAGTCCTCCAAAAAGTCAACAAACAAGTCAAAACCTTGAAGAATGAAGAAAAAGCGAAAATCAGCCCTTCAAATATCATGAACTGGCGAAACAAGTCCCTTGATACACTTTTAGAAAGTTTTTGGGGCAAAAGTGTGAAAACCAAAACTTATTTACAAATGGGATTCTGATTATACTTGTTTAAACTTCAAATGACAAGAAAAGAAGAAAAGAGGGGTCAAAAGTGGACGACAAAAAACCTTACCTAGACTAGTGATGAAGTGATACGTGCCCCACTACCTCTTTTCAGCCAATCACTAGCCACCAAGCCTCCACCTCACCATCCCACTCACAACTAAATTAACTAAACCGGATTAGTTAATTATTTCGCGCTAGACACCAAGTTTAAAACATAAAACAGATCAAACCCATGTTCTTGGCATTCATAATCCAAATTGGGTATTCTTTAATTACTATGAATTAACTCTTAATCTTTTCAAGAAACATGATTAAGGTCAACATAAACACATCCTAATCCTTAAACATTGTGCCACATCATCACCCATGTCACAAGATACCTCCATTGTCTCATCTTTAGGGAAAATGCCAAAACCCTGCCATAATCCAACGTCCCACAACCCTGCTTAAAACTTAAGCTCACTTGGGACCATTGATCAAATTCCTTCACACTTTACAACTTTACAAACGTCCAAGAAGTTGACAAGTTCAAGCAGAAAATTTTAATTCTCAAGGTAATTCAGGGACTTCACACCATTAGAGTTTATGTTTTTATGCTTTCTAGACATAGTTTGTAGCCTATATAAAGGCATTAGGGTTTCACTTTGAGCCATGCTCTTGGTTTTTCCATTGTTCACATTTCTCTAAATCCTTTTTCAATATTAATGAAAACGTGTTTGAAGTGTTGAAGAAATCCAACTGCCAACCTTATTCTATGCTTGTTGATGTTTCATGTTTATGATTTTGATGTTTCAAAACCTGTTTTTAAACATTGTGCAAGAAATTGCATAATTTTCCAAATCTTGATATTTTGCTAAGTTCTTGCTTCAAACCCTTGGAATTGTTGGATTGCAAGTGATTATATCACCATGATAAGGAGCTTATCAAGGTGTTGTAAGCTTGTAGTTTGAGGAAAATCAAGGAGTGGGAACAAGGTTGCATTAATCAAGCATTTTTCACTTTTATTTTTTAGATATTTGTGTTCTAACCTTGTTGAATCTTAGCAGTCTTGTTGTGGAAGCTTGTGCCTTGTTTTTCTAGGCACATCAGCTCAAAAATTCGTGAGTGTGGATGTACATTTATGAGGTTTTTGTCCTTGAACCCAAAATCTGTCAAAACACTTTATTTTTGTGATTTTGTGTTCTGCTATTGTTCCTGTTGTTTTTGTGGCTTAAAAGTGCTTGATACTGCATAATATAGTTGTTATTATGTTGGATTGGGCTTGGGTAACAATGAATCACACTTTTTCTTTGTTAATCTTGGATTGAAAAAAGTTAAGGGGTGTTTGGGTTAACCTGTTTAAGATCACAAAGTGTTTTTGAGTTATTGGAAGGTGTTGTTTATTGTTGATATCTATTAGATACTTGGTTGAGTGCTAATTGCTGCAAGTTCTTGGCTTCTAAACATCAAAATCTTGATTGTGCTATAAAAACTTGAAAACTGCTTGTTTTGACCTAAGACTTTGGTAACACTTAGTTTGTATGCATGCTTAGGGATAACAAGTGATTAAACATAGTTAATATAACCTGTTAAGAAGATTTGAGTGTTTAAAATTGGATTTGTGGTCAAGTATATCAACAAAGTATCAAAACTGCTTGTTCTTTGTTCATCAGTAACATTCAAGTGCTTGAATCTTGATCTAAAATTTGAATCAATGCATGAAACCTGTTTATTTATGTTCATTTGAATCATTTATAGCTTGTGTATGCATTTGATGAAGTTTGGTTGGCTTATTCTTGCTAAAAGTGCTTATTCAGTTGAAATTGATTATTGTCCATGTCTGGTGCTTATTTGGTGATGTTTTGAATTAACTACACTAATTGGCTTGGTGAATTTGTGATATTATTGTTGTTCTTGACTCCTTGTGATCCACTGATTACTTGGGTGCCTTGTTTGTAACTTGAATCCAACAAAAAGTCACTAAAGACAAAAAGTCAAATTGGTCAAGCAGTGGGAACTCCTTTCCCCTGCTACTAGCCACTGCTAGTGTTATTTATCAAACAGCTTATTCATAAGCCATTTTGGCTTATCCAAACTTGTAACAACTTATTTTTTGTGATTGATCTTCCTTTTTTGACCCATTTATTTGAACTGGAGATTATTAGGGTTTGACTTTTAAGTTTGACTAGAAAACTAATCAAGTTGACTTTTACATAAGTGCTTATTTGCTTATTCTAGCTTATTCAGTGTGCTTATTGGAAAACTTTTTGATTATTTTGCTTAATTAAGTTAGTTAAAACCTTTTGCAACTTGAATCAGCACTTGAGGTGGTCTAGAACTCAAAAACGACTATTTTGTCGTTTTGTGAAGAGAGCTTTGGCTTATTTCAGGCTTATTTCTTGTCCTATTTCAAAATTTCTTTTCATAGATCTCTTTGGTAACTCAAAAGAAGCTTGTGTGTCAAATTAGAGCTTATGGCATTAGCTTATGGCTTAATAGGCCCAAAAGCCCATTAAGAATAAGCTGTTGACTTGATAAGATGTGATAAGCACATTTTCAGCTTTTGGGCCTTCAGAGTTTTGTTCTTAAAATCAAATTTTAAGTCAAATAGGAAGTTTTGGGCTTATTTGGTTGACTTTTTCTTATCGGGCCAATTCTAAGCCCATAAAGGGATTGTTTTGTCATTTAGCCCATTTTGAGGCCCAATAGGGGTAATTTTGTAATTTCAAGTTCATTTCTGTTTTATTTAGGTTAAAATAATAACGTTTTAGAATTTTATATAAATTTTGGATTTTTATTAATATTTTATTATTATTTTATTATTAAAAATTAAAATTTAGATTTTTGCAAGTTTTTCATTTTTCCTAGTTCAAATACATTAAGTTAGGAATTTTAAAATTTTTAGATTCAATTTATTGTCACTAGATTAATTTTTAGAATTATTTTAAGTTTCAATAGTTTTTAATTGTTTTTAAATAGTTTTAATTAATTTTAAAATTTTCAAAAATAGTTTTAAATTTAGTTAAGTCATTTTAGAGATCTACAAGTTAAAAAATCTCATTTTGGGCTTTTTGTTAATTAAATTGATTTTTTGGGCTTTAATTAGAATTAAAAAATTAATATTTAATTAAATAAAAGGTTTAAGTGATTTCTGATTTTTTTTGTAAACTCTAATTACATTTTTTAGGATTTATTGCAATTTTCTAGGAATTTTTAGGGTAATTTTTAAATTTGGTCACTTTTTACGGTTTTACGTGCACGACTTCGTCTTAGCTTAATTTATAATCGTAACCGTCATTCTTTTCTAATCTCTTTTCTATTTTTATTTTCTCACCAATATAATCACAAACTTTAGAAACTAGAAGGGGGGGTTAAATAGTTTCTCTTCGATTAGTCACCTAATTAAAATTACTTTCAATTAGGTTTGTATCAAAACTATCTTTTACTTGAAGCTAAGTTGCATAATGATTAGGTTCAATTCAAATGCAATAGCAATGGTAATAGGTAAGTGTAATGATAATGAAATAAGTAAAGAGTAAGGAAAGAGACAACCTAATGAGAAGACACCAAGATTTATAGTGGTTCGACAACGAGGCTCTATCCTCGTTTCTACTCCACTCCTCGAGTACACCGACTCGAGATTTCCACTATATCTACAAGCTCCCTTCTTGGCGGAGAAAACCTTACATCGTCGCTTACATTATTTTCCGACACTAAGCTAAATGTCGAGACCTAATCTTTAGCTAGGACCAATTTACACAAGGTTGCCTACTTCACAATTTAACGACACAAGGCTAGATGTCGAGTTCTAATCTCAAGGTAGAACCAATCTTCACGACGTTGCCTACTTCACCATTTTACGACACAAGGCTAGATGTCGAGTTCTAATCCAAAGCTAGAACCAATCTTCACGACTCTTCACTTTGAAGCTAAGTGAGAACTTCACACAACACAACTACTAATCACTTTCAAGTTTAGTGAGAACTCACAAGACACAACCACATCACTTTATAGTTTAGTGAGAACTACTACACAATCTATTACAACTCAACTAGACATATCCAAGTACACACATGTAGCTTGGATCTACACAACATAAATCCAAGCAAACACATATGCAATGGATGTACACAACAAATCCAAGTATTCACAAATAGCTTGGATAAACACAACTAGTCCAAGTATTCATAAATACAATGGATTAACATAAAACAAAAAGGCTAACAAGATGAAAATGACTAATTCATGGATTTATCTTTATCACAAAACTAGTGAGTGAGTGATTTTCTCTTTGGCCAAGGTAAAGGAAGGGATCAAGAGGATAATCATATGTAAACATACTTAACACATTAAGTGATCATTTACTAATGATTATGCTATATAAAAGAGAAAGGGGGCTGAGAAAAACGTCCAAAAAGGGTTGTTGGAAAATGAGATTTGATCCACTATTTATAGGAGACAAAGTGCAACGGCTAGCTGGGCGCGGTTCCTTATCTAGCCCGGCGGTTCCTTATCGCTAGAGAACCGCCTAGCTATTTAAAGGACGGCCCAGTAGACTACGCTCCGATTTTGTCTTTTAGTGGGGTAGGAATATCTGAGGTTTTTTAAACCTTCAAAGGATATTCTTATGGCATATGGAATATGCCATTTTCAAATTTATATTTTCCATTTTAATAAAACATTTTCTTTAAAAGAAAGTTTATTAAAAAATCTTTTTTCATATTAACAAAAGTAAGTTTTAAGGGTAATCAATTTGATGATCACTTAGTATGATTAAGAAAAGTTAGTGATATGATTATTACCTTGATGATAGTTTTTTGTGTTTTACACTAAATGTGTTGTATAGTTTGTTGTGATCAAAACTAAGAAAGATTAGTTAACCCTAATAATGTTTTTTGGCATCACTTGCATTAACAATCTCCCCCTTTTTGATTACGACAAACTATAAACTCATTTACGTAGAAACACAAAATATCGAATTATTAACGAGTTTATCACTATCATTTCTCCCCCTTTGTCGTAGCAAAAAGGTTAGCACAAGTCTTTGAAGAAAATCGGACTTTGCTAGTATCTCCCCATTTGTGGTTGCTCCCCCTTGCTTGGGGCACCAAGTGTATGAGCTAAGGTGACATGCTACACAAAGGTTGGTAGAAAGAAAAGAAACACCAATGTATTTATGATCACTACCTACTAAGTAACTTGAGAGGGAGAAGGAGAAGAAATCTCAAATTAGAAGCAAGTATTGCTAAGTATGTCTACATAGGTAAATGACAAAATCAAAGTTCAATTGGTGGAATGGAGGTAGAAAAGAAACATCCAACCAATGAAGATGATAAATTTGTCAAGGGGTTAAAATTTAGAATTGATGGAATCAGCCATAATCAATTGTAAAGATTAACCACGATCAACTCAAAAGAAAAGAGAGAATGATCAAAGAAAGAAAAAACAAAAACAACACAAAAATTTCATATTACAAAAATATGAAAGAAACAAACAAGGTAGATAGTCATACACACAATATGAGTATCTAAAGCAAAAAATATGGAAAATAAACCACAAAGCATAAGATATTCTAATAGTGATAATTTTCCAAGATTGCTTAAAATGTTATTGACTCCAAAACAACTAAAGTATTATTGACTCCAAGAGTGCTTAGTCCTTTTGTTGGAAAAATAAGACGACGAGGCATCATTCGGTGTTTTGTCCACGGGAACGAAAACTTTGAGAGGAGGTCGAGTGAGGAGGAATTCAAGAAAATTTAACTTCTCATACACATGAGCAAGTTCAATTTGTTGAAATTGACAACAAGCACACGAGGATCCATGATGCAAAACAAATTCGGTTGATGGGGGAAGGCCATCCAACCTAGGGTTTGGTGGTGGTGAGGAGAGTGGGTAGGAAATGTTTTTACAATGCCTTGTGAGGTTTGGGAAGGTTGAAAGGTCATTAAGTTGAGGGGTGTCGAAAGGTTTTGGTGGTGGGGAAACATTTTCCTTTTCTCCGGTGATAGGGTTAATGGATTAGGTCTCATTCCAATACTTGATTGGAGAGAAGGTGGGGTTCTCGGGTGGTTTGGAAGAAGAGGGTTCATTTTTCTTGATCCAAATAGGTCGAACCGAGATCTTCGGTTTCTTGGAAAGCTTGGATGAGGAAGCTTTGGGTGAGGAGGTTTGTGGCAATGAAACGTCAAGGTTATGAAAGGATGAGTTAAGCATTGTTGAGGTGTGAGAATGAAATCTCAAGGTGAGGGTATAAGAAGAAAGTAGACAAGGCAAAGATTTGAAAATAAAATGTGAAGTGTCAAGGAATGTTTAGCCAAATTGAGTAAACATGGAATATTGACAGGGGATAGGGTGATGAAGAAAGACCAAAAAGGAGCCAAAAATTGGCTATCAGTCCGCGGTTCCTTATAGGGACCGGCGGTTCCTTAGCACTTAAGGGACCGCGCGACTTAATGAGCCGCGTACAGTGGACGTGAAATCATGGTTTTCTAGGGTTTTGAGAAAAACTAAGACTTTCTCAAAAAAATTGCAAATCTTGGAATTTTACCTCTATTAACACTAAATTATGCTAGGGTTGCATAAAAGCAACACATTCACAAAGAATGTCTTGACAAAGGGTGACAAAATATTTAGATAACATTTTGAACCAATTTTAGTCAAGTTTTAGAGGTTGTGATAGATTTAGGTTCAACTTTAATTTAAAATTAAAGTAGATTAATGTGCACATAAAGATAGACACATAAAGCTAAATCCATAAATCATCCTCACAAAAAACTCATGGAGGGAAGGAAATACAATAAGGAAATGAAAACAACTAATTAAAACAAAGTTAGCATAAAACTAGTTCTTGATGAGTAGTCTTCCTTGTCTTGGTTTTTCTTGAAAAACACTTATTAAAGAAAATCATCATTCATCTCCTAGGAGGAGACATGGTAAACAAGGTGTGCAAGAAATCTTGCAACCTCCTATGAAGTCCAAACATCTCCAACCTAAGGTTGTGAATGATGTAGTTGTTGTAGAGGCAACATGGACAATGAGAACCATGAGCTTCTAGGAACCTAAAGAAGTAAGAATCACCCATAAAGAGGGGAAGTGGGACACCCAAAATGGGAGTGTTTGAGGGAGGTGGAGGTGGAGGAGGTATGTTCTCCAAGGGTGAAATGGGTGATGTGGGTGAGTTTGGAGGGGTAAAAGGTGAAGTTACCAAGGTATCAACAAAGTAATTCACAATGAGAATGCTTTTGATGGGTTGAGGTTGGGTAGTCACATCCAAGAGAGTACTTGGATTGAAGGGTGAGGTTAGCTTATTCATTCTAGATTAGAATGAAGAGGATGTAGAACCATGAGAATGGTTGGTACCATGGGTTGAGGTAGTCTTGCATGGAGCAAGAGGTGGTGACGGTGATGAAGAGATGAGAATTGGAACAATCTCATTCTTGGGTGTGTGAAAGGGTGAAGAGTTAAGTTTGGGCAACTTAATCTTAATCTTAAGGTTTTTCTTTAAAGTGGAGGTTTTGGATGAGTTTGAGGTTCTTGTAGAAACCATGGTTGTAATGAGTGGTTTAAGGGTTAAGGATGAATGGTTTGATGTGTGAAGAACATGGATAACAAGGTGGGTTTAAAAAGGGTGAGGGGATGATCCAAACTAGTAATGGGTTAAAAACATTTTATGTGAATAATGAATTTCGGTAACCTAGTTTAGGAAATGTGCAGGTTTTTGCAAAGAATCAAGCAAGGTTTACACAGATTAAGTAAAATAGTGTCAAGCAAAGATTCTGTCGGACACGGTAGCCGGCGGTTCCCTATCTAGGATGGGCGGTTCCTTATCGATAAGGAACCGCTGGTCGATATGGAACCGCGACCAGAGGTGTTCAAAAAAGGCACTTCCTCAAACTTTGGTTAGCCCAGATTTTACCAAAGGATTAACAAGCCAAAGTTAACTACTGACCATAATCTAGGAAGCTAACAAGCACATAGAATGCACAAAGCTATGCAAATCGCAAACACGATGGCATAGACAACATTAGGATTAAAATAATAAGTAATCCAAACAAGTAGTATTAGTTAATTCACAGCCAAATAAAAAGGTAAAAGAAGCAAATGTTCAACATCACATTACATGTTTAGCAACATGTATACTTTGAAACAATTCAAAGTCTTCATCTTCTTTTCTTACCCAATCCCTTGATCATGTTTCCCAAGTACTTGAATCCCTTCCTTGACTCAACCCGATGTTCAAGTAATTCACCTCAAGTCCTAATATTTTCACGGCAGAGATGCACCATATTGAGATCTTCCGGTACTTCACTAGAGGAATAATGAGGTGGAGGAGCTAAGTCTTCAAGTCCATCCACGAATGAGTTTGAGGATGGGTGGGAATTACTCGAAGAGTTGAAATGAGAACTAGAACCTATGCTAGCACCATCACTTGTTGGCATATAGGTGTCCTCATCATCCGGCTCTTGATGATCGGATTTTCGCGAATCTCGATCTCTTCTAGGCTTTCTTTCACATACCTCTTGAATAGGCAACATAACCAGATGAACCGGGTGAAAGCGAGAAAGGTCGAGGTGGGGAAAGTCACGAACAACCCTTTTGAAAAGGCGAGTAAGAAGCATAGCGTAGGGAATGTTTGTTTTGGGCTTTGAAATAGCATAATTTTTTCGTCGAGCGATATAGTATGCCAAATTATACTTGGTTGATGTAAAGATGCAACATATCATATGCACCATACAAGCCGAGATATAATCTCGGTTTCCACCAAGACAAAATACATTCTCCCTAAGGATATTTGCCCATTGGACCATAAAATCCTTAAGATCTCTTGAGAGCACATCATAGCGATTCACATATCGCACATTAGAATGAAGGCTTCTCACAACGTTTCCATCACGCTCTTTCGAAATGATATCAAGGATAAATTCCGGATCAATTTCGGCGTGGTCATTTGGAGGTTTGTCGTTGGATTCCAAGATAGCATCAAGTCTCCATTCGTCCGTGAAACGACAAGTGCCTTCATATGGCACACCAATAATTTAACCAAAATCTTCGAGAGAATATTGAATGATTTGTTCGTTCAACAAGAATTGAATGAAGATTTCGCCATTGTATTCAAACATAGAGTAAGTGCTAAAGAATTCTAGAAGAAACAAGGGGTATATATCTTCTTCTATGTAGAGCAAGCAATCAAACCCCGTATGCTCAAACACAGATTTGATATAGATATAACCCGTTATTCCCTCATCAACAACTCTACCCTCATGGAAATTTCGTGTTGAAAATGATGAAAAGGAGTTTCGAAGTTGAGTGGATGCAATGGTTTGGGAAATGTTTGGCATATATTGTTTAGTGAGTTAATGATCCTTTTGGTATTGTGAAGGCATGATTAGTACCTAAATAAACACAAGAAATATATTTCCAATCACTCATATGAAAAATAAAATCAAAAATCAAAATATGAGAATGTGTTATATCAATTTCATGACAAAAAAAGGATTTAATCCATATCATTCTCATGTTCAAAATGTATCTATTCCATTATTAACCAAGAACATATGAACTATGTTGGATCAACAATGGACTAGAACATTGGTTTTTCAAAACAAGGTTTTTAGGTAAGCATTAACAATGCAATTACCTATTTGTTCATGGGTTCATCTCAATTCCATCTTTTAACCAAAATCATTTAGCCAAAATTTGGATATGTTCTACAAGTGGGTTTTAGTGAAATCTCAATGAATATGAACCTAAGGAATCATAGTAAAATAACCATGTCAACCCATATTCCTATTAAGGTTCTAATTCAATTTCAATTTTAAAAATTCCCAATTATGAAAGGATGAACCCTAGAACAAAATAGATGAAATTGAAAGAAAATACTTACAATTAATTGATGTTTGATGAAGGATGAGTGAAACCCAATACTTGGAATCAATTAATTTGAGTGATTGAAGGTTTTTGAAGCTTCAACAATGGTGGAAAAAGGGGAACCCGACGGCTGTGTGTTTTTGGGAGAGAGAGGGTTTTGTTTGAAAAAGATTAAATTTTTAAAAACTGGCGCTCTGACAAGTTTTACTGCCTGTGGTTCCTTATCGATAGAGAACCGTGGGTTTGAACCGTCAGAGATAAAGAACCGCCTATAGAGGTAGGTTTTTATCAATGAAATACGCTAAATTTTTGAAAACCAAGTTTTCTAAAATACTTAAAAATATATCTTAAACCTTTTAGAATATCAGTGGATCATCATAACACTAAGCAATATGCCTTAATGAAGGATTACGAGTTGAATCGAGATCGAAAAGAACCGAAACGGACAAACGACTACTCGTAGCGAAAAAGAAAAGTGGAGAGAATTCAAGGGAAGTAAATCAAGACTAAGATCAATGCTCAAGGGATTAATGACAATCTTAAAATCGTGGAGACGAAGAGCTTTCGTCATATATAGTGGTTTAAGACGTGCCTTTCCGGCGAAGTGTTAAACGGCTTTGGTAATGAATAAACACAAAGCAAATATTGATGCATAGACCAAGATCACTTTCAATAATAGTCTTAGTCTAAACCAAAATATGAGCAAGGTGTTAATTCACTTTCTCTCCCACAAAGGGCCTACTAACCGTATGGGTGCAAACCATGGATATCATACTTGATACTTTAAGCTACTACTAACTCACTCTACATCACCATAGTGAGTCAAGTATCTAAGAAATGAAGGTTTGAGAGGATAAAAGAAAAGAATCATAAACCACAAACAAATGTCAAGGCAAGGATGCCAAGAACAAGCACATAGTCAAGTAATGATCAAAAGAATGATCAAAGGGCGTGTGGAAGAACGAAAGCGTACCTTGGCCACAAAGATCATTCCAATCCATCAAGGAATCAATGCAAAGCCCAACAATGACTTTGATGAGTACTAAGTCTTCAAGGACTAGCATCATTCCCAATCATCTTGATATCATCATTCAAAGATGTTGAAGATCAATGAAGATGAGTCTTCTACAAGTGGAAGTAACTCAATCCATAACCAATTAAATGATTTATCTTCATGAGTACCTACACAAAGCAAGATGCAAACTAGTAGATACACTTCAAGAATAGATCTAAAATGCATAAACGCTACTAATCTAAGAGGGATGCAATATTACCAATTAAAAGACCTATTCTCCAAAAAAATTAGTTTTGACCAAAGAGAAACTTTAGTACAACTTGACCTTCTAATTTGAGGAGACAATAGATCGATCCAAGTTTTAAAGTACAATATACTTCAAAGATCTTGAGTGACCATCGCTCTGATACCAATTATAGAAACTAGAAGGGGGGGGGGGGTTGAATAGTTTCTCTTCGATTAGTCACCTAATTAAAATTACTTTCAATTAGGTTTGTATCAAAACTATCTTTTACTTGAAGCTAAGTTGCATAATGATTAGGTTCAATTCAAATGCATTAGCAATGGTAATAGGTAAGTGTAATGATAATGAAATAAGTAAAGAGTAAGGAAAGAGACAACCTAATGAGAAGACACCAAGATTTATAGTGGTTCGACAACGAGGTTCTATCCTCGTTTCTACTCCACTCCTCGAGTACACCTACTCGAGATTTCCACTATATCCACAAGCTCCCTTCTTGTCGGGGAAAACCATACATCGTCGCTTACATTATTTTCCGACACTAACCTAAATGTCGATACCTAATCTTTATCTAGGACCAATCTACACAACGTTGCATACTTCACAATTTAACGACACAAGGCTAGATGTCGAGTTCTAATCTCAAGGTAGAACCAATCTTCTTGACGTTGCCTACTACTCCATTTTACGACACAATGCTAGATTTCGAGTTCTAATCCAAAGCTAGAACTAATCTTCACGACTCTTCACATTGAAGCTAAGTGATAACTTCACACAACACAACTACTAATCACTTTCAAGTTTAGTGAGAACTCACAAGACACAACCACATCACTTTATAGTTTAGTGAGAACTACTACACAATCTATTACAACTCAACTAGACATATCCAAGTACACACATGTAGCTTGGATCTACACAACATAAATCCAAGCAAACACATATGCAATGGATGTACACAACAAATCAAGTATTCACAAATAGCTTGGATAAACACAACTAGTCCAAGTATTCATAAATACAATGGATTAACATAAAACAAAAAGGCTAACATGATGAACATGACTAATTCATGGATTCATCTTTATCACAACACTAGTGAGTGAGTGATCTTCTCTTTGGACAAGCTAAAGGAGGGGATCAAGAGGATAATCATATGTAAACATACTTAACACATTAAGTGATCATTTACTAATGATTATGTTATATAAAAGAGAAAGGAGGGGGTGAGAAAAACGTCCAAAACGGGTTGTTGGAAAATGATATTTGATCCACTATTTATAGGAGACAAAGTGCAACGGCTAGCTGGGCGCGGTTCCTTATCGCTAGAGAACCGCCTAGCTATTTAAAGGACTGCCCGGTAGACTACGCTCCGATTTTGTCTTTTAGTGGGTTAGGAATATCTGAGGTTTTTAAACCTTCAAAGGATATTCTTATGGCATATGGAATATGCCATTTTCAAATTCACATTTTCCATTTTAATAAAACATTTTCTTAAAAAGAAAGTTTATTAAAAAATCTTTTGTCATATTAACAAAAGTGAGTTTTAAGGATAATCACTTTGATGATCAATAAGTATGATTAAGAAAAGTTAGTGATATGATTATTACCTTGATGATAGTGTTAGTTAAATAATTCGTTTTGTGTTTTACACTAAATGTGTTGTAAAGTGTGTTGTGATTAAAAGTAAGAAAGATTAGTTAACACTAATAATGTTTTTAGGCATCACTTGCATTAACACAAACACTTAATCATCTCTTTACACAAAACTCAAGCCTCCTTGAGAACGATCCCCACTTTGGGTCATTTACTTGTGGTTTTCCTAAATCACTTGTTAACGCTGCCGAGGAGGCGTGTTCTGTTATTATTTGAACAATTGTTGTTTTTATACTAGCCATAATAGCTATTTGTATTAGTAGCACTCTACTAATACGTATTATCGGTTTTTGTTTTTTGTGTGAATACTATTAATATATTGTATACGTAGAACAATAAATTCACAAGTACTTTAAAAGTGTGAAAACACAACCTTGATTGGGAGGTCATTACTCAATCATTGTATTCGAATCTCAAACAAGAAAGAAAAGGCAAAATAGATAATTACTTTCGTGAAGCTTAATTTTGACAAACACAAACTATAAGGTGGGTATAAGGCGTGTATTATAAAATATACCCTAAGGAAAAAGGCTCTTAAGTGTTTCGTGCCGCCTCGTTTCCCCGCTTGCTTGTGCGTGTTTAGATAAAAAGGGCTAATCGAGGGTTTGCCAACCAAAGTATTATCTAAGTATCATATATATTTTCTTGGTTTCATTTGATTAAACCCTCTTGAACGTTTTGGTGTTCCACCAACTTCTAAAGTCATCGAAAGCGTTCACTTCACGTGACCATTTTCATTCCTTGAGGCTCCTTTAATCAAGAGGTTTGAAATAAAGAAGAGATTTGTAGATTTTTGTCTACTTAATACATTCACCAAAATCCAAAAAAGGTAAAAAAATCAAAAATCACAAAAAAAATTGGAAAAATTAAAAACACCAAAAAGAATCTTCTTTGCTCATCCCCACGTTATACGTGACGTTTATGCTTACTCGTAATCAAGCAAGACGTGCACGTAAACGAAAAAACCAACAGGAGTCCACACCTACTCCTAATCTTTCTAGTGAGGAGTCTCTTATTGATGAACCTATCGTAGAAGAAGAACCAACCATGGCGAATCGTACTATGATGGAGTTACTTCAAGCACCTACCGAGGGGTATGGAGAGGCTATTGTGATTCCCGCCATCCTTGCTGATAATTTTGAAGTGAAAACGGGTTTGTTGTCGATGATCCAAAACAACAAATTCCGTGGTGATGAAAAGGACAACCCGCACAACCATATCCGCCAATTCAATCGTCATACCGCCACTTGCAAATTTAAGGATCTTGCTAATGATTCGATTAAGATGATGTTATTTCCGTATTCCTTAGCGAGGCCCGCTAAAATTCGGTTAGAGAAAGAGCCACACATTTCTATATTGACGTGGAAGGATCTCGTATCAAAGTTTGTGAACCAATTTTTCCCGCCCTCTAAGACTACGCATTTGAAAAACAAGATTTCAAAATTTTCACAAGAATTTAATGAGAGTTTTTCAATGGATTGGAATAGGTTTAAGGAAATGTTACATGAGTGTCCTCATCACGGTTTTTCCGACTTGCAACAAATTGACACATTTTACAATGGACTAAATGATCATGAAAGGGATTATCTTAATGCCGCCGCGGGTGGTAATTTTTTGTGTAAAACGGTTGAGGAAGCGTTGTTGATAATTAAGAATAGATCTAAGGTGTATAGTCCTCGAAACACATCGAGTGTTCGTAAGGCTTCGTCTTTGGCTTCACCTTCATTGTCTAATACCATCGATGCTTGCCAAATTGAGGCGAACATGGAAAACAAAATCTTTGATAAGCTTAAAGGTCTTTTAATTGAATTCAAAGTTGGTGAACAAAGTGCTCCCGCTACGGCTAAAGCGGTTGATGTTTCATGTATGTATTGTGGTGGAGGTCATGATTTCTCCGAGTGCATTACCAACGATGGTAACACTTCGAGTGCCTACGCGGCCACGGGAACTTACAACCAAAACGGTCAAGTTACCCGCTCTAATCAAATGACTCCATCGGGTTTTGCTCTCAATCAAAATGCTAACAACAACTATCGAAACAATCAAGTTGGTTTCAAAAAAATTACAAAGGGAACAATTATGGGAATCAAGGGGCTAATAAAAATCAAGTTTCAAACAAAAATCAAAACAATGATTTTCAAAACAACAACAAGGGTTGGCAAACTTTGAAAGATCTTCCAAATGAATTTGTTGAATATGCAAATGGAAACGATGCTAGGTTTGATAATATTTAAAGAGAGTTCATTAGCCTAAGATCCGAGTTTAAGAATGACTTGAAAAAGGAGTTGAAAAATGAGTTAGAAAATGAGCTTAAGATCCATACAAACAAAATGGAGGGAAATGTAACTAGGTTACAACAAAACCAACAAAAAATGGAACAAGGGCAACATGAAATAAAACAAGAGATGATTAAGGCCGAGAAGAGGCAATCTATGTTTGAGGATAAAATTTCATCCATGTTTGAGGCTATAATGTGTAAACCGTATTCGAGTAGTCTTCCTAGCAATACCATATCAAACCCTAAGGAAGAGATGAAAGTGATTACCACACGAAGTGGTAAGACACTTAAGGAACCGACTCCTCAACCAATTACTCCAACGGTGGAGGAAATTGAGGAAGAACCCGAGGTGGTGGTCGAAAAGGAGCATGTCCCAATCCCACGAAGTACCGCTCATGCCACACCTACGGTTGACCCATTACCACATTTGGAACCCGAGATTCCAAAGGCTATGCCTGCCTCAGCCCACACCACCTTTTCCCTATCCATCAAGACATAGAAAGGATAAACGTCAAGAGCGCGACAATTACCAATTTGAGCTTTTTATGAAAATGTTTCTTGACGTGCATTTCAATGTGAGTTTTGCCGATGCTTTGGTCATGATGCCTTGATTTGCCGCTAACTTTAAGAGTATGTTGAACAACAAGGGGAAATTGCAACAATTGTCTAGTTGTTCATCGATTTATCTTAACCGAATACCTCAAAAAGTGGGTGATCCCGGAAGATTCTTGATTCCATGTGCAATCCAAGATATGGAAGAATGTTATGCCTTAGCCGATCTTGGTGCTAGTATTAACTTGATGCCACTTGCAATCTTCAAGTCGCTCAATCTTCCTAATCTTACTCCTTCACTAATGTCTATCGAGTTGGCCGATCATTCCACGATTCCCGCATGTGGATTGGCCGAAGATGTTTTTGTGAATGTAGTAAGTTCTATTATCCGGTAGACTTTATCGTTTTCGATATTCCCACGGATCCTCAAGTTCCTCTTATTTTAGGTCATTCGTTTTTAGATACGTCTATGGCTTTAATTGATGTGCATGCTAGAAAGATCACCTTACGTTTCAACGACGAGGAACTTGTTATAAACGCAACTCAAAATTCTCAAAATTCTCATGTTTATTCCGTTGCTACCATAAACCTCGTTGATATGATCGACGTTGTTTGCGAGTAATTTTCACAAGAAGTTTTAGGTTTTGGTGATGATGAAAATAGTGGCAATCCCACTATGCTTGATCCGATTCTTGATAATTCTACACCAACATACACTCCATTTGAAGGTGGTGGTTTTACGTTTGAAGAATTTGATGTTCCATGTACTTGTGACGAAGACCTCGAAAATGATGAGGACTTCTCGATTATCAAGGATTTTCTTAACGATTTCCTGTTTCCTCCACCCGAGAAGGTTATGAGTATCGAGCCCAAATCTTCAATTGAGGAACCACCAATCCTCGAGTTGAAAGATTTACCTCCTCACCTTGAATATGTATTTTTGGAGGAGGACGACAATTTGCCGGTTATTATTGCGAAAGATCTTTCGAATGATGAAAAAACCGCACTTGTCGATGTTCTAAAGGATCACAAAGGGGCAATTGCGTGGAAATTATCCGACATTAAGGGGATTGATCCCAAATTTTGTACCCACAAAAATCTTAATGGAGGAGGACTACAAACCCGCAATCCAATGTCAAAGGAGGGTGAAACCCAAAATTCACGATGTCATCAAAAAGGAAGTCCTAAAACTCCTTGACTCGGGAATGATTTACCCTATATCTGATAGCCCTTGGGTGAGTCCTATTCATTGTGTCCCTAAGAAGGGAGGAATGATCGTTGTGCCAAACGATGCCAACGAGTTAATTCCAACTAGACTCGTGACCGGTTGGAGGGTGTGTATCGACTATCGTAAGTTGAATGACGCCAGTCGTAAAGACCATTTTCCCTTGCCCTAGATGGACCAAATGTTGGAGCGTCTTGCGGGAAACGATTTCTATTGCTTTTTAGATGGTTTTTCCGGTTACTTCCAAATCCCCATCGATCCTCGTGATCAAGAAAAAACTACGTTTACGTGTCCATATGGAACGTTTGTTTATCGTAGAATGTCATTCGGACTTTGCAATGCACCGGGAACCTTTCAAAGGTGCATGATGGCTATTTTTCATGACATGATCGAGAAGACGATGGAAGTCTTTATGGATGATTTTTTCGTGTTTGGTTGTTCGTTCACTTCGTGTTTGTCAAATCTTGAGAGAATGCTAAAACGTTGTGAGGAAACCAACCTTGTGCTTAATTGGGAAAAATGTCATTTTATGGTTAAAAGTGGAATCGTCTTAGGGCACAAGGTTTCGAAAGCGAGGATTTAGGTAGATAAAGCTAAGGTAGACGTCATCGCCAAGTTACCTCATCCCAAAACCGTCAAGGGAGTTAGGAGTTTCCTAGGCCACGCGGGCTTTTATCGTCGATTCATCAAGGATTTCTCAAAGATTTCTAGACCCATCACACATCTCCTCGAAAAAGATGCACCATTTGTCTTTAACGAAGATTATGTACGAGCCTTTGAAATCCTTATGAGGAAACTTACTGAAGCTCTCATTCTTGTTGCACCAAATTGGAACCTCCCCTTTGAGCTCATGTGTGATGCTAGTGACTACGCTATTGGGGCCGTTTTGGGGCAACGTCATGAAAAGCACTTCTTGCCTATTCACTATGCTAGCAAGACAATGACCGAGGCTCAACTAAAATACACTACAACGGAAAAGGAATTCCTTGCCGTGGTGTATGCATTTGAGAAATTCCGACCTTACCTCGTCTTGACTCGATGCATAGTGTATACGGATCACTCGGCTATCAAGTATCTTATGGCTAAACAAGATGCAAAGTCGAGATTACTTCGTTGGATTCTCCTCCTACAAGAATTTGATGTCGAAATCCTTGACAAAAAAGGAGCCGAGAATCTAGCGGCCGATCAACTTTCTCGTTTGGAAGATCCTCACCAAAGTGTTTACGAGCCAAAGGAAATTACTAAAACATTTTCTCTCGAGACACTTGGTGTAGTGAATCCTAAGCTTGATTCATCCACCCTATGGTTTGCGAACATCGCAAATTTCCATGCGGGTAACTTCATCATTAAGGGCATGACGACTCAACAAAAACGAAAATTCTTTCGTGACGTCAAGTTCTATTTTTGGAATGAACCTTACCTATTTCGGACTTGTGCGGATCAAATCATTCGTCTTTGGTACCAAAGCTTCTAACATCCATAGAGCATGTCACGAGGGACCCACGGGTGGTCACCACAGTGCTAATCTCACGGCTAAGAAGGTCTTTGATGCCGGTTTCTTTTGGCCTACTATTTACCGAGATGCACATGCACTTGTGAAGTCGTGTGACTCATGCCAATGACAAGGAAAATCCTCACAAAATGATGAAATGCCATAAAATATCATCCAAGTGTGTGAGATCTTTGACCTTTGGGGCATTGACTTTATGGAGTCGTTCCCATCATCTCGTGGTAATAAGTACATCCTTGTCGATGTTGACTACCTATCCAAGTGGGTGGAAGCTAAGGCTTTGCCCACGAACGATGCTCGTGTGGTACTCAAGTTTTTGAAAAGCTTGTTTTCTCGGTTTGGAACCCCTCAAGCGATCATAAGCGATCGTGGAACCCATTTTTGTAACGACCAATTCGAAAGGGTCCTAAGGAAATATGGGGTTACACATCGGCTTTCTACGGCTTATCACCCACAAACGAGTGGGCAAGTCGAGGTTTCAAACCGAGCGCTGAAGAGGATCTTAGAGAGATCGATTGGAGAGAACCGACAATCTTGGTCAGATAAGTTGGACGATGCTATATGGGCCTTTCGGACCGCTCATAAGACGCCCATTGGGTGCACTCCTTATAAGCTTGTGTATGGGAAGAATTGTCACTTGCCAATTGAACTTGAACACAAAGCTTATTGGGCCCTTAAGCATTGTAATGATGATATTGAGACCGCGAGAAAACACCAGAAAATGCAATTGAATGAATTTGATGAATTGAGAGACATTGCTTATGAAAATTCATTGATTTACAAAGAAAAAACTAAAAAGTTTCATGACTCAAAAATTAAAAACCGGGTTTTTAACATTGGAGATCAAGTGTTGCTTTTAAATTCTCGTTTGAAAATATTTTCCGACAAGTTGAAATCCCGTTGGTCCGGTCCTTTCACCGTTACTCAAGTTTTTCCTTATGGGACCATCGAGCAAGCTCAAAATCATGGCCCCAATTTCAAGGTTAATGGACATAGGTTGAAGCACTACTTTGGCGGGGAAGTTCCATCCTTGAACTACCTTGACCAAATCACCTTCCCCAATGATAATTAGTATTGAGGGGATCGAGTCGAGCTCATGACTCGGTAATCAAAAACGAGGTGCCTCGTGGGGGAATCCCATGCTTATCCTATGTACATATTATCGCTTTCTAATGTAGTAACGTGAGGGGATTTGTGCCCTTCCAACCTTTGTTCTGTGGTTATTTGTGCTATGTGGTTTTTAGATGATCATGATCTTCATGATTGGAGCCTCTCATGTTCGTTTTATGGGAGCACTCGATCGTTTGCTTTGAAGAATTTCTCAATATCCATGATATATCCTTTTATGTTCTAACCTTAGGTTTTTAGCACACTTCATAAACGGATTTAATATTATGGGTTACACCCTTTCCATGCTAGATTAAGCATTCAAATACGTCTCTAGTATGGGGGTTTCCAACCCTTAGACTCGAAACATTGAGGAAAATGTTTAACTTTAGTATGGGGGGTGAATAGATACTTGCCTTGCCAAACCTTCACGCTCTCCAAAGTTTATCTTTTTGTTTATCGTTTTTGTTGCAAAATAAGGCTAAAAATGGCCAAAATTTTAAATTTTTTTCTCATGTTTTATAAGTGTTTGAAGACACGAATGTAGATTTTCCGATGGTGAGAATAAGAGTAATTTTTTACTCGACCGTGCGTGTTGAGCACTTAGCTTCGATTCCTTAACTTTATATTAGGCTATGTCTCTTAAATGAGGAAGAGAAATGATATAGTTAATTATAAGTTACTATGCTAAACATATAGTACTCGTATTCTTTCAAAAACTCATGTGTTCTCGTTGTTTGCTTATTCTCCCTTCGCTTGTAAATATATTTTGCTTAATAAATATTGACTTAGCGGTTTAGTCTTGATTGTTGATTTCTAGTCTTTTCTAGTAGCTTCCATGTAATTAAATTGGGAAGACATTAAGGAATCGCCAGCGTCACGGTTTTGAAGTATTGGCAACCCAAATAATCGAAAGCTTCACCCAATAATAAGATTTCAAGTGCTCACCTAAATAGAGCAAACAATTTGAAGCTCACAAGGCCGAAAACTCTATGTGAAATTGAAAGTGATTTATGCCTTAATCTTTGAAGCTTAAAAGATCCAAAATTCGCCTTAGCGTGAGGATATACGTTTTTGGCCATAATAAAACCACCGAGGAGGAGGATAATAAAAGGCAAGGCAAGACCGAAGTCATAATAAAAGCTTCATGGCGAAGTTGAATAAAAGATGGAGGTAAACCTATAATAATAAGGCCCTTCCGTTAGGGGGTGTATAAAATTCTTGGTAATAAGTCTCATGTTCAAAACCGTTATAAAACCGTGTTTATCGATCCTTCTTGTTGACTTAATTTTTTGACATCGTTGTCTACTAGTATGGGGTTAGTAATTCGATGGTCTTGGTTACACAGATATGACTCTATTTTTAGGCCTAAATCTCTATCATCGCATAAGTAAAAAATGTATCCTCGTGAAATATTCAAGACAAAATAAAATATAAGAGATACAACTTAGGAAAATGGGAGGATAAGTACGTGATTAAGGCATATGAGTAGTGTTAGCATTACTAACTTATAATGACAATGATCTCGTTGCACGCTTAGCATGGAATTGGGGTGAAAATCGAGGACGACGAAATTATTTCTAACGAAGCATTCACGTGTTCTTGTTCTATGAACCTAAATGTCTCATTTTGCGATGAAAATCATACATTATGTCCCAAAAAACTAGTAGTAGTAATAGTGGTAGAGTAGCTAGTCTATCATTCAATAAAAGTAAATAAAAATGAATTTTGGAGATGCTACGATACTTTATTCTAGCATTGCGTGAGGGCACGGCAATGGTTTAGTATGGGGGAGTGATGAGACTACATTTATACATAGTCTCATTGTCCAAAACGGGCTTAAAATGCATTAAATATCATGAAAAAAGGCCAACTATATGCTTGTGTTTGTTACATGTGTATTTTAGGTACAGATATTGAGAAAATGACAAAAGATCACAAGAAACAAGCAAAACGAACACGGGAAATGAACCGCACAATGAACCAAGCCCTAATGGTGATTTTCCAAGAATAACCCTTGAAGAAATGAAGATTGTACAAGAAGGGTCCTCCAATATTGAAGAATTGACAATTTAAACCTTGTTTATTCATAATTACAAGTTTGGTCATTAAAGTTTGTCAAATTGCAAAAAGGACCCTCCACTTTGAAGAATTGGCAAGAATGGTCCCTAAAAAATGAAGACTTGTCAATATTAGTCCTCCGAAAAGTCAACAAACAAGTCAAAACCTTGAAGAATGAAGAAAATGCCAAAATCAGCCCTTCAAATATCATGAATTGGCAAAACAAGTCCCTTGATACATTTTTGGAAAGTTTTTGGGGCAAAAGTGTGAAAATCAAAACTTATTTACAAAGGAGATTCAGATTATACTTTTTTAAACTTCAAATGACAAGAAAAGAAGAAAAGAGGGGTCAAAAGTGGACGACAACAAACCTTACCTAGACCAGTGATGAAGTGACACGTGCCCCACTACCTCTTTTCAGCCAATCACAAGCCACCAAGCCTCCACCTCACCATCCCACTCACAACTATATTAACTAAGCCGGATTAGTTAATTATTTCGTGCTAAACACCAAGTTTAAAACATAAAACAGATCAAACCCATGTTCTTGGCATTCATAATCCAAATTGGGTATTCTTTAATAACTATGAGTTAACCCTTAATCTTTTCCAGAAACATGATTAAGGTCAACATAAACACATCCCAATCCTTAAACCTTGTGCCACATCATCACCCATGTCACATGATACCTCCCCTGTCTCATCTTTAGGTAAAATGCCAAAACCCTGCCATAATCCAACGTCCCACAACCATGCTTAAAACTTAAGCTCACTTGGGACCATTGATCAAATTCCTTCACACTTTATAGCTTTACAAACATCAAAGAAGTTCACATGTTCAAGCATAAAATTCAAATTCTCAAGGGCAATTCACGGACTTCACAGCTGTAACACCAGTGAAAGTGCCGTATGATGCTAAGTTATTGTCTCAAGAGCTGTTCTGTATGAGCATCTCTCTTAAATTGTGGCTCACCTGTGGATGTGATATCCCGAGCCCAACATTATTTATTTAATCCTATTTTACGTATATTTTTGAAATTTTTAAGAATTTTTATCGTGGAATTATTTGACGGGTTAAGTTGAAACCGACGTTGACGGTCGTAATTTAACGATTGACGATTTAAGAAGAACCGATAACGACTACGATGCCAAGGGATGCCCAAATTTCTATAATTATTGACGATTTATCGATAATGTAATTTTTCGAGAATTTTACTTACGATTCGTGTTAAGTTGAGTCGGGTGAGTTTTATAGCCTTCCGAGTACATTTAAAGTATCCCAAAAATATTTTGGAGTGTTCGGGATGATTTCCGACTCCCGTAAAATTTTCAAAATGGACTAGTGAGTCGAACCCGCAAAGTTTTGATGACGTTTTATACTTAAGGCCAAAAGAAACCCTTATTTGCACTTTGGTCCCTCCCAATACCACAAAAAGCCACAAACACAAACACATACAAACATTTACCAAAAACAAAATCAAAACTCTCTCTCTCTTGTCCTTAGGCCGACGGCCAACCCACCAAGAACCACCATCCCATCAATTTTTCTTGAGTTTTCACAAAAACTAACCTTAGACCACCTCTTAGAATCCATTGGTGAGTGTTAATCCATGGTTTAATTAAACATGCATTAACAAAAATTTTCCAAAAATTTTCAAGAACATTCAAATTCGTTTTTGAGGTCAATTGTGTGGATGCATGTTAAATTCATGTACAATGGAAGTATAATCACCAATAAAACCCACCAAAATCAATTTGGTTGTGGTGATTTGGTCACCCAAACCCCACGGCATAAGGGGGTGTTTGGGGAGCCATGGTGGTTGATGATTTTGAGTATTATCCTTGTGTTTGGCATTGTGTTTAATGATGTTTTAAATAGGTTTAAGTGGTTGCATGTTTGTTTTCTTTGATTTTAGATTATGAGGTTGGTTGATCAATAGGGGTAGGACTGAAAATTTGTGTTTGGTTGTGATTAAGGAAGCTTAGGATGATGCCTAGTGGTGATTAGTAGGATTGGAATCGAGTTTAAGCATGATTTTGGTGTAGTAAAATTTAGGCAGAAAGTTTGAAGTCTTTTTATAAAAATTATTTTTCCTACAGGTCTTGAAAACTAAATGTAGTTATAGAGGGTCTTCTTATCTTTAATTTGGTATAAGGTAGAGCCCGTGACTCAAAACGAGCTAAAAGTTATGAGGTTTTAAAGATCGAGTACCGGGAGACGAGAACTTTCATAATCCGAATTTATGTATAGTTTTAGTCAAATCCCGAGGACCACAAGTATGAATTGGTAAATGGTCAAGGGTCAAAATTTGGTCACAAACCTGTGTAAATGAGTCTATAAGTTGACTTAGGAGTCAAATAATTCAAAGGTGCATTTCATATAGGTCAAAGAGGTCAAAGTTGGTCGAAGTACAATTTCAGCCCGTAAAATGTAGTTTTTGAAAAGCGTTGAGTAACGAGTCGTAAAAGTAAAAACTTTTATTGGAATTAAAAATGTGTTATCTACAGGTCTTATAGGATTTTTGAGAATTTTGTCAAATTTTATAAGTATGGCTAAGTATGGTAAAACAGCCCGTACTTTCGGTAAGTACCGGCGAAAATGGATAAAAATGGACAGCGTAAATAGTAAGAACGAATGGGGTAAAATGAGTGATGCTTGTTGTTTTGTTTTTGGCGTGAGTTATAATTGTCCTAAGTGACTAGTATATATGTATTTTATACAGTACCGTAAGGTATATAAAATGAGATTACTCATTACGCGTTATTTGTTGATAGGTGTTGATTTACCCGGGCATCCGTATCGTCGTCAGTGATCATCTCTCGAACTACCGACTACTTAATATATAAGGTGTGAATTTATAGCCTCGCTTATATTTATTTCAAACTGTTTTACCCGCGAGGGAAATGCATGCTAGTTTTTAAAAGGAACGTATATCATGAATGATTGTTAGACCCGACTGTTGCCTTAGAAATTGTGTTGAGTACCAAAGTTGCAAAAGACCCTAAATTCATGAACTATTAACTATTGTCCTGCCCTCGAGTAGGGGGAAATAGCCGCTTATACAATTTGTAGTACTACGGGGCTAACGACCCAATGCTAGCCGAGAAGCTGTACGTTGAGTAAGTTCTGCGGTAGATTATCTTGTATGAGAGATAAGGTATAATTGCAACTGATGCCTTTAGAAGGGGCACTGGTTTCATCTGAATCACGCCGGTATTTTTTACGCGGGTGATTGAGTTAACGGATTAGTGTCATGAGCTTAAACACAATTGTCAGTATCCTGAATATAGATTGTTTGATCGACAAGTCTATAAATGATCACGAATGGTTTTTATTTTATATACGTTCAAATTGATTGTAAAACCTATGAATTCCACTCAACGTTTTCGTTGACCAAAATTTTGGCATGTGTTTCAGGTAACCGCTGAAGTGTAGAATGGAGCGTGCATGGGATGGATGTTGTGTGTATGGCTTGGAGTCTGCTTGTTTTTCCTCCCTTTTCTACTTAAACAATTTTTAAGTTTAATGTTATGTGGTTGTAAAACTGAAATTCTTGGGTTGAGATTCATGGGGACCGAAAACGCTAAACTCTGTTGTACCAATTGGGGTTGGAAAAACCAAGGACATGTATCATCTAACAATTTTAAATTCAAGTTTTAAGTTGACGTCTTTTAGCGTCGTTTGATATATCTTGTGTGCAATGAATACTGTGTAGCACCCAATGTTGTAGTTCCGCTGCGCATAACATTTGTGGGGGTGTTACAGATTGGTATCAGAGCCATGAGTTATAGAGAACTAGGTCGTTTTTGAAAATCCTAAACTATAACTTTTGGTGTCGTAAGAAATGGTCAACTATCCTGCACGGCTCCGGTAAGAATTCTTTAGCATTGCTTTATATTTTAGATGTATCCCTCGAAATTGATATGAATTCCCTAGTATTTAGTAAGTAAATACTTTGATATATATTGAGATATATTGTTTTGTACGCTGAGTACTTATCATCGTAATTTACAAATTCTTGTAAGATTTTCTTATACGTTGCATGTAATTGGCATAGCGGGCTACATTGCATTACATGGCAACACCGCGTTGTAATCCTACGTGTATGTAGGAATGGTTGTATGTATAAGTATGTATATACTATGGTATTTAAAGGCATTGCACGTGAAGCAATGGTCCTTGAGTAATTATCGTACATTAAAATGCGGTTTTGTTGAGAATTCGGCCTTACCGCTAATTATCAATCTTGATAATTAATTTATTGTTCGAATAACCGAATATGAACCTCGTTTGATATCCTAGATACGTAACTGATGCTTCGTAACATATTTTATATCGACTAGGTCGATCTCGATTGTCGTTATCGCACCGTGATGTGTCATTTTGGACATTTTTTTTTTGAAACGTAATTTACTTACGTATTACTTTATTTCCTTTATTCCTAATGGGTTTGATATGTTAGTTCACGTAACTATAACATAGACGAAGTATAATCGACGATGCGTGCATTGGGGCGGCGAATCATGTGTGTATATTATGAAACGTGGTTGAGGCGTGTTGCCATTTAATCGTTGTTTACTATTCTACTTGAATTTTAGAGATGTGTTTTAAAATAGACTGGCGTTGTGATCAAGCGCGATAACTTGGAATTTGGTTGGTTTTTGTGTTAATTTTGTGGAGTACGATTTCGAGACTCATCCGAGGCCGATAACAACATTTAGTTGAGATACGTATTCTCGCTTCGTTTACTTCATTTTGTTTTGTTGTTTCATTATTTTGAAGTAAATATTTTACATGACGAGGTCCGGCATTTGTGCAAGTTAAGTAAACATCGAACTTTGTTGATTGAATGATTTAAACATAAAGTGTTTTATATATTTAATATTTGGTGAATGAAACTTTTGGATAAAAATGACGTATGATGTGTTTTGTAACAAGTAAAATTCGTGTTGAGAATAAACGGACATTGTGAAATTATTTTTCCTTCAACCTTGGTCGGTAAATCGTAATAAGTAATTATTATTACTCGTAAAATCCTTGTTTTCATATATTAAAATTTGATACTAAAAGATTGTGATGGACTTGTTAAGAATTTGTTTAAATTAGTTCGAGAAAGGAGTTTTATAATAAAATTTGCGATATGACTGTCGAGTATATATAACTTGGATTTAGTATGAATTAATTTTCGGGTCAACGTGGTAGACTTTTGACGTATCTTGTAATGTAAAACATGAGTAGAAGAATTGGTCACGTATTTTGGAGATAAAAACTTTGTAAAATTGGTTTATTTTAAACATAAGGTTATGTTTACGTATGCATTGGTGTAAACTAGAACTCGTCGCTCGTTGTAGTAAATAAACTGGGATAAAATCGGAATATACACTTTAAGTATGAAATTATAATGCTTGAAATAAAATCTTAAACATTGATGGAACGTCATTGGAAATCATTTGTTTGTTTAATTGTCGTTATAGAGAATCAATATGTGTAATTTGATGATGCTTGTTTAAAATCGTTTGAAAAATCTTTTGTTTTATTCCGCGACGAGATGTGTTAATTTTAAAATCATTTGATAATGGGCTAAGGATTAAAAGTTGAATCTTATATACATTAAAATTATTGAGATAAGCATTTTGATTGTTTATTATATTATTATTATTAAGATTTAAGTCTCGACTAAAATCAGTAAGTATCCGAGATAACACCACGTGAAACCTCTTTGTCATTTGAGTCGAATTACGCGAATATGATTTAACAAAACAGTTTTGGGGAAAACATGTGTGTAATAAAAGCCAAAGGTTGATTTTAAGAGTTAATTGGACTAGTTTGAGTCATGTTGGATACGTGTATATTTGTGAGAATACAAGTCGTAATAATAAAAACGTAAAACTTGGAAAATTCTTACTACGTATGTTTTTGGTACTTAAGATATGAACATTAATGAGGTTTTGACACAAGTATGGAGATTTTAAACCTAATGATTTGTCAATTATGATAACCGAGTCACCGCATTTACTAATGTTAAAAATTTCCGAGAGATTGAAATTTTTCCAGAAATGAAAGCGTTGTAAAGATTGGAAAATGAAAGGTATAAATTCTTTAATGGTGTAACACAAATTGAAAATGTGTAAATGTTCGATTTTACAATGTACAAGGTAACACTAATTATTATACGCAACTGGATTACACAACACACGCCTACTTGTATATTAATTAATAAAGATGTATATATAATGTTTTGAGTCACGATGGTTCAATCGTCCGACATCCCTTCTTTGATTTTGTGAGTCTGTATCTAAACATGAGTCGTCAGGTGATTGTTCATTTTAATATTGTCTATGGTATGAAACCATTATTGTTATATTTATTTTAAAACTACTATCTCGCTAGTACTTGAAAATGAGGGTATGTCACCCGGTGTATTTCGTCATGTTCATGGACGCCGTAATTTTTTTTCTTTCGGTTAATGGAACCTAAAATTCTGTATTTACTTGTATGGTGCTATAAATCTTCGTTAGAGTAGTTGTTTATTTATATTTAACAAAAGCGAGGAGGCGAAGCCGCTTTACCAAATTGTAGAAGTGAAAGAAACTCGATCTTCCTGGTGAAATTGTTCCTATTTGACCAAGTGATTATTCTTCTCTCCCCGTATACCCTTGGTGGAATGTGTGTGCAACTCGAGACGATGGGAATTATGATCGTTGTGTTATTTTTGACGCTTGTGTTGATATTCAATTTTTACTCTATGTATTCGTAGATCGCTGTTGTTAGCCCGAGACTTTTGTCGTATATTTGAAGTATTTTCATTTCTAGTGTAGTTAATTTCTGTTGGCAATTATATTGCTCGTTTACCTCGTTCAATCTCATTGATCTTAATTTTATCACTTGTTGTGCTTGCAATGATCTTTAATCATGAACCACCTTACCGTCACTTTGTGAATAGTCTATTGTGAAAATAGGTATGAGTGTGTCAAATGTTTTGGTGAACCAAATGCAAAGGGTGTCGATTTATTTATTTAATTATTTATTTATTTTCTCATAAAAAGGCAAAGCAAAAGGTATGTTTCCAAAGTGGACTAAAAATGTTGGATGTGTTTCTTAAAACGATGGTAACAATATTTTCCCCTTTCAAATTTCATTTCAAATGGTTTAATTATCTTGAAGATTAGGTCGAAAACTTCTATAGTCGTGTTTGGTATGTAATAATAATGTTTGTGTCGTCACTCGATCCTCAATTATGCACAGCTTAGCTAACTATGCATAATTCGGGAAGAGTCCTGTTTTGTTAATTGTCGTTGCTTGGTCCTTAAGTATGCATGATCTAGCTAGTTATGCATAGTTTTGGAAGGGCGATGTAGTTTCAAATAAATTGGTCATCTTTAAAAACCGGTAGTGTTTTTGATAAATGTTTGGATGAGAACGTTTTTAAAAATGGTGGATCCTTATGCAAGTAATCGTATTTTCTTTGATTCCTAAAGAAATTCTTGAATTTTCTTGTGTTCTTTGAAATCTTTTCTTCTGTTTGGCGTTGACTTAGTAAGTCACTGTGACCGAGTAATTTTGGGAAAAATGTTTTTGTGAATTGTGTGTAATGTGTGAAGTTTATCGGAATCACGAGGGTGTTGATGAAATACCAAAGGGGAACGAATCGAAACTGAGAAGAGTTTTTAACAAAAATAGAAGACTTCCGAAGTAGAGGAAAACCGAGTTTGAATAACTCTAAGGGAAATAACGAAGACTTCTCCTACAGCGAATGTATCGTACCTTATATATTTTCTTTTCTTGTTCTTTTGATATGTTTAAACGACACGCGATAAACTGTTGAAGTTTACCAGCTGTGCATCGGTAATTGGAAGACAATTCAATTGTCGTCTTCGTTTATTTAAGTGAGGAATCCTCTTTGCTTGACTCAACCATCCTTGATATTCGATGGTTAAACGATAGATATCCCTAGTTGATGATTTTGTGGTAAACCCTTGCCTTTTATGTATTTGTGTGGTAAGTAATCTGGTCGAGTGATCGTAAGTTGTGAGAACTTGAGACGACATTGTCCAATGAAGTCCGATCATGGAGAACACGTGCCATGTGATGTATTTTTTTTAACTGTGAACGATGATATTTATTAAGATTTTGACCACGTTTGGGACGGAAGTAAGATGGTGTTCTTGTAGTATCTTTTGGGTATGGATCCATGTGTGAGCACCCCACGATGACACATGTAAGTATTTTATTTCTTTCTGGATATGCATCCATAGCTAGCAAGATCTTGAACCTTCTTTAACTTGCAATTTTCTTTTGACTGGACTCATCCGAGAATTATGTAAATATTCTTGTTTTATCTTGGCTTGGCTGATTAGCAAGCGTGGGTTAACTTGATTGAGCGGATTGACTTGGCATGGTTTGGCTATGTTGCAGACATGTCGTAATGTGATTGTATGTGTTCATAATGGCTTTTGACGACTAGGTTTGTATGTACATAATATTGCGAATAAGGCGATTTCATACGACTAGTAATAACTACTTCGTCTTTTATATTTTGAACGTTTTCCGATGGGGTTATGTGCGACCCGTGTGATTTTCTTTATGATTAATTGTTTTTATGAGGCGGTGAACCAAGTGAAAGGACGATTCAAAAGTTGGAAGACGTGCTCCGAGCGCATGTGTTTGATTTTGGTGGGAGTTGAGATCGTGGAAGGGCGTGATTTGTTTTGAAGAATAAGAAAGGTGGGTCCAAAGGTATGCTGGACCAGTTGCCTACTAGTTGGAACTGCTGGATGAACTCCGTGGGAATGACAATACTCTTCATGTGTCGAATTTGAAGGATTATGAGATGAAAAGGTAGATCACCAGTTGGATAGAATAAAGCAGGAAAAAGACAGTTGAATGGACTTGAAATGATTCGAGAGGCTACGGAAGAGATGGTGTAGATTAAGAATCACTTGCTAACCGCGAGAAGCTGTGAGAAGAGACGTGTCAATAACCGAAGGAAGGGTTTGAGGAATTGAAGTGGAGATCAAGGATCGAGATGTTAAGAGATTGAAGCAAGGTATAATACTCATGGTGAAGGTGTGATGGAAAACCAGACGTGAACCGAAGTCCAGAACAGAACATGGAGACCTCTTTAGGAAGAAGTACCTTTATCTTACTAGTAGTACATAATGCGAGCATAAGAAGAGACGAGCGCCGGGACGTCGCTCCCTTAAGGGGGGAAGGATGTAACACCAGTGAAAGTGCCGTATGATGCTAAGTTATTGTCTCAAGAGCTGTTCTGTATGAGCATCTCTCTTAAGTTGTGGCTCACCCGTGGATGTGATATCCCGAGCCCAACATTATTTATTTAATCCTATTTTACGTATATTTTTGAAATTTTTAAGAATTTTTATCGTGGAATTATTTGACGGGTTAAGTTGAAACCGACGTTGACGGTCGTAATTTAACGATTGACGATTTAAGAAGAACCGATAACGACTACGATACCAAGGGATGCCCAAATTTCTATAATTATTGACGATTTATCGATAATGTAGTTTTTCGAGAATTTTACTTACGATTCGTGTTAAGTTGAGTCGGGTGAGTTTTATAGCCTTCCGAGTACATTTAAAGTATCCCAAAAATATTTTGGAGTGTTCGGGATGATTTCCGACTCCCGTAAAATTTTCAAAATGGACTAGTGAGTCGAACCCGCAAAGTTTTGATGACGTTTTATACTTAAGGCCAAAAGAAACCCTTATTTGCACTTTGGTCCCTCCCAATACCACAAAAAGCCACAAACACAAACACATACAAACATTTACCAAAAACAAAATCAAAACTCTCTCTCTCTTGTCCTTAGGCCGACGGCCAACCCACCAAGAACCACCATCCTATCAATTTTTCTTGAGTTTTCACAAAAACTAACCTTAGACCACCTCTTAGAATCCATTGGTGAGTGTTAATCCATGGTTTAATTAAACATGCATTAACAAAAATTTTCCAAAAATTTTCAAGAACATTCAAATTCGTTTTTGAGGTCAATTGTGTGGATGCATGTTAAATTCATGTACAATGGAAGTATAATCACCAATAAAACCCACCAAAATCAATTTGGTTGTGGTGATTTGGTCACCCAAACCCCACGGCATAAGGGGGTGTTTGGGGAGCCATGGTGGTTGATGATTTTGAGTTTTATCCTTGTGTTTGGCATTGTGTTTAATGATGTTTTAAATAGGTTTAAGTGGTTGCATGTTTGTTTTCTTTGATTTTAGATTATGAGGTTGGTTGATCAATAGGGGTAGGACTGAAAATTTGTGTTTGGTTGTGATTAAGGAAGCTTAGGATGATGCCTAGTGGTGATTAGTAGGATTGGAATCGAGTTTAAGCATGATTTTGGTGTAGTAAAATTTAGGCAGAAAGTTTGAAGTCTTTTTATAAAAATTATTTTTCCTACAGGTCTTGAAAACTAAATTTAGTTATAGAGGGTCTTCTTATCTTTAATTTGGTATAAGGTAGAGCCCGTGACTCAAAACGAGCTAAAAGTTATGAGGTTTTAAAGATCGAGTACCGGGAGACGAGAACTTTCATAATCCGAATTTATGTATAGTTTTAGTCAAATCCCGAGGACCACAAGTATGAATTGGTAAATGGTCAAGGGTCAAAATTTGGTCACAAACCTGTGTAAATGAGTCTATAAGTTGACTTAGGAGTCAAAGAAGTCAAAGGTGCATTTCATATAGGTCAAAGAGGTCAAAGTTGGTCGAAGTACAATTTCAGCCCGTAAAATGTAGTTTTTGAAAAGCGTTGAGTAACGAGTCGTAAAAGTAAAAACTTTTATTGGAATTAAAAATGTGTTATCTACAGGTCTTATAGGATTTTTGAGAATTTTGTCAAATTTTATAAGTATGGCTAAGTATGGTAAAACAGCCCGTACTTTCGGTAAGTACCGGCGAAAATGGATAAAAATGGATAGCGTAAATAGTAAGAACGAATGGGGTAAAATGAGTGATGCTTGTTGTTTTGTTTTTGGCGTGAGTTATAATTGTCCTAAGTGACTAGTATATATGTATTTTATACAGTACCGTAAGGTATATAAAATGAGATTACTCATTACGCGTTATTTGTTGATAGGTGTTGATTTACCCGGGCACCCGTATCGTCGTCAGTGATCATCTCTCGAACTACCGACTACTTAATATATAAGGTGTGAATTTATAGCCTCGCTTATATTTATTTCAAACTGTTTTACCCGCGAGGGAAATGCATGCTAGTTTTTAAAAGGAACGTATATCATGAATGATTGTTAGACCCGACTGTTGCCTTAGAAATTGTGTTGAGTACCAAAGTTGCAAAAGACCCTAAATTCATGAACTATTAACTATTGTCCTGCCCTCGAGTAGGGGGAAATAGCCGCTTATACAATTTGTAGTACTACGGGGCTAACGACCCAATGCTAGCCGAGAAGCTGTACGTTGAGTAAGTTCTGCGGTAGATTATCTTGTATGAGAGATAAGGTATAATTGCAACTGATGCCTTTAGAAGGGGCACTGGTTTCATCTGAATCACGCCGGTATTTATTACGCGGGTGATTGAGTTAACGGATTAGTGTCATGAGCTTAAACACAATTGTCAGTATCATGAATATAGATTGTTTGATCGACAAGTCTATAAATGATCACGAATGGTTTTTATTTTATATACGTTCAAATTGATTGTAAAACCTATGAATTCCACTCAACGTTTTCGTTGACCAAAATTTTGGCATGTGTTTCAGGTAACCGCTGAAGTGTAGAATGGAGCGTGCATGGGATGGATGTTGTGTGTATGGCTTGGAGTCTGCTTGTTTTTCCTCCCTTTTCTACTTAAACAATTTTTAAGTTTAATGTTATGTGGTTGTAAAACTGAAATTCTTGGGTTGAGATTCATGGGGACCGAAAACGCTAAACTCTGTTGTACCAATTGGGGTTGGAAAAACCGCGGACATGTATCATCTAACAATTTTAAATTCAAGTTTTAAGTTGACGTCTTTTAGCGTCGTTTGATATATCTTGTGTGCAATGAATACTGTGTAGCACCCAATGTTGTAGTTCCGCTGCGCATAACATTTGTGGGGGTGTTACAACAGCATTAGGGTTTATGTTTTTATTCTTTCTAGATATAGTTTGTAGCCTATATAAAGGCATTAGGGTTTCACTTTGAGCCCTGCTCTTGGTTTTTCCATTGTTCACATTTCTGTAAATCCTTATTCTATGCTTGTTTATGTTTCATGTTTATGATTTTGAAGTTTCAAAACCTGTTTTTAAACATTGTGCAAGAAATTGCATAATTTTCCAAATCTTGATATTTTGCTAAGTTCTTGGTTCAAACCCTTGGAATTGTTGGATGGTTTCCGGATCTTTTAAGCTACTAGGAATGATCATTGTTCATATGATTTAAACAATCAAAGCGGAATTAGAACAACAACCATTAACAAGGTGTTTAGGCACGAATAACTTGAATTAAAACAATAAGGATTGCTCATTATATTAATAACGAACAACCACTAGGTGTGTGTACATTGAATCCCACACCTAGTCGACACACACTTTAGGTTTACATTGTATATGAAAGTTATGAATAAACCTAATACCCTTGGTTCCTTTTATAGTGTAAGGATTAGGGTTTACAAGAGATAAGAATGAATAAACATGTGAATCTTTTATTTCAATAAACTATATACAGAATATCTCCTGCATATATATCCAAATAGAATCTTCTAAAAGCTTCTTGTCTACAATTCTGTCAACTCTTGAATTGCATGTAACAACTCTTGAATTGAACACGACAACTCTTGAGCCAACGACGCTGGATTAACTCTTGTCAACGCCTAAATTGGTCTTGACAACGCTTAGACAATAACTTCATGTTTTCTTCGTTTTTGAGTTTCTGCCACATCAACTTTTTGACCCAACAATCTTCCCCTAGTTGATAGTGGCAAAACTCTATGTGTATCTCTTGTAAGTTGTACATGATCTTCAAGTTGCTTCCCCTCAAGTGTAGCATGTATTTCTTCCCCTTTTTGTCACATCAACAGGGAAGTAAACAATGTTGCAATCTTTGAAGATTCTCCAAATGTAGCTCTATGTAATGATCTTGAAGAATAATTAATATAATATTTTTGATGTAGAAGTAGAATAACCCAACCTTGTGTTCCATGTCTTGTACTATCCACGTGATAAAGAACTTATACCTTTAGCATTATAAGCAGACCTCGATCTCTTGTCAATATTCTCATCCTATGTGAGACACTGAGCACGATAATGTAACTCCTTCAAGTGTTATGACAAGCCTTTATCACCAACCATGTAAAGCACGAACAAGTTACCTTTAAAGTCACAAGCGCATGACTTTAAGATATTATAGAACACAAACTCTTGAAAATCTTCTTCAATCATCAAACTTACCATAAGAATTCTTCCCCTTAAGCTAACACCTCTTCATGAAGACTTTCATTACCTCACGAATTGTTTCTAACTCGCTTTATGATCCTTAATTCCGTTTAAAAATATCTGAGCCATAAATATCAACTTGATATTCTATATTAAAACGGAGATTCCATGTACCTTCGTGTGTATAATCCTCCTTTTTGTGTGCTCAAAACATACCAATTTTCTCAACAGCAGCAATCTCTGTGTTGTCCAAGATCCTTCTCTATCCAATATATCTGGAATGTGTATTGTCACATATCAGACAATACCTAACAGCATTTGAAAAACCATATCTCGGACGACACTGTCAACGCTGTCAGCGTTGACTTATTCTGTCAGCGTCAAAACACTTCCTGTCAGCGTCAATTCCAAACTTTGTCAGTGTCTACTGATGAGACTGCTTTTATACATGGTCTCATCGTCCAAAACGGCCTTAAATTGCATAAAATATCGTAAAATATGCCAAATATATGCTCGTGTTTGTTACTTGTGTATTTTTAGGTACGGATATTAAGGAATTGGCAAAAGAACACAAGAATCAATCAAAAATGAACACGGGAAACGAAGTCGCACAATGAACCGGGCCCAAGTTTGGATTTTGCAAAAATACCCTTGAAGAATTGAAGATTGGCAAAAATGGCCCCTCATCTTTGAAGAACTTGTCACATTTGACCCTCCAAATATCAAATGTACAAGTATAATCCTTAATGTTTGAAGATTGTTCAAGATCAGTCCCTGGAATTTGAAGATAATACAAGTTAAGCCCTTGGAAAAGTTTTTGGAAAGTTTTGTGCCAGTTTTGACAAGTTTCTAAAGTTGATAAGGCTAAAACAAACGCTGATGGGAATTTAATACAAAGTGAAGAGATGTTGATACCCTGGGGACCAAATTAGCCAATTGCCCAAACCATACCATCCACTCAGGACGTGCCACCTCAGCCCTACCCACCCACCAACCCAATACCCTACCCTACCCGACCCTACATCCATTAACCAAACCCGTTTTTATTTAATAACCCCAGTCAACCAAGTCAAATCCCACTTAACCCGTTTTTCTTTCCCTCCTAAACACTTTTTCAAAACAGTTTAATCCCAAAACAAATCAAAACACCCCTAATTAACCAAAGAACCCTAATCCCCACCCAGGTTGATTAAATAACAAATCAAGGGGTTTTTCACCCAACTTGTCCAGATTGCTAATTCCCTCTCTCATTAACCAAACCCACCTCACCAATGCCCTCCACGTGGCCTGTGGTCCTCTCCCCACCCTTCCCCTGCACCCGTCTCTTTCCACACAACCCTAGGAGGGGACAAGATCAACGAACAAGATCAACCCCTTGTCCTCCAAGTTCAAACAAACGTCCAGGATTGAAAATCAAGGCTGTCAAGTCACATGGAGCTCCTTTTGACCAAAGATTCGTCCAAGACAAAGGGGCATTTTAGAGAATTCTGTAAATTAGGGTTTCATGCTTTGTATTTTTTAATTCTAGTTCTAGATAGTTCCAATTAGTCTATAAAAAGGGTGTGAGCCTGTTCACAATCCTTTGTTCCAGTTTTTCTTCAAACATTTTGTAATTCCTTTTAAATGAAATTAAAGTTTGGTATTTGTGTGTAAACAATATAATTCCTTTTAATATTTATCTTAAGTTGTTAGAAATTGTGAAGAAAGACTGAGTTCCATCATTTTTATTGGTGAAAGAATTTGTGTGATTCAAATTTTTCAAAAGGTTTTCAAAGTAGGGTAAATTTTTATAAATCAAAGTTCTTGGAAGTGAAAGTGGAAGAGGACCTTGATTTGTGAGTCTTGAGTGTATTTAAAACATTTGAGTTAGGATTTCAAAGTATTTAGAAAAGATTTTTAAGAAAAAGAAAGAAAACAGAATAGTGAAATATTGCTTGTTTTCTTGTGATTTTCTTTTTGGCAGGATACTATTTGTTGGTTGATTCTTGTCTGCTCCAACCCGAGTTGGAAGGAGGTGGTTAAGCAACCACAAGGACCCTTGGATGTAAGGGTCCTAAGGTAAAATTTCTTTTACCTTTGTAAAGTTCAGAAAAAGTGCAAGTGTATGTGCTTTGTTTGATTTGTTGCTATATCATGTTAGAGCTGTTGGATTTGTGCTTATGTGATGTTAGTATGCATGTTTGATGGTACTTGGAACAGTTTAAATAGGTTGTGTTAGGTATTGAGTTGAAAATTTTGGTTTAAAGGTTTTTAACAGCGTGTTTGGATTTGCATTTTAGCAGGGTATTAATTTTGGTTTGAGTTTTATACAAGTGTTAGTAGGATTAAAATAGGTTGAGTTAGGTTTGTTAGTAGTTAATAGTTAGTTTAGAACAGATTTGGAAGCAAATATTTGAGTTTTAAGTAAAAAGTAAGCTTGAAAACTGCACATTATTAATCTGCTCATTTTTATGTGATTTTTGATCCATAGTCTTGCAAATCTGTTAAGAATCAGGTTAAGTGTGTTGTTGTTGTTGTTAGAGTACCTATTGGTGATTGTATTTGCTAAACTTGAGGCTTTCTAGTTCACTTGAGTGCATGTAAAAAGCTTAAAAAGTCTATTATACCTTCTGCTGTATCACAGAAACTGTATGAGCCTTTGTGTGCCTTGGTTTTTGAAATTTTGTGTGCTAAGTGCTATTCCCTTGATTGTCTTGACTCCTGGTGCTCAGAAAGAGCACAAGGGTGCCTTGTGTTCCACAAAAACATCACCAAACAAGCAAAGCAGCCAAGACCTCTTGGTTTTCAAAGTTCAAGTGTGCACTCACACTTGATTTTCAGAAACATACCCAGACCTGGGCATAAATTGCCTTGTAACTTGCTTAATCTTGGTTAATTTGGGATTAGGATTTGTGTTTATAAGCGTATTAGTTGTACTGTTCAAGTTTTAAAAAGCTAAAAAAAAAAAATATAAATTCCAAAAAGGACGTGGCCAGGACTCGAACCTGCGCCACTCCTCTCACAACCAAACGTGCTAACCAATGCGCCCTGGGGACTTTGACTGATGAGTTTGGTTTTGAATTGTATTTAAGGGTATTTTGTTTTGGGCTTTTATAAATAAGCCGTGGCTTATTTGCTTACTTTTAGCTTATTTAGTAAACTTTTTGAGCTTCTTTCATTTTTCCTAGGATTTAAATAGGTTTTAGGATTTTTCTGGCTAAAAATATTATTTTTCCTTTTACTTAATTATTTTTTAGGATTATTTCTATTTTTAGATTTAAAAAGTCATTTAAAAATAGTGAACAGTAGTAAAAAATTACAAAAAAATAGTTTTTAGGTTTCTATTTGTATTTTTGAGGTTTACATATAAAAAAGTTTTCAAAAACTTTAATTTTTGATTTTATTTAATTTTAGGGTTTTTATACAACTTTGAAAATTAATATAAAATTCATTAAAAGGTTTCAGAAACTTTTGTTTACATTTTCTTCTTAGTTAGATTATTTAGGATTTTTGAGAATTTTTTAGAATTTATTTGAGGACTTTTAATTTTTTAGAATATTTTAATATTATTTTATTCATTAAAATAAAAAGTTTAATTTTTATTTCTTTTTCATTTTTCCTAGGTTCTATATCATTAATTAGGACTTTTCCCATTTGTAGAATAATTTTTAGGCTTTTCAATTAATTTTTAGAATTAATTTAAGATTTAATAGTTTTTAATAGTTTTTAGGAGTTTAAAAATAGTTTAATTGGGTTTTAAAATTTTTAAAAATAGTTTTTAGTTGAATTAGGTTATTTTTGAGGTTTACAAACTATAAAATCTTGTTTAGGGCTTTTTAATATTTAAAAGTGATTTTTAGGGCTTTAATTAGCATTAAAAAGTCATTATTAAATTAATTAAAAGGTTTTGGCAAGTTTGAATTTTTTGTAAACTCTTAGAATATTATTTGGGAGTTTTTAGTAATTTTTAGGAATTTTTAGTTTAAAATTTTAAATTTTGTGTTTTTCACGTTCTTCGTCATAACTTTCTAATAGTGTTTTGCCTTATTTTTCTAATTTTTTCGTCTTCTTCATTTTCTCTTCTTTTCTTCTCATACATAATCAAAAACATAATCAATCAATTCAATTCACAACGCACTAGCCTCCTCGAGAGAACGATTCCCACTCATTGGGTCATAAGTGCTTGGTTTTCCTAAACCGACGCTTAATACTTACCGCTTTTTGTGTTGCTTTGTTTTTCCTAAAATAAAGTATATACAAAATCTCTACATCATCTACGCGAAAACCTGTCAGCGTCTTAATCAAAAACTTTTGTCAACGTCAAACTAACAAACAGCAACATCAGTATTTCCTTCGTGAATGAACTAAGCCTTGGCCCACGAAACAAAGTATACCAATATAATATATGATTTCGTCCAATCAAGTCTGTAGAACCGTGTGAACACAAAGTAACTTGCTTCTTAGATCGTGTGTACGCAGGTGTACTGTAACCATGTGAATACAACTTTTCTTCACAAATAAGAAACAAGCACCGTGTGAACACTATTGAATACCAATCAAATGCATAAAATCGTGTGAACAAAGCCGAATGTGACGTCACTTGTTTTTTAGGCTTTTGATCGTGTGAATAGTATTTATTCTTAGTGAATATCCCATGTGAACAGATCATAAACGAATACAAGCAGGATGCACCTTTTTCTCCTCCAGTCTTAATAGCCAATACATAAACAGGAGTAGTATTGATCTTGAATCTAGGGTTTACTCAAAAACCCTAACAGCAAACATCACAAAACCAATGGATCTAGGGTTTTGGATGAAATCCTAACACTTTAACTTCTTCATTAGCCACAAAACTCCTTCTTTTCTGTTTAAAAAAAAATCGATTCTAGGGTTTAATATAAACCCTAATTCATTATTTTATGTGAAACAGAAAATATGAAAATCACTCATCAGCCAACTTTGACGCCTAATAACTTTTGCCTGGGAATACAACTCGACAATCCCTCCGGTGGATGTTTAGATATATGTATGTAGAACATACATATAAAATTTCGTGACGATCCAATGGTTCAATCAAAAGTTATGACCTTCTGAATACTGCTGCGCACACAAAAACGTCCAGAAACACCCTAGACGGATTTTTCTTCTTTTCACCATACACGAACACCTTGTTGGTCCTAGCATCACGAGCCACGAGGCTCTGATACCAATTGTGGAAACCTTGGTTTCCGGATCTGTTAAGCTACTAGGAATGATCATTGTTCATATGATTTAAACAATCAAAGCGGAATTAGAACAACAACCATTAACAAGGTGTTTAGGCACGAATAACATGAATTAAAACAATAAGGATTGCTCATTATATTAATAACGAACAACCACTAGGTGTGTGTACATTGAATCCCACACCTAGTCAACACACACTTTAGGTTTACATTGTATATGAAAGTTATGAATAAACCTAATACCCTTGGTTCCTTTTATAGTGTAAGGATTACGGTTTACAAGAGATAATAATGAATAAACATGTGAATCTTCTATTTAAATAAACTATATACAGAATATCTCCTGCATATATATCCAAATAGAATCTTCTAAAAGCTTCTTGTCTACAATTCTGTCAACTCTTGAATTGCATGTAACTACTCTTTAATTGCACACGACAACTCTTGAACCAACAACGATGGATTAACTCTTGTCAACGCCTAAAATTGTCTTGACAATGCTTAGACAATAACTTCATGTTTTCTTCGTTTTTGAGTTTCTGCCACATCAACTTTTTGACCCAACAGTTGGATTGCAAGTGATTATATCACCCTGATAAGGATCTTATCAAGGTGTTGTAAGCTTGTGGTTTGAGGATAATCAAGGAGTGGGAACAAGGTTGCATTAATCAAGCATTTTTCACTTTTCTATTTTAGATATTTGTGTTCTAACCTTGTTGAATCTTAGCAGCCTTGTTGTGGAAGCTTGTGCCTTGTTTTGCTAGGCACATCAGCTCAAAAATTAGTGAGTGTGGATGTACATTCATGAGGTTTGGATCCGTGAACCCAATATCTGTCAAAACACTTGATTTTTATTATTTTTTGTTCTGCTATTGTTCCTGTTGTTTTTGTGTCTTAAAAGTGCTTGATACTGCATAATATAGTTGTTATTGTGTTAGATTGGGCTTGGGTAACATTGAATCATACTTTTTCTTTGTTAATCTTGGATTGAAAAAACTTAAGGGATGTTTGGGTTAACCTGTTTAAGATCACAAAGTGTTTTTGAGTTATTGGAAGGTGTTGTTTATTGTTGATATTTGTTATATACTTGGTTGAGTGCTAATTGCTGCAAGTTCTTGGCTTCTAAGCATCAAAAACTTGATTGTGCTATAAAAACTTGAAAACTGCTTGTTTTGACCTAAGACTTTGGTAACTCTTAGTTTGTATGCATGCCTAGGGTTAACAAGTGATTAAACATAGTTAATATAACTTGTTAAGAAGATTTTAGTGTTTGAAATTGGATTTGTGGTCAAGTATATCAGCAAAGTATCAAAACTGCTTGTTCTTTGTTCATCCGTAACATTCAAGTGCTTGAATCTTGATCTAAACTTTGAATCAATGCATGAAACTTGTTTATTTATGTTCATTTGAATTATTTGTATCTTTTGTATGCATTTGGTGAAGTTTGGCTGACTTATTCTTGCTAAAAGTGCTTATTGAGTTGAAACTGCTTATTGTCCATGTCTGGTGCTTATCTGGTGATGTTTTGAATTAACTGCACTAATTGGCTTGGTGAATTTGTGATATTATTGTTGTTCTTGACTCCTTGTGATCCACTGATCACTTTGGTGCCTTGTTTGTAACTTGAATCCAACAAAAAGTCACTAAAGACAAAAAGTCAAATTGGTCAAGCAGTGGGAACTCCTTTCCCCTGCTACTAGCCACTTCTAGTGTTATTTATCAAACAGCTTATTCATAAGCCATTTTGGCTTATTAAGACTTGCAACAACTTATTTTTGTGATAGATCTTACTTATTTGACCCATTCATTTTTGTGATAGACTTGCCATTTTGTATCACAGAAACTGTATGAGCCTTTGTGTGCCTTGGTTTTTGAAATTTTGTGTGCTAAGTGCTATTCCCTTGATTGTCTTGACTCCTGGTGCTCAGAAAGAGCACAAGGGTGCCTTGTGTTCCACAAAAACATCACCAAACAAGCAAAGCAGCCAAGACCTCTTGGTTTTCAAAGTTCAAGTGTGCACTCACACTTGATTTTCAGAAACATACCCAGACCTGGGCATAAATTGCCTTGTAACTTGCTTAATCTTGGTTAATTTGGGATTAGGATTTGTGTTTATAAGCTTATTAGTTGTACTGTTCAAGTTTTAAAAAGCTAAAAAAAAAAAAATATAAATTCCAAAAAGGACGTGGCCAGGACTCGAACCTGCGCCACTCCTCTCACAACCAAACGTGCTAACCAATGCGCCCTGGGGACTTTGACTGATGAGTTTGGTTTTGAATTGTATTTAAGGGTATTTTGTTTTGGGCTTTTATAAATAAGCCGTGGCTTATTTGCTTACTTTTAGCTTATTTAGTAAACTTTTTGAGCTTCTTTCATTTTTCCTAGGATTTAAATAGGTTTTAGGATTTTTCTGGCTAAAAATATTATTTTTCCTTTTACTTAATTATTTTTTAGGATTATTTCTATTTTTAGATTTAAAAAGTCATTTAAAAATAGTGAACAGTAGTAAAAAATTACAAAAAAATAGTTTTTAGGTTTCTATTTGTATTTTTGAGGTTTACATATAAAAAAGTTTTCAAAAACTTTAATTTTTGATTTTATTTAATTTTAGGGTTTTTATACAACTTTGAAAATTAATATAAAATTCATTATAAGGTTTCAGAAACTTTTGTTTACATTTTCTTCTTAGTTAGATTATTTAGGATTTTTGAGAATTTTTTAGAATTTATTTGAGGACTTTTAATTTTTTAGAATATTTTAATATTATTTTATTCATTAAAATAAAAAGTTTAATTTTTATTTCTTTTTCATTTTTCCTAGGTTCTATATCATTAATTAGGACTTTTCCCATTTGTAGAATAATTTTTAGGCTTTTCAATTAATTTTTAGAATTAATTTAAGATTTAATAGTTTTTAATAGTTTTTAGGAGTTTAAAAATAGTTTAATTGGGTTTTAAAATTTTTAAAAATAGTTTTTAGTTTAATTAGGTTATTTTTGAGGTTTACAAACTATAAAATCTTGTTTAGGGCTTTTTAATATTTAAAAGTGATTTTTAGGGCTTTAATTAGCATTAAAAAGTAATTATTAAATTAATTAAAAGGTTTTGGCAAGTTTGAATTTTTTGTAAACTCTTAGAATATTATTTGGGAGTTTTTAGTAATTTCTAGGAATTTTTAGTTTAAAATTTTAAATTTTGTGTTTTTCACGTTCTTCGTCATAACTTTCTAGTAGTGTTTTGCCTTATTTTTCTAATTTTTTCGTCTTCGTCATTTTCTCTTCTTTTCTTCTCATACATAATCAAAAACATAATCAATCAATTCAATTCACAACGCACTAGCCTCCTCGAGAGAACGATTCCCACTCATTGGGTCATAAGTGCTTGGTTTTCCTAAACCGACGCTTAATACTTACCGCTTTTTGTGTTGCTTTGTTTTTCCTAAAATAAAGTATATACAAAATCTCTACATCACTTTTTGGCGCCGCTGCCGGGGAGGCGTGTTGTGTTTTGATTGACAATTGTTGTTTTTCTATATTAGCCATATAGTATTTGTATTAATAGCACTCTATTAATACGTATTATCGTTTTTCGGTTTTTGTGTGAATACTATTACTATATTGTATACGTAGAACAATAAATACACAAGTACTCCAAATACGTGAGCAATCACAACCTTGATTCGGGATTTCATCACTCGATCATTGTATTCGAATCTCAAACCAAAGAAAAAAGGCAAAAATAGATAAATACTTTCGTGAAGCTTAATCTTGATAATACAAACTATAAGGTGGGTATAAGGCGGTTGTATTTCACAACCTAAAGGAAAAAGGCTCTTAAGTGCTCCGCGCCGCCTCGTTTCCTCCGCTTGCTTGTGCGTATTTGATTTTGAGAGTGAATCGAGGGTTTTGCCGCCCAAAGTATTACTACATATCATATATATTTTCTTGGTTTTCATTTGATTAAACCCTCTTGAACGATTTGGTGTTCCACCATCGTTCTAAAGTCATCGAAGGCGTTCACTCCACGTGATCGTTTTCATTCCTTGAGGCCCTTTTAATCAAGAGATTTGATTAAGTGAGGAGATTTGTGGACTTTGTTGTCTACTTAATACATTCACCAATTCCAAAAAAGGTTAATACCATCAAAAACCACAAAAAAATTGAAAAAACACAAAATACCAAAAAGAATCTTCTTTGCTCGCCTTCTCGTTGTACGTGACGTTTATGCAAACTCGCTCTAAAGCTAGACGTGCTCGTAAACGAAGAAACAAATCACTCACTCTTTCTAGTGAGCAGTCTCCTATTGACGAACCCATTGTACGAGAAAAACCTACCATGGCGAATCGAACTATGATGGAGTTACTTCAAGCACCCACCGAGGGTTATGGAGAAGCTATTGTAATTCCCGCAATCCTTGCGGAGAATTTTGAGGTGAAAACGGGTTTGTTGTCGATGATCCAAAACAACAAATTCCGTGGTGATGAGAAGGACAATCCGCACAACCATATCCGCCAATTTAATCGTCTTACCGCCACGTGCAAATTCAAGGATGTCTCGAATGACTCGATTAAGATGATGCTTTTTCCGTATTCCTTAGCGGGGCCCGCTAAAATTTGGTTAGAGAAAGAGCCACCCAATTCTATATTGACGTGGAAGGATCTCGTTTCGAAGTTCGTGAACCAATTTTTTCCGCCCTCTAAGACTACGCATTTGAAGAATGAGATTTCTAAATTTTCACAAGAATCAAATGAAAGTTTTTCTACGGCTTGGAATAGGTTTAAGGAGATGTTACACGAATGTCCTCATCATGGATTTTCCGATTTGCACCAAATCGACACGTTTTACAATGGACTTAACGATCATGAAAGAGATTATTTAAATGCCGCCGCGGGTGGTAATTTTTTGTGTAAAACGGTTGAAGAAGCTTTGGTCATAATCGAGAATAGGTCTAAGGTTTATAGCCCTCGTCACACACCGAGTGTTGCCAAAAGGGGCTCATCATCGTCTCAAAGTATCAATGCATTACATGATGAAGCAAATGAAGAAAACCGATTTTTCGATAGATTTGCAAACCTTATGTCTCATTGGAAGGCTCAAGAAGCTTCCAACACCGCTTCGGTTAAAGCGGTTTCTAAAAGTTGTTTGTCGTGTGGGGGAGCTCATGATTTATCCGAGTGCATTACCGCGGATGGTAACACTTCGAATGCTTTTGTAGCCACGGGAACTTATAACCAAATCGGTCAAGGTTCACGTTCAAATCAAGCTCCACCCAATCAAAATGCTAATAATTATCGCAACAACAACAATCAAGGTGGAAATTACCAAGGAAATCAAAGAAACTATAACAAAGGTAATTACCAAAGTGGAAATGGGCAAATTTCAAACCAAAACCAAAACCGTGATTTTCAAACTAATGCCCAAGGTTTTCAAAACGATCACACCAAAAATCTTCAAGGAGAGTTTTTGAATTATGCTAAGGCTAATGATGCTAAGTTTGACAACATGCAACGTGAAATGGTTAGCTTAAGATCCGAATTGAAAAATGAGCTTAAAACCGAACTTGCTAATGAACTTAAAACTCATGCTAATAAAATGGAAGGAAATGTCACACGACTCCAACAAAATCAACAAAAAATGGAGCAAGGACAACATGAGATTAAGCAAGAATTGTTGAAAGCGGATGCTAGGCAATCTAAGTTTGAAGACCGAATGGCTAAAATGTTTGAAGCTATCATGTGTAAGCCCTCTTCTTCGGGTGGTCTTCCTAGTGATACCATCGTGAACCCGAAAGGAGAATTGAAGGTTATCGCCACTCGTAGTGGTAAAACTTTCAAAGAACCCATTTCTCGTCCTAGTACTTCTATGGAGAAGGAAAAAGAGAAAGAACCTGAGGTTGTGGTTGAAAAGGAGCACATTACAATCCCACGAAGTACCGCTCAAACCACACCTACGGTTGAACCAATACCCATAATGGAACCCGAGATTCCAAGGCCGTTGCCTATGCCTAATTTGCCCCAACCCACACCACCTTTACCCTACCCATCAAGACGAGACAAGGAAAAGGCACAAGAACGAAATAATTATCAATTTGAACTTTTTATGAAAATGTTTCGTGACTTGCATTTTAACATAAGTTTTGCCGACGCCTTAGTCATGATGCCTCGATTTGCCGCGAACTTCAAAAGTATGTTGAATAACAAAGAAAAATTGCAAAAATCGTCTAGTTGTTCTTCGGTTTTTCTAAGCCGCATACCTCAAAAAGTCGGTGATCCTGGAAAGTTTTTAATCCCATGTGCTATCCAAGACATGGAAGAATGCTACGCCTTGGCCGATCTTGGTGCTAGTATTAATTTGATGCCTCTCGAGATTTTTAAATCGCTCAGTCTTCCAAATCTCACTCCTTCAAGAATGTCAATCGAAATGGCCGATCATTCTACGATTCTAGCTTGTGGAGTTGCCGAGGACGTCTTCGTGAAAGTTGGGAAATTCAATTATCCCGTGGACTTCATAGTTGTTGATATTCCCATCGATCCTAAAGTTCCGTTAATTTTAGGTCGATCTTTTTTGGATACCTCGAGAGCACTTATCGATGTGCATGCAAGAAAAATCACTCTTCGTTTCAATGAGGAAGAACTCGTCATTAATGCAACCCAAAACTCCACTCTTTCTCATGTTTATTCGATCACATCTTTGTACAATGTCAATCCAATCAAAAACATTTGTCAAAAGATTTCAAATAGAGTTTTAGGAGTTGATAAAAATGAAGTTCCGTCCCCTCCGCCGATGGAGGTTAAGAGTGTTAAGCCTATGATTCCAATCTCGAGTGAATCTTCGGATGATGAATACGTTGATCCCGATGGGGAGGTTTTCTTTGTTGACAAAAGATTTGAAAACTTGCCACCACCTAAACCAAAACGCTTTCAAAATGTGAGAATTTTTAGTGTGACTAACATTGTTTTAGATACACCAAATATTTTTGACATAATTAAATCGGGTTTTCACGAGGAGAGTGTTAAGGATGAAAAAGGAAAAGATTTTGAATCTAATTTAAAAGATTTTTCTACAATTCTAACTCCGTCATCACCGCGTTTATTGAGTACTACAAGCTCGTCTTCTCCTTTTGACGATGCTTTGTGTGGACCTAGTGTGGGGGAAGCCCCTTATGTTCCCTCCCCTTTCTCCACCGAGGACGAGATATTTGATCCTGGAATCGCTTATATAGGGAAATCTCGGTCTTCCACCGATGCAATAAATGGAAAATCTTTTCATTTGATTGGTGCGAGTCTACCTCGAGTAGCTCAATGTTATGACTTACCCATTGTCCCACCCTTCTATTTCTTCTCATCTATTTTCTTGAAACTCTTTGAGTTTGTGTTGACACACGACAAAGTGGCGTTGATTTGTTTTTCCAAAGAAAACGAGAACGCCATCTTTGATCCCGGTATTTTGCATCATCAAAGGACTTAGTCCTTAATACCGGTTGTTTTTTGGGCCTTGTTTATCATGTAAGCCCCACCAAAAATTGACTATACCATGATTATCCCTAAATGATCACATTTATGGGGATTCGAGTCGAGCTTTTGACTCGGTTATCAAAAACAAGGTGCCTCGTGGGGGAGACCCATGCTTATCCATGTACATATTATTGCTTTCTAATTAGTTAATGTGAGGGGATTTGTGCCCTTCCAACCTTTGTTCCGTGGTTGTTTGTGCATTGTGTCTTTTAGATCATCATCTTCACGATTGGAGCCTCTCGTGTTCGTTTCATGGGAGCACTCGATCGTTTATTTTGGAGGCCTTTCCCAATATCCACATATGATATCCTTTTATGTTCTAACCTTAGGTTTTTAGCACACTTCATAAACGGCTATTACTTATTGGTTACACCCTTTCCATGCTAGATTAGGCATTCGACTACGTCTCTAGTATGGGGGTGTTTGCACCCCTAGACTCGAAACATTGAGGACAATGTTTAACTTTAGTATGGGGGGGTGAATAGATACTTGCCTTGCCAAACCTTCACGCTTTCCAAAGTTTATCGTTTTGTTATCATTTTGTTGCAAAATAAGGCTAAAAATGGCCAAATTTTAAAATTTTTCTCATGTTTCATAAGTGTTTGAAGACACGAATGTAGATTTTCCGATGGCGAGAATAAGAGTAATTTTTGACTCGACCGTGCGTGTTGAGCACTTAGCTTTGTTTCCTTAACTACACATTAGGCTAAGTCTCTTAAATGAGGACGAGAAATGATAGAGTTAATTATAAGTTACTATGCTAAACGTAGAGTACTCGTATTCTTTCAAAAACTCATGTGTTCTCGTTGTTTGCTTATTCTCCCTTCGCATGTAAATATTTTTTGCTTAATAAATATTGATTTAGCGGTTTAGTTTTGATTGTTGGGTTTCTAGTCTTTTCTAGTAGCTTCCGTGTAATTAAATTGGGAAGACATTAAGGTATCGCCAGCGTCACGGTTTTGAAGTATTGGCACGCGAATAATCGAAAGCTTCACCCAATAATAAGATTTCAAGTGCTCACCTAAATCTAGAAAACAATTTGAAGCCCCACAAGGCCTAAAATCTATGCAAAATTGAAAGTGAATCAAGCCTTAATCTTCGAAGCTTTAAAGATCCAAAATTCGCTTTAGCGTGAGGATATACGTCTTTGGCTAATAAAACCACCGATGAGGCGGATAATAAAAGGCAAGGCAAGACCGAAGTCATAATAAAAGCTTCATGGCGAAGTTGAATAAAAGATGGAGGTAAACCAAAGATAATAAGGTCCTTCCGTTAGGGGGCGTATAAAAGTCTTGGTAATAAGTCTCATGTTCAAAACCGTTATAAAACCGTGTTTATCGATTCTTCTTGTCAACTTAATTTTTTAACATCGTTGTCTATTAGGAGGGGTTATTGATTTGATGGTCTTAGTTAAACCGTTAGGACTCTATTTTTAGACCTAAATCTCTATTATCGCATAAGTCAAACAATGTATCCTCGTGATCATTAAGACAAAATAAAATATAAGAGATACAACTTAGGAATAATGGGAGAATAAGTACGTGATTAGGGCATATGAGTAGTGTTAGCATTACTAACTTATAATGACAATGATCTCGTTTTACGCTTAGCATGGAATTAAGGTGAAAATCGAGGACGACGAAATTATTTCTAACGAAGCATTCACGTGTTCTTATTCTATGAACCTAAACGTCCCATTTTGCGATGAAAATCATACATTATGTCTAAAACGCAAGTAGTAGTAATTTTAGTATGTAGCTAGTTTACCATTTCAATAAAGTGAATAAAATTAAATTTTGGAGATGCTTTGATACTTTATTCTTAGCATTGCGTGAGGGCACGGCAATGGTTTAGTATGGGGGAGTGATGAGACTGCTTTTATACATGGTCTCATCGTCCAAAACGGCCTTAAATTGCATAAAATATCGTAAAATATGCCAAATATATGCTCGTGTTTGTTACTTGTGTATTTTTAGGTACGGATATTGAGGAATTGGCAAAAGAACACAAGAATCAATCAAAAACGAACACGGGAAACGAAGTCGCACAATGAACCGGGCCCAAGTTTGGATTTTGCAAAAATACCCTTGAAGAATTGAAGATTGGCAAAAATGGCCCCTCATCTTTGAAGAACTTGTCACATTTGACCCTCCAAATATCAAATGTACAAGTATAATCCTTAATGTTTGAAGATTGTTCAAGATCAGTCCCTGGAATTTGAAGATAATACAAGTTAAGCCCTTGGAAAAGTTTTTGGAAAGTTTTGTGCCAGTTTTGACAAGTTTCCAAAGTTGATAAGGCTAAAACAAACGCTGATGGGAATTTAATACAAAGTGAAGAGATGTTGATACCCTGGGGACCAAATTAGCCAATTGCCCAAACCATACCATCCACTCAGGACGTGCCACCTCAGCCCTACCCACCCACCAACCCAATACCCTACCCTACCCGACCCTACATCCATTAACCAAACCCGTTTTTATTTAATAACCCCAGTCAACCAAGTCAAATCCCACTTAACCCGTTTTTCTTTCCCTCCTAAACACTTTTTCAAAACAATTTAATCCCAAAACAAATCAAAACACCCCTAATTAACCAAAGAACCCTAATCCCCACCCAGGTTGATTAAATCACAAATCAAGGGGTTTTTCACCCAACTTGTCCAGATTGCTAATTCCCTCTCTCATTAACCAAACCCACCTCACCAATGCCCTCCACGTGGCCTGTGGTCCTCTCCCCACCCTTCCCCTGCACCCGTCTCTTTCCACACAACCCTAGGAGGGGACAAGATCAACGAACAAGATCAACCCCTTGTCCTCCAAGTTCAAACAAACGTCCAGGATTGAAAATCAAGGCTGTCAAGTCACATGGAGCTCCTTTTGACCAAAGATTCGTCCAAGACAAAGGGGCATTTTAGAGAATTCTGTAAATTAGGGTTTCATGCTTTGTATTTTTTAATTCTAGTTCTAGATAGTTCCAATTAGTCTATAAAAAGGGTGTGAGCCTGTTCACAATCCTTTGTTCCAGTTTTTCTTCAAACATTTTGTAATTCCTTTTAAATGAAATTAAAGTTTGGTATTTGTGTGTAAACAATATAATTCCTTTTAATATTTATCTTAAGTTGTTAGAAATTGTGAAGAAAGACTGAGTTCCATCATTTTTATTGGTGAAAGAATTTGTGTGATTCAAATTTTTCAAAAGGTTTTCAAAGTAGGGTAAATTTTTATAAATCAAAGTTCTTGGAAGTGAAAGTGGAAGAGGACCTTGATTTGTGAGTCTTGAGTGTATTTAAAACATTTGAGTTAGGATTTCAAAGTATTTAGAAAAGATTTTTAAGAAAAAGAAAGAAAACAGAATAGTGAAATATTGCTTGTTTTCTTGTGATTTTCTTTTTGGCAGGATACTATTTGTTGGTTGATTCTTGTCTGCTCCAACCCGAGTTGGAAGGAGGTGGTTAAGCAACCACAAGGACCCTTGGATGTAAGGGTCCTAAGGTAAAATTTCTTTTACCTTTGTAAAGTTCAGAAAAAGTGCAAGTGTATGTGCTTTGTTTGATTTGTTGCTATATCATGTTAGAGCTGTTGGATTTGTGCTTATGTGATGTTAGTATGCATGTTTGATGGTACTTGGAACAGTTTAAATAGGTTGTGTTAGGTATTGAGTTGAAAATTTTGGTTTAAAGGTTTTTAACAGGGTGTTTGGATTTGCATTTTAGCAGGGTATTAATTTTGGTTTGAGTTTTATACAAGTGTTAGTAGGATTAAAATAGGTTGAGTTAGGTTTGTTAGTAGTTAATAGTTAGTTTAGAACAGATTTGGAAGTAAATATTTGAGTTTTAAGTAAAAAGTAAGCTTGAAAACTGCACATTATTAATCTGCTCATTTTTATGTGATTTTTGATCCATAGTCTTGCAAATCTGTTAAGAATCAGGTTAAGTGTGTTGTTGTTGCTGTTAGAGTACCTATTGGTGATTGTATTTGCTAAACTTGAGGCTTTGTAGTTCACTTGAGTGCATGTAAAAAGCTTAAAAAGTCTATTATACCTTCTGCTGTATCACAGAAACTGTATGAGCCTTTGTGTGCCTTGGTTTTTGAAATTTTGTGTGCTAAGTGCTATTCCCTTGATTGTCTTGACTCCTGGTGCTCAGAAAGAGCACAAGGGTGCCTTGTGTTCCACAAAAACATCACCAAACAAGCAAAGCAGCCAAGACCTCTTGGTTTTCAAAGTTCAAGTGTGCACTCACACTTGATTTTCAGAAACATACCCAGACCTGGGCATAAATTGCCTTGTAACTTGCTTAATCTTGGTTAATTTGGGATTAGGATTTGTGTTTATAAGCTTATTAGTTGTACTGTTCAAGTTTTAAAAAGCTAAAAAAAAAAAATATAAATTCCAAAAAGGACGTGGCCAGGACTCGAACCTGCGCCACTCCTCTCACAACCAAACGTGCTAACCAATGCGCCCTGGGGACTTTGACTGATGAGTTTGGTTTTGAATTGTATTTAAGGGTATTTTGTTTTGGGCTTTTATAAATAAGCCGTGGCTTATTTGCTTACTTTTAGCTTATTTAGTAAACTTTTTGAGCTTCTTTCATTTTTCCTAGGATTTAAATAGGTTTTAGGATTTTTCTGGCTAAAAATATTATTTTTCCTTTTACTTAATTATTTTTTAGGATTATTTCTATTTTTAGATTTAAAAAGTCATTTAAAAATAGTGAACAGTAGTAAAAAATTACAAAAAAATAGTTTTTAGGTTTCTATTTGTATTTTTGAGGTTTACATATAAAAAAGTTTTCAAAAACTTTAATTTTTGATTTTATTTAATTTTAGGGTTTTTATACAACTTTGAAAATTAATATAAAATTCATTAAAAGGTTTCAGAAACTTTTGTTTACATTTTCTTCTTAGTTAGATTATTTAGGATTTTTGAGAATTTTTTAGAATTTATTTGAGGACTTTTAATTTTTTAGAATATTTTAATATTATTTTATTCATTAAAATAAAAAGTTTAATTTTTATTTCTTTTTCATTTTTCCTAGGTTCTATATCATTAATTAGGACTTTTCCCATTTGTAGAATAATTTTTAGGCTTTTCAATTAATTTTTAGAATTAATTTAAGATTTAATAGTTTTTAATAGTTTTTAGGAGTTTAAAAATAGTTTAATTGGGTTTTAAAATTTTTAAAAATAGTTTTTAGTTTAATTAGGTTATTTTTGAGGTTTACAAACTATAAAATCTTGTTTAGGGCTTTTTAATATTTAAAAGTGATTTTTAGGGCTTTAATTAGCATTAAAAAGTCATTTTTAAATTAATTAAAAGGTTTTGGCAAGTTTGAATTTTTTGTAAACTCTTAGAATATTATTTGGGAGTTTTTAGTAATTTTTAGGAATTTTTAGTTTAAAATTTTAAATTTTGTGTTTTTCACGTTCTTCGTCATAACTTTCTAGTAGTGTTTTGCCTTATTTTTCTAATTTTTTCGTCTTCATTATTTTCTCTTCTTTTCTTCTCATACATAATCAAAAACATAATCAATCAATTCAATTCACAACGCACTAGCCTCCTCGAGAGAACGATTCCCACTCATTGGGTCATAAGTGCTTGGTTTTCCTAAACCGACGCTTAATACTTACCGCTTTTTGTGTTGCTTTGTTTTTCCTAAAATAAAGTATATACAAAATCTCTACATCATCTACGCGAAAACCTGTCAGCGTCTTAATCAAAAACTTTTGTCAGCGTCAAACTAACAAACAGCAACATCAGTATTTCCTTCGTGAATGAACTAAGCCTTGGCCCACGAAACAAAGTATACCAATATAATATATGATTTCGTCCAATCAAGTCTGTAGAACCGTGTGAACACAAAGTAACTTGCTTCTTAGATCGTGTGTACGCAGGTGTACTGTAACCATGTGAATACAACTTTTCTTCACAAATAAGAAACAAGCACCGTGTGAACACTATTGAATACCAATCAAATGCATAGAATCGTGTGAACAAAGCCGAATGTGACGTCACTTGTTTTTTAGGCTTTTGATCGTGTGAATAGTATTTATTCTTAGTGAATATCCCATGTGAACAGATCATAAACGAATACAAGCAGGATGCACCTTTTTCTCCTCCAGTCTTAATAGCCAATACATAAACAGGAGTAGTATTGATCTTGAATCTAGGGTTTACTCAAAAACCCTAACAGCAAACATCACAAAACCAATGGATCTAGGGTTTTGGATGAAATCCTAACACTTTAACTTCTTCATTAGCCACAAAACTCCTTCTTTTCTGTTTAAAAAAAAATCGATTCTAGGGTTTAATATAAACCCTAATTCATTATTTTATGTGAAACAGAAAATATGAAAATCACTCATCAGCCAACTTTGACGCCTAATAACTTTTGCCTGGGAATACAACTCGACAATCCCTCCGGTGGATGTTTAGATATATGTATGTAGAACATACATATAAAATTTCGTGACGATCCAACGGTTCAATCAAAAGTTATGACCTTCTGAATACTGCTGCGCACACAAAAACGTCCAGAAACACCCTAAACGGATTTTTCTTCTTTTCACCATACACGAACACCTTGTTGGTCCTAGCATCACGAGCCACGAGGCTCTGATACCAATTGTGGAAACCTTGGTTTCCGGATCTGTTAAGCTACTAGGAATGATCATTGTTCATATGATTTAAACAATCAAAGCGGAATTAGAACAACAACCATTAACAAGGTGTTTAGGCACGAATAACATGAATTAAAACAATAAGGATTGCTCATTATATTAATAACGAACAACCACTAGGTGTGTGTACATTGAATCCCACACCTAGTCGACACACACTTTAGGTTTACATTGTATATGAAAGTTATGAATAAACCTAATACCCTTGGTTCCTTTTATAGTGTAAGGATTACGGTTTACAAGAGATAATAATGAATAAACATGTGAATCTTCTATTTAAATAAACTATATACAGAATATCTCCTGCATATATATCCAAATAGAATCTTCTAAAAGCTTCTTGTCTACAATTCTGTCAACTCTTGAATTGCATGTAACTACTCTTTAATTGCACACGACAACTCTTGAACCAACAACGATGGATTAACTCTTGTCAACGCCTAAAATTGTCTTGACAATGCTTAGACAATAACTTCATGTTTTCTTCGTTTTTGAGTTTCTGCCACATCAACTTTTTGACCCAACAGTTGGATTGCAAGTGATTATATCACCCTGATAAGGATCTTATCAAGGTGTTGTAAGCTTGTGGTTTGAGGATAATCAAGGAGTGGGAACAAGGTTGCATTAATCAAGCATTTTTCACTTTTCTATTTTAGATATTTGTGTTCTAACCTTGTTGAATCTTAGCAGCCTTGTTGTGGAAGCTTGTGCCTTGTTTTGCTAGGCACATCAGCTCAAAAATTAGTGAGTGTGGATGTACATTCATGAGGTTTGGATCCGTGAACCCAATATCTGTCAAAACACTTGATTTTTATTATTTTTTGTTCTGCTATTGTTCCTGTTATTTTTGTGTCTTAAAAGTGCTTGATACTGCATAATATAGTTGTTATTGTGTTAGATTGGGCTTGGGTAACATTGAATCATACTTTTTCTTTGTTAATCTTGGATTGAAAAAACTTAAGGGATGTTTGGGTTAACCTGTTTAAGATCACAAAGTGTTTTTGAGTTATTGGAAGGTGTTGTTTATTGTTGATATTTGTTATATACTTGGTTGAGTGCTAATTGCTGCAAGTTCTTGGCTTCTAAGCATCAAAATCTTGATTGTGCTATAAAAACTTGAAAACTGCTTGTTTTGACCTAAGACTTTGGTAACTCTTAGTTTGTATGCATGCCTAGGGTTAACAAGTGATTAAACATAGTTAATATAACTTGTTAAGAAGATTTTAGTGTTTTAAATTGGATTTGTGGTCAAGTATATCAGCAAAGTATCAAAACTGCTTGTTCTTTGTTCATCCGTAACATTCAAGTGCTTGAATCTTGATCTAAACTTTGAATCAATGCATGAAACTTGTTTATTTATGTTCATTTGAATTATTTGTATCTTTTGTATGCATTTGGTGAAGTTTGGCTGACTTATTCTTGCTAAAAGTGCTTATTGAGTTGAAACTGCTTATTGTCCATGTCTGGTGCTTATCTGGTGATGTTTTGAATTAACTGCACTAATTGGCTTGGTGAATTTGTGATATTATTGTTGTTCTTGACTCCTTGTGATCCACTGATCACTTTGGTGCCTTGTTTGTAACTTGAATCCAACAAAAAGTCACTAAAGACAAAAAGTCAAATTGGTCAAGCAGTGGGAACTCCTTTCCCCTGCTACTAGCCACTTCTAGTGTTATTTATCAAACAGCTTATTCATAAGCCATTTTGGCTTATTAAGACTTGCAACAACTTATTTTTGTGATAGATCTTACTTATTTGACCCATTCATTTGAACTGGAGCTTATTAGGGTTTGCCTTTTAAGTTTGACTAGAAAACTAATCAAGTTGAATTTTACATAAGTGCTTATTTGCTTACTCTAGCTTATTTAGTGTGCTTATTGGAAAACTTTTTGATTATTTTTCTTAATTAAGTCAGTTAAAACCTTTTGCAACTTGAATCAGCACTTGAGGTGGTCTAGAACTCAAAAACGACTATTTTATCATTTTGTGAAGAGAGCTTTGGCTTATTTTAGGCTTATTTCTTGTGCTATTTCAAAATTTCTTTTCACAGATCTCGTTGGTAACTCAAAAGAAGCTTGTGTGTCAAACTAGAGCTTATGGCATTAGCTTATGGCTTAATGGGCCCAAAAGCCCATTAAGAATAAGCTGTTGACTTGATAAGCTGTGATAAGCACATTTTCAGATTTTAGGCCTTCAGAGTTTTGTTCTTAAAATCAAATTTTAAGTCAGATAGGAAGTTTTGGGCTTATTTGGTTGACTTTTTCTTATTGGGCCAATTCTAAGCTCATTAAGGGACTGTTTTATCATTTAGCCCATTTTGAGGCCCAATAGGGGTAATTTTGTAATTTCAAGTTCATTTCTGTTTTATTTAGGTTAAAATAAACTAGTTTGCAACTTTTTAGAATTTTTTTATAAATGTTGGATTTTTATTAATATTTTATTATTATTTTTTTATTAAAAAGTAAAATTTAGATTTTTGCAAGTTTTTCATTTTTCCTACTTCAAATACATTATGTTAGAAATTTTAAAATTTTTAGATTAATTTTATTGTCATTAGATATTTTTAGAATTATTTTAAGTTTTAATAGTTTTTAATTATTTTTAAATAGTTTTAATTAATTTTAAAATTTTCAAAAATGGTTTTAAGTAGTCATTTTAGAGGTTTACAAGTTAAAAAATCTCATTTTGGGCTTTTTGTTAATTAAATTGATTTTTGGACTTTAATTAGCATTAAAAAATTAATATTTAATTAAATACAAGGTTTAAGTGATTTCTGATTCTTTTGTAAACTCTAATAACATTTTTTAGGATTTATTGCAATTTTCTAGGAATTTTTAGGGTAATTTTTAATTTGGTCACTTTTTACGGTTTTACGTGCACGACTTCGTCTTAGCTTAATTCATAATTGTAACCATCATTCTTTTCTATTTTTCTTTTCTCACCAATATAATCACAAACACTTAATCATCTTTTTACACAACACACAAGCCTCCTTGAGAACAATCCCCACTTTGGGTCATTTACTTGTGGTTTTCCTAAATCACTTGTTAACGCTTGCCCTAATTACCTCCTTTTCCTAAAGGTGTGTAAAAACTCAACCACCATGTTTTAAGATTGGAAGATATAAGTTGGATAGAGCCTCACTTACAACTTTATCTGTTGATGAACTGGGAAGATAATAAATAGGATAAGGAAGAGGAAATACTGTGACGACACGTTAAAGGAAACATTGTTAGCTTACAAACTATAATTGTATGTATTAAAGGTTTTTAAGTAAATATGTATTAACCTTACAATTTTAATGTGACAGCTAAGTTTCAAATAATCATTTATTAAACCACGTCTACATGTTTATTTGTCGATATGACTTTTATCAAGTGTACATAAGATCTAACGTTTCTTTAAGAAATTTTATGTTTTGCTCTAAATTACGAAATCATTTTTTATATGTTTCGATTTTCTATTTTATAACATGAACTTACCTATATTTCTAACGCTTTTCATATATAGTATTTGTGACACCTCCAAATTGGTCAAATGCAGTGAAAATAATATTTGGGTGTCACGTGACGTGGATCAACAGCAGATAGTATGTAGAGCAACAGATAAAAGATTATCATTACATTTATTACATAAATAAAAGTGCAAATGTTATTAAATTTGTCTTAAACATTATTGGCAGTTTGAAATCATTCCCAGTTTATAAAACCCCAAATAAGCTCTATAAATGCAGCCTATCATGATGCTTGATTCCATGCACGTGAATACCTGCTTCAGTTTCATGAGAAATCATTCTTAGAGAGTCAACATAAAGTTGGTGAATTCATAGGTTTAATAAAATGAGTTTGACAATAAACATTCACTGAAGTAGTAATGCACATAGAATAAACACTTAAAAGTAAATACATTCCATATTTCCCTAAACTGAAACTTGACACGTTAAGTCCACAACAAATGAGGACCCTTCGCATTAATAAAAATGCACTCAATATAAAGTTCCGACATGTTAAACATTTGTTGTCCTGGCCTAGGCACAGTGAGCGCTACTCACCCAGATGGGGATGTTCAATCCAAAATAAATCTATTTATACATTCAGTCAATTCAACAATTTTAACAGTTTTAGATGCAGGGGTCATGCGGGTTCATCTACAATAGGCAAATGTAATCAAAGGTTTCGTTGTTCAGTTTATGTCCGTCAAATAAAATATGTTGAATGTTTTCTTCCACATTAAAGGTTTTAAAAGTTTGTCAATATACAAAGTGGGGCCATGAACTCACCTCAGTAGTACAGCAATAAGTCACAAGAAAATCTGATGTGATGCTCACGATACAGTCAACGACCTAAATAATTATAAGGTCTCAGTAAATGCATAACATAATGCATAAAAGTTTCAGAACAAGTCTGTGCATGCTTATACTGGTTTTAAGCATTTTTTTATGATATCTGTAATTTAGTTCAACGTTGTACAAGTTATAGAATTATTTATTTTTAACTGTAAAATAAATAGTATCGTTTAATTAATTAATTTGTTTAATTAATATTCTCGTACTCATACCGTTTATAAAGTAATTTAAATATTTATAAAAGGAAGTTTTATATATATTTTAAGTGAAGAGAAATAAATATAATTAATATATTTACTTTTATAAGTTAACCATATTTAATTTATATAACATATATAAATAACGTTTATAACAATGTATAACATTTTAATTTAATTCAACGTTCCCGTAGTGTGTATAATTATTAAATTATAAGTTTGGAAAAATAACGAGTGTTGTATTTATTTAAGTTTTACGTTTTTAATATTGGGTATATTTATATAGTAATTTAGGGTTTGTTATAGTTTATGTAAATTACATTTTAGTCCCTCGATTTATATAATTACCCGCGGTTAATTACCATAATACCCCTAGGGTTTGTAAAAGTTTCAAATAATTACAAAATTAGTCCCTCCCTAGTTACACGTGTAACTAGGGCTTGTTAAAGTTCCAAGTATTGTCAATTTTGGTCCTTGTATTATACGGTTATAATTAGGGTTAGCAAAAGTTTCATAAACGCCCCCTAGGGCACAAAATGAGTTTCGGTGTGACAATCCGTCAATTTACGGTTGATATTTTATTCTCAAGTATTATTTAAAAACATTATTTTAATGTTATATTATGAACTCACTTATTTATGGGAAGAAATTTGGATTTACGTCTTGAAGTAGCATCGACTACGTCTAAACTGGAGGATTCTACGTTACGTGCTTACGTTTACATACACCGTCTTTGGTGACAGTCCGACATTTCAGGAAATAAATTTATCCGTGAATATTATTTTGGAATTTTAAATTTGTGTTGGTTCATAAACTCACAAATTTACGAGAAGAGATTAGGACTTACGATTCTAATTTAACGTCCTTTACGACTAAACTGGAAACCTTAGGATTACGTATTTACGTTTTTGAACTCCGTTTTTGATGAGACAATTTTTAGTAGATTCGTTTTGTGCCGTTGATTCATAATTTATAAAAACGTTTTTCGTAAAACGACCCGAGGGCACACAAATCGAGGAAACTAGAATCGAGGAGTACCCGTAAATAATTGGGGATGAGACAAAACCACTTTTTCCCCACCCCCAATATGGGACGACAAAACTAACTACTCACACCATGAGGTGTCAAGTTATTAGCTTCCAAACTACACTTGTAAGCTAAGCTTACAAAGTAAGCAACACCAACATCAAAACCATCTAACCAAACCATTCACTCCATTTCCATACATGCTAAAACTCACAACTCTCTCCTCCCTCTCTCTAAAATTCGTCCCATCTCAACCAAAAACACCCATTTTGATCTTGATTTAACCATGAAATCTTATGTTATTAACACATATGATGGAAACCTCTTCAAACACTATTGATTGGTGGTGATTTTAACATCCAAGGAGAAGATTTGGTGATGTTCAAGGGCTGATTTCTACATGAAGTTTACAAGTATTGGTGGCCATGAAGATTGGTGTTGATCTATCACAAGTTCTTCCATCAAAAATCCAAGCCTTGATGAATACCTACACAATCTTGGTGGTATAAAGATTGTTCTTCCCAACCTCTTTTTATTTTGATTATGTAATCATGTATTTTCTTTCTTATTGTATATGTATATGATGAATATATGATGATAAAAATGTTGTGTGGGGATCAAGTGTTGATAAATATGTTTAAAAAGATGAAAAACCATAAGAAACAAGGCTAAAATCTTGCTTAAATTGTTGGCTGTATAAAAACAGTAAGTAACCAAGTTATAAACTGATAAAATTGCATGGTGGAATCCATTTACAGTAAGTGTTAGATGTCATACACATGTGAGAGTTGGCCATGCAATGTAATCATCAAAATGAGTGAGATATGATCAAAACAAGATTAGTGTGCAAATCTGAATAGTCTATTTTGTAGGGACTGTTAAGTATAGTTAGACATGGAATGAGCAGTAGCTATAACTAACTTATTTGTAGCACATAATATGAAGTTTATGCCATCCAAAATGAGCTTCTATCTCCTTATAGAACTCAAGATATGATAAAAATGGTTAAAATGAAACTAAAAATCAGATTTTGAAGAATTAATGTTTAATAGTATTATATAAGCACTCAAACTAATATAGTATAAAATATGAATTAAAACCCACTAACTTATAAATTTCATTTATATAAATATGTATAAGTTTAAATAAATGGACACTTTATAAAAATGGTAGTTGAATAAGATTTATAAGTTATAAAAACTATAAACATGATTTTTACGTCTTTTCGACTATTACCGTAAAATTAACGTTTTTCGCCAATTAATACTTAGACGATAAAACCCGTCTAATGTAAAGTTTTTAAAAGTCATATACTGATATATAAGTACCTAATACAAGTAAAAACCGATAAAACCCGAACTATATGACATACGGACATTAACAAGCCAAGTTAGCATATTTGGACTAATAATTTAACTAAATAAGTTAAACACTTATAAAAATAACTTATTGGGCTTAACCCATTTGGGCCCAACATGTAAAGTATAAATATTGATAATACAAGTATAAAATGGATTAATACAAGTTAATGGACTTATAATAGGCTTATTGAACCTAATAACATATAAATAGGTAAAACTAGTAAACTAATATAAAAGTTGTCAACGCATAACACAAAAATGAGTGAATGAGAGTATATAAACCCACTTGATCATCATAATATGTATAATGTCATCATATATATACATAAATGTTATTTTGATAAAGTCATTGGACAAAAGTCTAAGACGAGTATTATTTGTCTAGGTTTCCGTGATTGAAGCACGTACCGTACATCCGAATTACCGATAAACCGCTTTCCCACATCAATGTGAGTTCACAGCCTCGTAATATTTTAAATGTTTTTATGAAATGTTTTATAAACCCGCGAGGTAGATAACATGTTAGTTTTGATAAAATAGGACACCATTTGTCCCGATTGCTTGTTTATTGATTTGGACCCGAATGATTGTATTACACGATGAATGATATTATGACCCGATAAATGAAATGAAATGGATTATTAAAGTTAGGTTATGTCACTAAAAGTCCCATTTGCATGAATTGTGAACTACCGGGCTTTGGTAGACGCTTATGCATATAATAGTACTATTTGGGGACGATCACCCCAGTTCGCGCCTTGACGGTTGATCCCCGTCGTGGCACATTGATTGGTAAGCAAATTTATGTACGAGAAGATTTACACAAGCGTGATTATTGTGAAGACACGCTAACTTAGATGGGCAAGTTGAGTTTCGGGCTAGCTACCCGTTGTTGGTTGTAGTAAGGTAACAATGTCATGAGGCTTATAATAATCCAAATAACGAAAATACTGCTTTATGCATTGAATTGCGATATATTGCCTGACTAGCAATACGGGGTCTTATTATTGATATTATGTTCGTGTTTTGGTTTTATATAACCATATTCATATAGCGGTTTTTATTTAACTTTATACAACGTTATAAAACGTATTTTATGATATTTTTACGACATTGGTTCGTATAATGGTTTTGAAGGCGAAAGTCTATATTATGATTTTGACAAGGATTTGTATAAAATGATTTTGGCTATTTTATGGCCTATTACAAAGATTTGTACAAAATGGTTTTCGGTAATAATTATATACCGATGATATATTGATGGTTTTATTAAACTAAATGAATTCACTCGGCGTTTTCGCTGACCTTTTCTATTAACATGTTTTGTCTCAGGTACTTGAAGGTAATTCTCGGGAAGACAACAAGAATTCATGGCCCGCACTTAAATAACAATTTCCATTCAAATCTTTTGTAAAATTGTATGAAATGACTATGACTTGGGACCTATGTAAATTTGATATTTATGAATGGAAATGTTTTATTATAAAACGACGCGATTTTTAAGCGTTGTCTATGATGTGAGTAATGTGCTATCCCATAACACCAACGAGTCTTCCGCTGTATTGAATTGTGTAAATTTGGAGGTGTTACAGTTTGGTACCAGAGCTCTCGTTATAGAGAACGAAAGAGTTTTAAAACTAAGGGTTTGAATAAAACATTTCAAAATCTTTAACTATAAACATTTTTCTAAAAATGTCTAAAAATCTTTTGACTATAACGGTGCCGAAGAATTCCCGAGTTACCGACAAGGCCAGACCGAGAAGTGTTATTTTAATATATATATATAACTTGGATTATATATATATATGATGTAATTTGATTACATGACTGTTTGATGATTATTTTGATATTTATACAAGGTATTTATACGACGTAGATTGTCACAAGGAACCCTAACTCCCCTAGCAAATCAATCGAAGCTATTCCCATAGGAATTCTAGCTATTCTAGATCTAAACCAAGTTGCGGATATTTATGATCCCAACAAAATGGTTGATATTCGTAGAAATGTAGATATTAGTTGATTGTGATATTGAGAAAGAATTGGCGAGATTAAAACTGATATCGATGTCATGACGATCTTTCCTTATAGAGAGGAGTTTGACAAAACGTTACCACCTAGAAAGATGTCATTTGATTCGTTGTCACCTAATTCTTAAATTGAAATCGAAAGGGTGAATGTTGCACTTGAGGCTGTCAATGGAACAATTACCCAAAAGCCTCATGCCACTAGTACCTTTCCGAGAAGTCTAATTGAATGATCGAGTCATTTTATACTAGTGACTCATTTGATAATTATTGTTGTAAGAGCTATAGGATTGGAAATTAAGTGTTGTTCATATCGAGCTTTTATTGCCCTTTTAAGACTTATGAATAAGGTTGAAAGTATTGGAGAATGAGGTTGGATATCGCATTTAGTATAAGTTGGTTGAAACTTGAATAAAGTAAAATTTAACTCGTATGGAATATAAGATTGTTAAGAGGAAGTCGTTAAGTTCTGTGATTGAATTATAAGGTTTTAAATTACTGATAGTTTGTGTTAAGGGTTGTTCCTAGGCCATTGTCCACTAACGAGGATACCCAGTGTCCAAGAAATAAATTGAAGAAATCTTCTTCTGAATTGGGACCGATAGATCTTCCAGGACATGTGGAACACCTAATGACTCTTGTAGATTAGTATTCATTGGGGTATCTTTTAAAAATCTCTAACTTAACTGAGACATCAGTTAGTAGGATGAGTTCTTGGAATTGTATGACATAGTGACACGTAATGTGTTACGGTACAATTTTGACTTGTTTGTGATTAATGAAAAGACTACCTTTGATTGCTAAATTCTACATGTATCGATATTATCTATCTTTTCTTGCTTCTTCCTAATGTTCGCATTAGTGATGCAACCATTGAACAAGTGCTCATCTCGATTTGAGTTACATAGTAAATTATTCTTTTTAAGTGCCATCGAGGTCATGAACCTCATGATTATTTGGCTAAGCTAATTTCCTGATATATTGTAGTTAGTTCTTGGTGAACAACTTTTCATCACTCTTTTGCAGATCACTCATTGTTTTTATAAAGTTAAAACAGTATCCTTTGAGAAATTTGAATTTCATCACTAAATGGATTATTCAAAGTGAGATTTATAAGTAATTGTTATTGAAATGAAGTTGTTTATAAAACACCTTGGAAAACTTAATTGTTTTCATAATAATGAAAATCTTTGTAAACTTATTTTTGATTCTTATTTAAGAATTAAGCATGAAAATGTTTTTATTATAAACATGATGCTAAAATTTTGACGAACTGAGTATTGCATCGTTAATCTTAAAATTGTATATAGTTGCGCACCTACATACAATTTGGAAGTGACCATGCAAGGCTGATTAGTAGTCACCATGAAATTATTAATAAACACTAAATTTTCTTTGAAGATTGTGAAAGATTAAATTTTATGAGATCTGCAAGAAGTGAAAAATAGGGACATATTGATAGGGACACCTACATATGTGCCCGTACAATTTATTCTTCTAAGTCGAATTTACTCCTGTAGTAAGATTCTTAGGAAAAGTATCTAATTATCGAGTGTTGATACCCGACTGGATGTATTGACGTTCCTATCATTTCTTTTGATTGGGTTTCATTTGAATGACCTGGGTAACGATCCGAGGAGCTTTTGAATGCGTACTCAAATTATGAAAACATGTGATATATTCATATTCATTAAATGTTTTCGTCTGTATCTGATTTGAATTTCTATCGCGTAGCTTACGCGTTGACCTTACTCTTTTAAGGTTAGTTATGTATCCAGGCATCCTTGAATTTGTGAAGGATTATGAGTTATTATTAGTCTTTTGAGAAGTTCACATCTTATCAACGGTAATGAAACTGGAAAGTTGATAGTGCCAGTAGAATAGATTGATTGATTATGACATGACGACATTGTCTTAATTGATGGGAACTCGAGTAGAATGACCCTAAATGATAAGATGTTGATTATCAAAAGTGATCTAAATAATTCTTGATGGATGACCATATCCTGCATTTAGAGTTGAAATTATACCGTGAATAGTTGTGAACTAGTCATCGATATTGTAATCTAGAAGAACTTAAAAGTAAATGTATTAAAAGATGTTTCCGTTATCTGAAACTTTAGAAAGTATTTGATTGGTAAATAACCTAGACTTTCGCCCTTAAGGCAAGTTGAATTGGTATTGATTATATTCTCGGTGCTGCACCTGTGGCGTGTGCACTGTACGTCAGCACCATCTGAATTAAAAGAATTATCGTACAACTAAGAGAGTTGTAGGAGAAAGCTTTTATTTTACCAAGCTCGTCATCGTGAAGAGTTGTGGTGTTATTATTTCTTATATTTATTGATTACCGTGAACTAGGTAAATTGACGATTAAAAAAATCTATATCCACTACCCAAGATGATAGAATTTTTTCGATCATTTACAAGGTTCTAGCGTATGTTCTAAAGATTTGATCCACGGCATGGTTATCATCAATTTCGCGTGCGCGAAAAAGATTAACTATTCCAATTACTACATCCAGAACTTGTAATGAACATTATGAGTTTCACGTGATGTCGTTTGGATTGACTAATACACATGTAGCATTCATAAATTTGGTGAATCACGTGTGTAGGCTGTAATTTGATAAATTCATGCTTGTGATCATTAAGGACCATTTGTTTGTTTCTAAGAATAAGAAGGAGTCAATAATTATTTGTAGAATGCCCTGAGTCGGCCGAGTAGTGAAAACTTATACCTTGAATATTTAACATGTGATGAAAGATTTAATCCTTTACATTATTTGACCGTGTGATTAACAGAAAATGGAATATATTGACTCTTCAAAAATTAGAGCCATTAAGGCTTTGATTTTTACCAGAAAGAAAATGGAAATATGTTTTAACAAAGGATTTTTAAGGGAATATTCCCTTATACACAAATCATTTAACTAAACTCCTGTTTAGGGGTAAATGTTTGTGTATACCTCAAGACAACCTAAGAGGGATTGAGGAAACCATTTGAACCATGACTTGAAATTTGAAATGGAAATTTTTGCTATTCAACTAAGAAAATTTGACCAAAGTGTAACCAAAGATTTTTCGAACATTTACGAATCTTATTAATTATTTTCGATAAATCAACAAAAATCTTGTTAATTAAATTCAAATTTATTTTGAACATTTTTATATAATTGGTCGATCTAAGAAATTTAAAATTTTTACGCTTACGTTTCATAAAATTGAATATTTATTATTTATTTACTTGTAATATTATCGACGCTTTAAACATCGGATTGAGTAAAACTGAGAAAAATGATAGTGGAGACGAAACTAAAACTTAGAAAATATGAAGAAAGAAATTTTGAATGAAAACGGTCGTGATATTTATTTCATCAAGGAAGGTGAATGTAATTACTAACACATTATGTAAAAATAAAGAATCAATTAGGATGTTCCTTAGTAATGATTGTGCAAAATAAACTGTCGAACAATTTAAAAATAACTGATGTTTGTAAAAAGGATAATATAGATAATAAAAAGGGGTTCGCGGCTAATGTGAACCATTAAGAATTGAGAAGCCGATGGCGTTAAATTTTTAAAGGTCGTTTGTGGTTTCCTAAATATGGAGATTTAGAGATTTAATCATGTTGAAATCTCATAAGGTTAAGTATTCTATTCATGCCGTTTCTGATTTAATGTATCTTTAGCTGAAGAAGTTGTAATGATGGAAAATTATGAAGGCAGACATTGCCTCATACACTAGTGAACGTCTAATTATTGCAAAGGTCATCATCTGAATTTGATTTGATTTGGGTCATCGTCGACAGACTGACCAAATCTGCTAATATCATTCCCGTTAATGATAGATTCTCGATGAAGAAATTGACTCTTTGTATTTAAAGGAGTTATGTAAGCATGGTGTGCCTGTATCGATCATCTCTATCAAGATCCTCGATTCGCATTGAATTTCTAGAGATTTGCTCAGAAGTCATTGGGAACGAACCTTGATGAGAGTACTGTTTACCACCCCAAATCGAAGGGACGAGGTAAATTAACGATACAATACACTAGAAGTCTTGTGAAAATCTGATTATTCCTTAATGAAGTTTAGATCGGCGAAAAGTTGCATTCATCAAAAACCCGTGAACATCATAGATAGAGAAAGTAAGTCAACATAAGCCTGATCTTATTCCCGTAGTTATGTTTGATAAAACTCGCGTATTGTAATAAATTACACTTATGAGAAAAGACCGAATGTGGAGGAAATACCCACATGGATTTAACTCTATAAGAAGCGAGTAGTAAGATAAGATGATCTTTGAGGACAAAGATCCTGTTTAGGGGTAAATGCTGTGACAATCCGTCAATTTACGGTTGATATTTTATTCTCAAGTATTATTTAAAAACATTATTTTAATGTTATATTATGAAATCACTTATTTATGGGAAGAAATTTGGATTTACGTCTTGAAGTACCATCGACTACGTCTAAACTGGAGGATTCTACGTTACGTGCTTACGTTTACATACACCGTCTTTGGTGACAGTCCGACATTTCAGGAAATAAATTTATCCGTGAATATTATTTTGTAATTTTAAATTTGTGTTGGTTCATAAACTCACAAATTTACGAGAAGAGATTAGGACTTACGATTATAATTTAACGTCCTTTACGACTAAACCGGAAACCTTAGGATTACGTATTTACGTTTTCGAACTCCGTTTTTGATGAGACAATTTTTATTAGATTCGTTTTGTGCCGTTGATTCATAATTTATAAAAACGTTTTTCGTAATACGACCCGAGGGCACGCAAATCGAGGAAACTAGAATCGAGAAGTACCCGTAAATAATTGGGATGAGACAAAACCACTTTTGCCCCACACCCAATATGGGACGGCAAAACTAACTACTCACACCATGAGGTGTCAAGTTATTAGCTTCCAAACTACACTTGTAAGCTAAGCTTACAAAGTAAGCAACACCAACATCAAAACCATCTAACCAAACCATTCACTCCATTTCCATTAGTGCAAAAACTCACAACTCTCTCCTCCCTCTCTCTAAAATTCGTCCCATCTCAACCAAAAAAACCCATTTTGATCTTGATTTAACCATGAAATCTTATGTTATTCACACATATGATGGAAACCTCTTCAAACACTATTGATTGGTGGTGATTTTAACATCCAAGGAGAAGATTTGGTGATGTTCAAGGGCTGATTTCTACATGAAGTTTACAAGTATTGGTGGCCATGAATATTGGTGTTGATCTATCACAAGTTCTTCCATCAAAAATCCAAGCCTTGATGAATACCTACACAATCTTGGTGGTATAAAGATTGTTCTTCCCAACCTCTTGTTATTTTGATTATGTAATCATGTATTTTATTTCTTATTGTATATGTATATGATGAATATATGATGATAAAAATGTTGTGTGGGGATCAAGTGTTGATAAATATGTTTAAAAAGATGAAAAACCATAAGAAACAAGTCTAAAATCTTGCTTAAATTGTTGGCTGTATAAAAACAATAAGTAACCAAGTTATAAACTGATAAAATTGCATGGTGGAATCCATTTACAGTAATTGTTAGATGTCATACACATGTGAGAGTTGGCCATGCAATGGAATCATCAAAATGAGTGAGATATGATCAAAACAAGATTAGTGTGCCAATCTGAATAGTCTGTTTTGTAGGGTCTCTTAAGGATAGTTAGACATGGAATGAGCAGTAGCTATAACTAAGTTATTTGTAGAACATAATATGAAGTTTATGCCATCCAAAAATGAGCTTCTATCTCCTTATAGAACTCAAGATATGATAAAAATGGTGAAGATGAAACTAAAAATCAGATTTTAAAGAATTAATGTTTAATAGTATTATATAAGCACTCAAACTAATATAGTATAAAATATGAATTAAAACCCACTAACTTATAAATTTCATTTATATAAATATGTATAAGTTTAAATAAATGGACACTTTATAAAAATGGTAGTTGAATAAGATTTATAAGTTATAAAAACTATAAACATGATTTTTACGTATTTTCAACTATTACCATAAAATTAACGTTTTTCGCCAATTAAAACTTAGACGATCAAACCTGTCTAATGTAATGGTTTTAAAAGTCATATACTGATATATAAGTAGCTAATACAAGTAAAAACCGATAAAACCCTAACTATATGACATACGGACATTAACGAGCCAAGTTAACATATTTGGACTAATAATTTAACTAAATAAGTTAAACACTTATAAAAGTTACTTATTGGGCTTAACCCATTTGGGCCCAACATGTAAAGTATAAATACTGATAATGCAAGTATAAAATGGATTAATACAAGTTAATGTACTTATAATAGGCTTATTGAACCTAAAAACATATAAATAGGTAAAACTAGTAAACTAATATAAAAGTTGTCAACACATAACACAAAAATGACTGAATGAGAATATATAAACCCACTTGATCATAATCATATGTATAAAGTCATCATATACATACATAATTGTTATTTTGATAAAGTCATTGGACAAAAGTCTAAGACAAGTATTATTTGTCTAGGTTTCCGTGATTGAAGCACGTACCGTAGATCCGAATTGCCGATAAACCGCTTTCCCACATCAACGTGAGTTCATAGCCTCGCACTCTTTTAAATGTTTTTATGAAATGTTTTATAAACCCGCGAGGGAGATAACATGTTAGTTTTGATAAAATAGTACACCATTTGTCCTGATTTCTTGTTTATTGATTTGGACCCGAATGATTGTATGACCTGATGAATGATATTATGACCCGATAAATGAAATGAAATGGATTATTAAAGTTAGGTCATGTAACTAAAAGTCCCATTAGCATGAATTGTGAACTACCGGGATTTGGTAGTCGCTTATGCATATAATAGTACTATTTGGGGACGATCACCCCAGTTCGCGCCTTGACGGTTGATCCCCGTCGTGCCACATTGATTGGTAAGCGAATTTATGTATGAGAAGATTTACACAAGCGTGATTATTGTGATGACACGCTAACTTAGATGGGCAAACTGAGTTTCGGGCTAGCTACCCGTTGTTGGTTGTAATAAGGTAACAATGTCATGCGGCTTATAATAATCCAAATAACGAAAATACTGCTTTATGCATTGAATTGCGATATATTGCCTGACTAGCAATACGGGGTCTTATTATTGATATTATGTTCGTGTTTTGGTTTTATATAACCATATTCATATAACGGTTTTTATTTAACTTTATACAACGTTATAAAACGTATTGTATGATATTTTTACGACATTGGTTCGTATAATGGGTTTGAAGGCGAAAGCCTATATTATGATTTTGACAAGGATTTGTAAAAAATGATTTTGGATATTTTATGGCTTATTACAAAGATTTGTACAAAATGGTTTTCGGTAATAATTATATACCGATGATATATTGATGGTTTTATTAAACTCTATGAATTCACTCGGCGTTTTCGCTGACCTTTTCTTTTAACATGTTTTGTCTCAGGTACTTGAAGGTAATTCTCGGGAAGACAACAAGAATTCATGGCCCGCACTTAAATAACAATTTCCATTAAAATCTATTGTAAAATTGTATGAAATGACTATGACTTGGGACCTATGTAATTTTGATATTTATGAATGGAAATGCTTTATTATAAAACGACGTGATTCTTAAGCATTGTCTATGATGTGAGTAATGTGCTATCCAGTAACACCAACGAGTCTTCCGCTGTATTGAATTGTGTAAATTTAGGGATGTTACATTCGGTATATGCCATAATGGTCCCTAGGGTTTCTAATAGGGCTTGTATAAGTTTACTATCTTGGCAATAAAGGTCCCTAGGGCTCCGAATACTTTCGGTAAGTGTCAAAACGGGACCCTAGGTTTCAAACCAAGTTACACAACTACACATAGCTTAACAATAATTACAAATGAGTCCTCCTACTAAGATTTAAGTCTCTAATGGTATAAAATACCACCCTTAACTCTCGGCAAAAAACAAACTAGGTCCTTAGGTTTTAACTTTTGTTCAAATGAGTTCCTAATCATGTCCAATTAAGTCCCTAAGCTTATTTAATTTACAAAATCAATTTGAAACCTTATATTTACATTTTTAGTCTGAAACTTTATAAAATCATATTTTTCACACCAAAAGTTTTATAATATCATTATTTAGTAAAAATAAAGTTTATTTTAAGTATGATTATCCTAGTGGGCTTAATGGGCTTAATTCTTATAAGGCTTAAATAGTGGGCTGAATAATCCATTAAGATAACTATTTACATTTTTTGTTAGTAATTTAGATCTAGTGATTCTAGGTTTATCTCAATATTACAAATTTATTCATCACCCTAAAATTTGAGGATAACCTCACGTCTAGATATAAAAATGCACGGGTTTTCATGATTTTTCTAGTTAAGCATGTTCATGAGATTGTGATCATCATAGTTAACAAGATTTTACATCACACAAGGTCATATATCATTTTAAGCTGCGACCTAAAATGGTCTAGGTTTGCTTAGATTTGTTTTTAGGTTAATTTTTACTAGTGACATACATATATATGTTCAAGTGTATGAAAATGAAGTATATAGAAAAGAAAGGTTTTATGATACTTACTTGTTTAGATAGTTCTAGGAGTGAATAAGTGAATGAGTAGTAACTTGATCTTGGTTGCAACAATGGTGGATACTTGGAACAAAAACCTAGCCGTGACCTTCTATGCTTGTGAGTACACTTGGAGTTGTCTTGGAGATCAAGGTTGTTGTAGGAGTGACAATGATTAGTATTTAGGATGAAAGAGATTGCCTTAGTAAATGAAGTAGTAAATGGACTTTGAAGGATTTTGGTGATGGAAGGTATTATAGCCGTGAGTTTGAGAGAGAGTGGAAATGAGATTGCAAGTGTTTTATGTTGTGAGTGTTTGAATCTTGGATATTCGGATATATATGAAGATTTAGAAAGATCATGTGTATCTATGTAAGGTACTATGTATCTTTGACAGATATTTGGTGGATCCTTGGTAGATATGGTGTGATATTTTCAACACATGCCAAAACTAGTAAGTTGTTTATGTTCCTTGTTTGTGTTTGGTCGTGGGTTTGTGAAGTCAAAGGGGGGACAAATATGACACTCAATAGTGTTGTAAGCATGGTGAAGTATAGAAAAGGTAATGGTGTGTGTAAGGCATAGTGTAAGGAATAGTGTAAGGCATAGTGTACTTAATAATGGTAACTTGTAAACTTTCTTGATTAAGGGTAGTGTATGCATATGTTACACGGCACACACATGCATCTTGGGTAAAAATGTGTTGATTTGTATCAAGTATCGGGAGTTAATAATAGTCCATGTATCATAGTGTATGTATTTGTTAAGTTTCTAGGTATTTTGGTTAAACCTTTAGATAACTTGGTGAAAGTATATAATGAGTATATCATTATAATTATTTTACCTGAATAAAGTAAATAAATGACAAGGTGAAATAATGTACATTGTTTTAAAGTGTTAGGTTTTTATTCATAGTATGAGGTATATGTAAATATATACATATAAATATAAATCCAAGTACTTAATAAATAAGTAAATAATGTTACAGTTTATTAAAAGTGTGTACTGAGGTGATGAGTCCTTGTTCAATCAAGTGGCCAGTCAATTTGCAACGTAGTCAATAAAGACTAAAGGTTCATATAAATGTACAAATAAATATGAATTAATAGTGTGACAAAATTATATGATTATTAATAAGTCATATAAAAGTGGAATTTTATAGATTCCAAAAATAGTGAGTACAACAGTTGACAAAGTCAATAAGATAAAATCAGAGGTTTTACAGCACCATCCCGTTATTTTAGCTTTGTCCTCAAAGCTTAAGATGAAGTGTAACACCCCATTTTGGAAATGGAAATATCACAGTAATTATGGCGTGTCATCAAAGCATACAAGGTAAAATGTCTAAACATTACTTGACCATATAAAGGAAAATACCGAAATCAAACATCGGTAGTCTAAAAGTAAAGCTCATCACACACAAACATAGTATAGTAAGGAATAAGGACGAAATAATGTCCAAAGCATAAGTATCATAAAGAAAAGAAATGCATAATGTAAAGAAGGCTAGACAGCTTCCAGTCCATATGCACGTACTCTTAATGTCTACGAGCGTCCCTGAGTACCTGCCGTTTTGGGAACATAGAAAAGGAAAACGGCTGAGCAATACGCTCAGTGCACGGATGTACAATAAAGCATGAATAGGATAAGCATATAACATAATAACAGCGAAAGAAACTAAGTCCCGAGTAACCTGGTTAAGTCTTAATAAAACTGGTTTTATAGTTTGAAAGTCTTATGTTTATCTTATAAAAATTGTTTGTCATATTTTACCATTAGCCAATATAGGTCATGAATATCCACCGTGCATGAATAATTGGAGGGGTGACCTCATCATGCAAATTAGAGGGGCTGCCTCTAATTTAATATACTGGTTTTATGGGTAGGAGGGATCAGCTCCTTGTGAAGGATGCAAGGCACACACCACATTCACCATGTAATCCTGAATAAAAACGTGTAACTAGGATGCACCCATACGCCCCACATGATAAATATAATAAATGGCCAAAAGCTGAAGGGACGCCACGAGCAATCACTCCTCCGTGGTGAAGTCATAACATCAGTGCCTCTAATGTTATGGTTATGGTACCTCCATAACTAGGTGAAACTGGTCATGCATGTATATGGCTATAGGTAATCATATTTAAACATAAGCAATCAAACTCATACTTATACTACGGGAAAACAGTTGGCTGCATACGGGGAAATCCTAATAAGGAAAGAATGTCCATACTGAAAGGACGGGAATCCGTACCTTATGTCCAGTGAACGAGAACGATGAACTGCGAGAATCCTACTTCCGAAACACTAGTGCTACATAAATACGTATATGAAATAAGTGTCTGCTTACTACATACATAGCTGGTTTTATATCATGTCTTAGCTTATTTTATGTGTTCTTACTATTTACACTGTTTAAAGCCTTAAACTGTGTTAAATCTTATATTCTGTTTAATCTGATTAAGTATTTATGGTATTTCATGTGTTATTATACTTACTGTGTAATAATAAGTAACTTTCCAAAAATAGCAGGTTTCCTAAAATTGAAAGTTTCCAAAAATAGAAAGTTACCAAAAATAGAAAGTTTCCAAAAATAGAAAGTTTCCAAAAATAGAATGTTTCCAAAAATAGAAAGTTTCCAAAAATAGATTTACTGCTTAAAATAGATAAGTTTCTAAAAATAGAAAGTTTCCATAAATAGATTAGCTGCCTTAATTAAATAAGTTTCCATAATTAGAAATAAGCTGGTTAAATAAGCTAAGTAAATAAGCCTAAGTGTTTTCATGATTATATCCTAAGTCATATGATATATTATATAGTTTAATAATTATTTCATGTAATTTAATTAAACTATAGGTTATAATATTTAATTAAAGTATGACATGTTTTTAATTAAATATATTAAATACTTAGGTTAAAATATGTATTATTAAATACTAATAATATAACCTAAGTCATGTTTAATTAATTAATTATATCCATGGTTTTTAAATTAATTAATTAATTATAAGTCTTAATAATATAAATACTTAGGTTAAAAATAATTCATGTTTATTAATAATTAGTTAACCTAAGTCATGTTATTAAATTAATTACATCTTATTAATTTAATTCTTAACATAAGTTTATAACATAAACACTAACATAATCATGATCCAGATCTAAGCCTAAAAACATGCACCGGATATGAAACAACACCGTACCCCGACCCAAATCGGGGTACCCCCTTGCTGCCGTGGGACCCACACGCACCAACCAAGACCAAAAAGGTCTTGGTGGTGGTTGGCTAAAACAAACCGAGCCCCCTTGGGGTCGGTTGTACCTTGCGGCCCAAAAACAACACCCCTTAGATCGACCCTTTTGATTAATTAATGATCAAAACATGTTGGATCTAGGTTTAATTAATGTGTTTTTATAAAAACATCACGTGTTCTTAATTAATAAAAGATTAATTAGAAAGAAAAACAAGTTAAAAAGGTTTTACCGTATTCGTGGATCAAGAGGGTGAAGAACAAACACGAACAACCAATAAATCAACAAGATCCAAGATCAAAATCACCTCCTATGGTGGTTTGTAGGTGGCGGCACAAAGAAGGAGGAGGAGAAGGGTTTTAGGTTTTTCTTAAAATTCTTCTGTAAAGTGATTTGAGTAGTAAAAATTACTTAACCCTTCCTTTTAGTAAAATTGACAATGGGCTTGGCCCATTGTCCTTATTTTGGCCGCGGGTAGGGACTCCCTCGGGGGGTTCCCGTACCTTGTTTCGTGTCTTGTAATTTCGTACACATTTATGTTTAAATATGTTCGTGTTTTAAATGTTCTCGTTACGTAAATACCATACACTTATATATTTAATTACGCTCGTATTAAATATATATACGAAATTAATAATAACTCGTGTTCTAATTACGCTCGTGATTCCGTGATCGTATGTTCGTGATTAATTATTGCTAAATAATTATTACGTGATCGTGCAAATAAAATATTTATCGTGTTCTAACACGTACGTAATACATAAACTCCTAATACATAATCGTAATCATGCTATATTAGGAAAGTTTTTAACTAGTACTGAAATTGTGTATAATGCGGTTCGTTTTTTCTCAGTTCTTGCTAATTGAAAGTCCAACCAATATCGGGTTTTTAACTGTTTTTGGTTGTTAATCTTGTTTGGATATTCTATTTGCTAATTCAACAATGCCTTGCAAAACGGAAAAATATTACCTACTTATATGTAAAACATTTTGCAAATACCAAGTTTTTATTCAAGTAATATTCAAAATGTAAAATTTGAAACTCAAAGGACTAAAATTGTAAATTCTAGGAAAGTAAATGTTTGAAATGTAAATTCTAACAAGTCTAAGGACTGAAAATGTAAATCAGTTAACTACAAGGACCAAATATGTGAAACTTGTAACAAACTAACCAAAATGTAACAAAATCAACAACTTGCTAACTGAATTTAACAAATCTCAAAACTGAAAGGACTAAAATGTTGCAAACCCTAAAAACAATGAAGATTAGCCAAGTTTAGAAACTGCTTAAAACATCAAGGACCAAATTGCAATTTCAGAAACTTTTTAAGCTAAAACGGGCTTGGAAGGAAAATAAGCTCGTTTGAGCTTATTACAGGACCAAAATCAATGAAACAAGTTGCAAAACACTTTAAATCCAAATTAATCTATGTCTGTAAAAGGATTTTTGCTGAAAGTTCAAAATAAGCAAATAAGCACTTCTCAATAAGCCCAAAATAAGCTACAGAACAAACCAAACAAGAACAACTTGATTTTCTTGCCAAAACTGATTAAGCAACTCAAAAGATGAACGAGAAATCAAACTAGAACGAATTTCATCCAGAAATAAGCTAGAAATCTGATTTAAGCTGAAAAGTGCTTATCGTTGACCAGGCGTTGACCAAACTTTTTGTCAAAAAGTTGAAACTTTCAAAAATCATGTAACTCCATATTCTAAGTAGATTTGTGAAGAAAAATGGCCAGGTTAATGAAGAGAATCAAGAGATACAAAATTTCAGTTTCAAGTTACAGAAACATGCCTCAACTCAGCTTTTTATGATTTTGCTTATTTCTATTTGCTTATTGAAAACTGTATAGAATGCTTATAGGTACTGAAACTACATATGTTGGACTACAAATGAAAGTTGGTTTGACAAGATTTCATCAAGTAACCAGTTAAAGCCAAGCAGATGAAATTGAGAACTTTTAAAAGGCAAAAATGACTGAAAATGACCCAAAGCTTTTTATGGCAAATTGCCTGTTTGACCAGTTACTTGACTAGAAACTTACTCAAAACACTTTATTATGACCTTATAACCAGATATGAACATTAATTTGCAAAAACTCAAAGCTTGAAAACCAATTACAAACTAATGCCAAACACTCCTTATCTGAGATTTGAGAAAATTTCCAAAGACTTTTTAATAGCTGGATTAAACTGAATGAAAAGCTTTTTACTACCAAACTTGAGACTTCAAATCAGATGTTATAAGGCTACAAACAAGCACTAAGAACTACAATTACTCAATTAAGGTACAAGAACTGAAAATGACTGAAAACAAGCTATGAATCAACACAAACCAAAATCTATGAGCAGGTAAACAAGAATAAGCTACAAGTAATCAAAGACCAAACAATAAGCAAATCTAAACAGCTTTGATCAAGCAATCAACAAGTTTACACTAGAAAATTTAGCATGCAATTGACTTATTCAGGTGAACCAAAATCAGAATCTTAAAACCTTTTGTAGTAAACCATTGGGAAGAAGAGGAGTGCTTAACTCTCTTACCCTAGTGATAACCACCACCTTATCACTAGATCATCTAATCAATCTTCAAAAACAGCTACTAATCAACAGAAATCATCATCAAAGCTTGAAAACTTCAATAAGGCTAGTTTCTGAACTGGAATCACAACAACAGCAACCAAACTTCTTCAAAGTCAGTTATGATCATTCAATGATCATAACAAACTCAATTCAGCAACTCAATGATCAAACAGGAGCAGAATATGAACAGTAAGATAAGTAGGAGAATTGGCGGGAAAAAGAGAATTCAAATTTTATTCAATGAAAGTTGTTACAAAGCTGTTGAAAAGCTACTAACTAACTAACTAACTCAAGAGTTTGTCAGACTCTTGAGTAGTTAGGGTAAAAAGGAAGGAAAATGAGAGAGAATTGAAAAGTGTGTGTTTTTACAAAATTTAACTACTCCTTTACAAATGAGGACTAGTAGGCTATTTATAGACATGAAGAGGAAGTTTGTTGGGGATGATGACGTGTTGAGACCAATCCCAGGTCTCCACGTGGCATGATTCTGCAAAACTCATCTTCAAGGTATGAACACCAATTGGGGTTTTCTTCTTGAGTGGATCTCATGTTAATTGGTTGATACCATTGTGTTCGTCTCTTCAAAACAAGCATTTTTGGTGTTTACATCTTTTCTTGAAATTGATTGTAGCTCAAATACGATCCTGGAAATGTTTTTGTAGTTTGAAGAAGACACGTGTCACTTTCTGATTGGTTGAATAAGTGTCACACGGATTTCACTGTTAGGATATGGTAATTAATTTTGGCGGCTGCTAGTGGATATTAATTACCCTTAGGTGGCAATCCGTGTGTAACCAATACTAGCTCCTTATTGGCCAAAACTTGTGTCACATGGATCAATTCTAGTAAACTTTCCAACTTTGGCAGTTTCAGCCTTTGTAGTTTGGCAGATTGCATTTAAAGCTTGTAACTTCATTTCTTTGGCACTTTAAGTCCTCCAAACTTCATCTTTGAGCAGAATTGGTCCTTTGACTTTGTTGACTTGATAGTTGACCAATTTTGACTTTGATCTTGACTTTTTACAATATTTGCACTTTAGTCCTTCAACTTTGGCATTTTGTCAAGATAGGTCCTTGTACTTCAAAGTCTTGTCACTTTTGATCCTTCTTTGTCTTTTTCATCCATTTGAGCTTGATTTTTCCTTGTTTGCTTGAAAATGTATCCTTTTACCTACACAAGTGTACACAAACACAAACATACCACATAATACTGTTTTTGCAAGATAATTTGGTATTTTGCTTCATGTTTTAGGGTTATTTGTTTATAAAAGGATATGAGTTTAAGCTCATATCAAATCCCCTACACTTGAACATTGTCATGTCCTCATGCAATATTATATATTAAAGCTCAAATTTACATTCTCCTCATAATTAACCCACCTTGGCCATATGAGATGCATCTACACTACTCTAAACTATATGATGCATGATTTTGACTTTCAATAATGCAATGAACAAAGTACAATTCTATCTATATCTTTTTGATTTTTCTTGAAATGGTTTTGATGGAAATAACTCATAAAGAATTCAATGGCTTAGATTAGGGCTTGGGTACCATGTACATTTATCACCCTCAAGTTTCACTTTCCCCATACCAAGCTTAAAAATGGGATCATTGCATTCGCAAGTAAAAAGTGCATCAACTTATTCATGACAATTAAATGTGGAACCGGTTATTATTTGAGCAAATTGCTTGTGGGCAAATTTGTCATTATTCAAGTGTGAAATATAAGAAGTGTAAAATCTAAAAATAAGGAAGCACAGTTTTAATCCTAAGTAATCCTCTCATCCATTACTTGAAAAACCGCTCATAATTAATACAAGTCCGTTTCAAGAATAATAAGTCATTCGCCTTATGTGTAAAATCCTCATGTCATGCTTTCATAAGTAGCTACACACTTGCTAGGGAAAGAAAAATAAACTCACGCAATAATTTACATCCGCCATCTTTTTGAGACTTTGGATCTTCAACCCCGCAACCCGTCAAGGTAATATTGGATTAGAGCAATCTATTGAATCCCCGCAACCCGTCAAGGTAATATTGGAACTCAATAGTCACTATAATTAGCACCACACTGCCCCTCTTGGGAGTCTTGTATTATTCTTTTTCTTCTTTTTTTTTCTAGCCACTCATTTTTTTCATAAGCCGCTCTTATTTTTCTTTATTCCTCACAAAGAAATTTGAAAAGAATAAAAGGAAAAACACCCGCTAAATATGGAGCATGACATAAGTCTAGTACACATAAAACGTACTAACTTAGAATCTTAAGACGTACTCATATCAACCATGAATGATTAGTCAAAATGCATAAGAGATTACAAACCAATTAAAACCGTAATTGATTATTTATTAACAATTATATACATGCGAAGAAAATAGAGGTCAAGAAGAGAAGGGTTTAGCCACAAGTAATTGCCATGAAGTCTATCTAGCCCTTTTACACTTGCTTAAACTCTATCATTTCCCATTCTCCACAAATTTAAAATCTCAAATAATGAAATTGGTGGATGCTTAGCCTAATTGTCCAATGAAGGACTACATGGTTAAGGATACTAGCTAGAGAGTGCTAAGATAAGCAAACTCGGGTTGAGTCAAAATATCCATGGCGGGCCTAATATGTCAAAGAAATCTAAACTTGTTAAAACCATGTTTTATTATATTTTTTCTTTTTATATATATATTTTTTTTGATGGAACATAAAAGAAGAAATATATACAATGCAAATGTGTTATGCAAAATGATTGATGCAAAAATTATGAATGCATATTTTTGTTGGCCAAAGTAGATCAAAAATTTGAAAAATGTTGAAAAATCAATTTTTCCATGTTATCATGCAAGACAATGACAAGTTCTTAGGTAAGGTCACTTCGATAGAAGGCCCCCCTACACTTAAGCTAAACATTGTCCTCAATGTTTAAGAGCATGGAAGTATAAAAACTTCCCCTACACTTATGACAATGAATAGACTTTGCTTAACCCAAGTTAAGGAAAGGACAACTATTAGTGAAATCATGTTTAAGCACAAGGTGTCAATGAAAAATCACTATAGTAACGAAGTGAACCGGATACAAGGGCCTCCTCCATAAGCTCCAAAGCATGAGATGAGTGAGCAACCCTACAAACAATCATGAAGACAAAAGAAGGTCTCCCCTACACTTATCTCCAAGTCTATACCTTTATTTCTAACCTACAACACTCTAAACCTAGTTATACGATGCTTGAGTTAATGAGTCTCTAGCTCGACTCGTCCCACACTTAAAAGTGTCTAAAACCTATCATGGAGAAGAAAAATTTTGCCCCCTTTTTTTTAAAGAAAAGTCTCCATGATGAGGTAAAACAAGTGTTCATTTATCAAAACTCCATAAATATCCCCCAGGATCAAATACATAATTACCCTCCCACTTATAACACAATTCAACAACTAGTTTCCCAAGCAATGGTGAAAAGAATGAGGTGTAGTTCTCCAAAATGGTTTCCCATATGTTCTTCCCAAGGTGATAGTGTAAAGCTCTCAAATCTTTCACAAGGTTTCCTTTTGTTGCATCAGGTAGATACTGAGATGATTTAGCAAGCTCTATGCCAGGATCAAAAATCCATTCCTTGATGGGAAAACAATTAGTATTGGTTGCCTTAGAAGACTCTTCGTTGTAAATAAAATTGTGAGAGAAAGGTTGTGAAGGCATGGGTAACAACAAGCTCTTGGAAAGAACTATCATGACTTGTTTTCCTTTATCACTTTGAAAAGTTGAAATGGGCAAGGAAAAAGGTGAAGGATCTTCATTTAATAGGGATTCTAAATAGAGTATGTCCCCCTCCTCATCAAGGTAACCAAGAGTATACTCAAAAGATATATCTTCCACTAAAAACTCATCTTCCTCATCCATTATAGAATCCTCCTCATCACCATAAACATCATAGATTGGACTATCAAAAATTGGTGATCCCTCAAAACCAAAGGAAGTATGATCATCAACAAATGGAGAGTCACAAGTAGAAAGCTCATCATCACTATAGTCATCATATGTTGGTGAATCACAAAGAAAAGATTCCTCATCACTTAAGTCCTCATGATTAAGATTATCATTGTGGAAAAGTGGATTGTCATATGGGATTTCACTAAAGTTTAGCTCTTGAGGTTCATGAAAATCCAAGGAGGAAGTAATGGAAGCAATGGTCTCAATATGAGGGAAATCATAGTCTCCACTTGAGCAAGCTTCATAAAAGTACTCATCACAAACTTCATCAAGAAGATCATCTTGTGTTTCCTCCTCGTGCACAACATCAATGTGTTTTACCGCTTCGGGCTCATTAGACTTCTTGGACAACTTCCCCATATTAAACACAACTCTCTCATCTCCTACCCGCATTGTAAGTTCTCCTTCCGCCACATCGATTAAAGTACGACCCGTTCTCAAAAATGGCCTACCAACAATCAAAGGCACTCTAGGATCCATATCATAATCAACCACCACAAAATCCGCGGGAAATGTAAATCTATCAACCCCAACAAAAACATCCTCCGCAATTCCCACTGGATAAGCTATAGTACGGTTGGCCAACTCAAGAGTCATCTTAGTAGGAGTAAGCTCGGGAAGTGAAAGTCTCTTCCAAACCGATAATGGCATAAGATTTATGCTTGCTCCTAAATCCGCTAAAGCCATACAATTTTCCACCCCCGGGAAATTGCAAGGAATCAAAAACCTCCCCGGATCTCCAAGCTTAGTAGGCAACTTCTTAAGCAAAACCGCGGAACAATTTTCATTCAAAGAAGCATTAGGCAAATCCACCAATCTTTCCTTGTTAGAAAGCAAGTCCTTAATCATCTTAGCAAACTTAGGCATATTGGCTAAGGCTTCCGCAAAGGAGATATTGATGTTAAGTTGCTTGAACATCCTCAAAAAGTTAGAAACTTGGATATCATCCTTGTTCTTAAACTTTTCTTTTCTCAATCTTGAGGGATAAGGAAGACTTGGTTTTGGTTGTGGTTGAGTTGTGGATGAAGGATTTTCCTTATTGAGTGCTTCATGAATAGGCCTTGAAATTGGAGAAATGGGAGCATTTTGATGTGGTGAAGTAGAGGTAGAGGGCTTGTCATAAGTAGGAGCACAAGTGGGTTGAACAATAGTAGATTTAGGAGGTGAAGGATCCTTTGTTATTGTTCCACTCCTTGTTGTAATAGCATTGACATTGGCCCGTGGGTTTGTTTGTGTGTTGGAAGGTAAAGCCCCTTGTGGTCTTTGAGTTAATGCCATTAAAACCTTATTCATTTGGTCATTCATTTTCTTCTCCATAGCTTGGAACTTCCTTTCATTCTCTTGATTCATTTTTTGCAAGAGATCCATTGTGTTATAATCTTGTGGCACATAACCTTGAAAACCATGAGGTTGGAAAGGTAAAGGTTGGGCATTAAATCCTTGATTTGGTGGATAAAAGGTATTTGCTTGAGGTTGAAATTGATTTGGTGCCTTGTAGTTATTTCCTTGACAAGGTGGTCTTTGCCCTTGATTCTTTGCTAAAATTGGAGGTGGATTTTGTTGAATTTGGGTGGGTTGTTGGGGTGGGAATCCGGGTGGAGTAAGGTAGTTTTGGGACTTGTAAGAAAGGTTATTTGGATTGATATTTGGCTTGAAGTGTTCACGATGTTCCTCTTGGTAAGCATAGCATTCCCCTTGATACATTTGCACCTTATCACATTGTTCATAAGAATGGGGACCTCCACAAGTAACACAAGAAAGAGTAATGGAATTCACATTATTTGAAGAATTGTTCAATGACATGGTCTTAAAAGTTTGAAGCATTTCTTGTTGTACTTTAAAGTTCCTCTCACTATCTCTATCCATCCTTTGAAAAATCTCTTGTTGAAACTTGAGGAGTTGGTTGTCACAAGGAGTTTGAGAATTGTTTTGGATAACATGAACCCTTTCTTCAAATTGATTGTTTGTTTGAACCATTGCTTTAGTCTCAATGATGTCCAAAGCCTCTTGGTAGGTTTTAAGAAGAATATTCTCCCGCGGAAGCATTGAGTGAATCTTGGTGGTAAGATTTAAGGCCATTATAGAAGAGATTGATTTGGTGAACATGATCCAATCCATGATTAGGGCATCTCCTCAATAACTCACTATACTCTTCCCAAGCATCACTAAAGGATTGACTAGGTTTTTGTTGAAAGCCTATAATTAAAGTCCTCAAAGCCATAGTCTTATGTGGAGGAAAGAACTTTGTTCAAAAACTTAGTGGTGAAACCATCCCATGTGGTGATACTATCGGGTGGTTGGGTGTCTAACCAATGCTTAGCGAGTCCCTCTAGGGAGAATGACACTACCATCAACCTAATCACCTCATGTGGAACTCCATTATGCTTAATGGTATTGCAAAGAGAAAGGAATCTCTTAAGGTGAGCATGAGGATCCTCATTCTTGTTACCAAAGAAAGGTGATTGTGAAACCATAGTGATCATAGATGTATGTAGCTCAAATGTGTTTGCGGGAAAGTCGGGAATCTTAATGGCACTAGCATATCCATGAATATTGGTTTGCATACGTTCCAACAAAGAGCGATTATCAATAGCCATGGCTTCTTGTGGTGGAGGAGTCAAAGCACGATTCTCGTGATCGGCTTGGTGGACGGTGGTAGTCTTACTCTTTCTCTTTTTCTTTCTTTTTTCGGAGGAAGAGGTTGTACACCAATCGGTATTTGTGCACGCCCGCGAGTGAGCATGCAACTCAATACGAGGAATGAGAGAGAAGCTCTCGTGTGACTTTGAAGAGAAATGGATTATCCTCTTCGAGTTTCAATATTAAATATCCACAAGAAAATAACAATATACGTATATACTACTTGGGTGCAAGACCCTCAATGAAGCCTTCCTTCTTAGAATACTTACAAGTGAACGGGGGGTTAGGTGGCGCGAAGCACTTAAGTACCTATTGACCCTTAGATGGCATTTTATAGCACATCGCCTTTCTATTCACTTAAATGTTCGTATTCTTCGAATTGTTGCTTATTGAGAGTATTTATCTATTCTTGCTTTATTTTGTTTGATCGATACACGTGTCAAGGACCGGAACGCCCCTCAACACGGTGTATTGCCTCGGCAATACTTATGGAGAATATGTATATTGGTTGTTCTTATACGTATACGTATTTACTTATAATAATATATGGAAAATATTTTTGTATTTATGAGTTTTTTAAGAGAAAATACTATATGTACATAAAAACCGAGAGAATCCAATAATATATATTTTTGGGTGCAATCTCTTAGAAAAAAGATTGCTTTTTAGATTTTTTTAATTTTTTTGGTCAATTCTTTAGGAAAAGAATTGTTTTGTTAATTTTTTAGTTTTTATATATTTTTATATTTTTGATTTTTGATTTGTTTTTGATTTATGATACGTAAAAATAACGTTCACAAAGTGAACGGATCCCAAAAGCCAATGAAAACCGTCAATCGATAGTCTCTCGTAAAGTCAAAGAACCGGCAGCGACGCCATTTAAAATTGTGTATAATGCAGTTCGTTTTTTCTCAGTTCTTGCTAATTGAAAGTCCAACCAATATCGGGTTTTTAACTGTTTTTGGTTGTTAATCTTGTTTGGATATTCTATTTGCTAATTCAACAAAGCCTTGCAAAACGGAAAAATATTACCTACTTATATGTAAAACATTTTGCAAATACCAAGTTTTTATTCAACTTATATTCAAAATGTAAAATTTGAAACTTAAAGGACTAAAATTGTAAATTCTAGGAAAGTAAATGTTTGAAATGTAAATTCTAACAAGTCTAAGGACTGAAAATGTAAATCAGTTAACTGCAAGGACCAAATATGTGAAACTTGTAACAAACTAACCAAAATGTAACAAAATCAACAACTTGCTAACTGAATTTAACAAATCTCAAAACTGAAAGGACTAAAATGTTGCAAATCCTAAAAACAATGAAGATTAGCCAAGTTTAGAAACTGCTTAAAACATCAAGGACCAAATTGCAATTTCAGAAACTTTTTAAGCTAAAACGGGTTTGAAGGAAAATAAGCTCGTTTGAGCTTATTACTGGACCAAAATCAATGAAACCAGTTGCAAAACACTTTAAATCCAAATTAAGCTATGTCTGTAAAAGGATTTTTGCTGAAAGTTCAAATAAGCAAATAAGCACTTCTCAATAAGCCCAAAATAAGCTACAGAACAAACCAAACAAGAACAACTTGATTTTCTTGCCAAAACTGATTAAGCAACTCAAAAGATGAACGGGAAATCAAACTAGAACGAATTTCATCCAGAAATAAGCTAGAAATCTGATTTAAGCTGAAAAGTGCTTATCGTTGACCAGGCGTTGACCAAACTTTTTGTCAAAAAGTTGAAACTTTCAAAAATCATGTAACTCCATATTCTAAGTAGATTTGTGAAGAAAAATGGCCAGGTTAATGAAGAGAATCAAGAGATACAAAATTTCAGTTTCAAGTTACAGAAACATGCCTCAACTCAGCTTTTTATGATTTTGCTTATTTCTATTTGCTTATTGAAAATTGTATAGAATGCTTATAGGTACTGAAACTACATATGTTGGACTACAAATGAAAGTTGGTTTGACAAGATTTCATCAAGTAACCAGTTAAAGCCAAGCAGATGAAATTGAGAACTTTTAAAAGGAAAAAATGACTGAAAATGACCCAAAGCTTTTTATGGCAAATTGCCTGTTTGACCAGTTACTTGACTAGAAACTTACTCAAAACACTTTATTATGACCTTATAACCAGATATGAACATTAATTTGCAAAAACTCAAAGCTTTTAAACCAATTACAAACTAATGCCAAACACTCTTTATCTGAGATTTGAGAAAATTTCCAAAGACTTTTTAATAGCTGGATTAAACTGAATGAAAAGCTTTTTACTACCAAACTTGAGACTTCAAATCAGATGTTATAAGGCTACAAACAAGCACTAAGAACTACAATTACTCAATTAAGGTACAAGAACTGAAAATGACTGAAAACAAGCTATGAATCAACACAAACCAAAATCTATGAGCAGGTAAACAAGAATAAGCTACAAGTAATCAAAGATCAAACAATAAGCAAATCTAAACAGCTTTGATCAAGCAATCAACAAGTTTACACTAGAAAATTTAGCATGCAATTGACTTATTCAGGTGAACCAAAATCAGAATCTTAAAACCTTTTGTAGTAAACCATTGGGAAGAAGAGGAGTGCTGAACTCTCTTACCCTAGTGATAACCACCACCTTATCACTAGATCATCTAATCAATCTTCAAAAACAGCTACTAATCAACAGAAATCATCATCAAAGCTTGAAAACTTCAATAAGGCTAGTTTCTGAACTGGAATCACAACAACAGCTACCAAACTTCTTCAAAGTCAGTTATGATCATTCAATGATCATAACAAACTCAATTCAGCAACTCAATGATCAAACAGGAGCAGAATATGAACAGTAAGATAAGTAGGAGAATTGGCGGGAAAAAGAGAATTCAAATTTTATTCAATGAAAGTTGTTACAAAGCTGTTGAAAAGCTACTAACTAACTAACTAACTCAAGAGTTTGTCAGACTCTTGAGTAGTTAGGGTAAAAAGGAAGGAAAATGAGAGAGAATTGAAAAGTGTGTGTTTTTACAAAATTTAACTACTCCTTTACAAATGAGGACTAGTAGGCTATTTATAGACATGAAGAGGAAGTTTGTTGGGGATGATGACGTGTTGAGACCAATCCCAGGTCTCCACGTGGCATGATTCTGCAAAACTCATCTTCAAGGTATGAACACCAATTGGGGTTTTCTTCTTGAGTGGATCTCATGTTAATTGGTTGATACCATTGTGTTCGTCTCTTCAAAACAAGCATTTTTGGTGTTTACATCTTTTCATGAAATTGATTGTAGCTCAAATACGATCCTGGAAATGTTTTTGTAGTTTGAAGAAGACACGTGTCACTTTCTGATTGGTTGAATAAGTGTCACACGGATTGCACTGTTAGGATATGGTAATTAATTTTGGCGGCTGCTAGTGGATATTAATTACCCTTAGGTGGCAATCCGTGTGTAACCAATACTAGCTCCTTATTGGCCAAAACTTGTGTCACATGGATCAATTCTAGTAAACTTTCCAACTTTGGCAGTTTCAGCCCTTGTAGTTTGGCAGATTGCATTTAAAGCTTGTAACTTCATTTCTTTGGCACTTTAAGTCCTCCAAACTTCATCTTTGAGCAGAATTGGTCCTTTGACTTTGTTGACTTGATAGTTGACCAATATTGACTTTGATCTTGACTTTTTACAATATTTGCACTTTAGTCCTTCAACTTTGGCATTTTGTCAAGATAGGTCCTTGTACTTCAAAGTCTTGTCACTTTTGATCCTTCTTTGTCTTTTTCATCCATTTGAGCTTGATTTTTCCTTGTTTGCTTGAAAATGTATCCTTTTACCTACACAAGTGTACACAAACACAAACATACCACATAATACTGTTTTTGCAAGATAATTTGGTATTTTGCTTCATGTTTTAGGGTTATTTGTTGATAAAAGGATATGAGTTTAAGCTCATATCAAGTACGTACGAACTTAAGGTACTATGTATGGTAAAAGCATGCGGGTTTTACAACTCTTCCCCCCTAAAAAGAATAATTCGTCCCCGAATTATAGATAAAGTAACTGGAAAAGAAGAACATACCCGAATTCAAAATATGAAATGAGGGTAAGAAGTCCGGATAGACTCCTCTGTTTCCCAAGTGGCTTCCCGCTCGGTATGATCCCTCCATAGAATTTTGACGAATGGAATCGTCTTCTTTCTCATGACTCGTTCTTGCCTGTCAAGAACACGTTCGTGTTCTTCTATAAAAGTGAGATCTTCACGAATCTGTTCCAGTGGATACTGAACCATGTGAAGGGGATGATATTGATACCCTCTGAGTAAGGACACATGAAACACATTGTGCACATGCGAAAGCTGCGGAGGTAACGCCAATCGGTAAGATACTTCACCGACTCGTTCAATGATATCAAACGGTCCGATGAAACGAGGACTGAGCTTCCCTTTAATCCCGAAGCGTCTAACACCACGTGCCGGTGAAACCTTAAGGAAGACGTGATCTCCTACGTTAAAGTGTAAATCCCTACGATGCTTGTCGGCGTAACTCTTTTTATGTGACTGTGCCTCCTCAATCTTCTGTCTAGCTACTGCGATCTTCTCGTTTGTCATCTCTATGATTTCTGGTCCTTCGAGTGTTCGCTCGCCAACCTGATCCCAGCAGATTGGGGCGCGACACTTCCTGCCATACAACATCTCAAATGGAGCACACTTGATGCTCGCGTGCCAGCTGTTGTTGTACGCAAACTCCACCAAACAGATGTATTCATCCCAATCACCCGTCCATTCCAACGCACATGACCTCAACATATCTTCCAATGTCTGAATGGTTCGCTCCGACTGTCCGTCCGTTTGAGGATGAAAGGCCGTGCTAAGCTTAAGTTGTGTACCCCAAGCTTTCTGCAGACTTTTCCAAAAGCACGAAGTGAATCGAGGATCTTTGTCTGAGACGATGCTGGATGGTGCACCGTGTAGTCTCATGATCTCTCGTCTGTACGTATCTGCGAGTTTACTTACCGGATCTTCCTTGCGGATCGGTAAGAAATGAGCTGATTTGGTAAGTCGATCAACGATAACCCAAATTGCATCGTGCTTCCTTTTGGTAGGCGGAAGACCGGTAACAAAATCCATGGTGATTTTATCCCACTTCCACTCTGGAATGTCTAACGGTTGAAGGAGACCGCCAGATCGCTGATGCTCGATCTTAACCTGCTGGCAGGTAAGACATTTGGAGACGTAAGTGGCCACATCATGTTTCATACCACTCCACCAAAAGTATTGCTTGATGTCATGGTACATTTTGGTTGAACCAGGATGTATCGAGAATGGGGAGCTATGAGCTTCTGCTAGCAAAGCTTCCCGGAGTTCTTGGTCATCAGGAACACAAAGTCTAGTGCCCTGCCATACGATACCATCTGCATCTACTCTGAATTCTGTCTGCTTCTCCAAATTCTGTATTATCGCCCATATTTCTCCGTCATCCTTCTGAGCTTCCTTGATCTTAGATAGTAACTCGGGTTCTACTCTAAGATTAGCCCAGTAACCGTGCTGTCCACGTACCATGATCTCGATGTCTAGTCGCTCCAAGTCTCTTATGATTTCCTCTTCGATTCTAATGCTGTTGATCATTCCGGACTTCCTGCTAAGGGCATCTGCTACTACATTTGCCTTTCCGGGATGATACTGAAGATTAATGTCATAATCCTTCAACAGCTCTAACCATCTTCTCTGCCTCATGTTCAATTCACGCTGAGTGAAGATATACTTCAAGCTCTTGTGGTCCGTGAAAATGTCACATGATTCTCCATATAAGTAGTGTCTCCATATCTTCAATGCAAACACGACTGCAGCAAGTTCCAGATCGTGCGTGGGGTAATTCTCTTCATAAGGTTTAAGCTGCCGTGAAGCGTACGCGATCACTTTCCCATGTTGCATGAGAACACAACCAAGTCCCTTCCCCGATGCATCGCTGTAGATTTGAAATCCACCCGTACCAGATGGTAGAGTAAGAATAGGTGCAGATACTAGCTTCTGCTTCTGGTCTTCAAAGCTCTTCTCTCGATCTTCAGTCCAGACGAATTTCTCCCCTTTCCGCATCAGTTTGGTCAATGGTAGTGCTAAGCGGGAAAAGTTCTCTACGAACCTACGGTAATAGCCAGCTAAGCCTAAGAAACTGCGGACTTCCGTCGCTGATGTCGGCCTTGGCCACTTAGTGATGGCCTCAACCTTCGTTGGATCCATAGTGATTCCTTCTGCTGGTACAATGTGACCTAAGAATGCCACCTTGTCTAACCAGAACTCACACTTGGAGAATTTAGCATACAGCTGCTTCTGGCGAAGAATCTGTAGTACTGTACGAAGATGGTCTTCGTGTTCCTCCTTGGACTTTGAGAAAATCAGGATGTCATCGATGAAAATAATGACGAATTTGTCCAGAAATTCATGGAAGATTCTGTTCATCAGATCCATGAACACTGCTGGAGCATTTGTCAGGCCAAATGGCATAACTACAAACTCGTAGTGGCCATAACGTGTACGAAAGGCAGTCTTAGCAATATCCTGCTCCTTGACTCGTAACTGATGATAGCCTGACCTAAGATCGATCTTGTAGAAGTGTTTGGCCCCTTAGAGTTGGTCAAACAGATCGTCAATGCGTGGCAGTGGATACCTATTCCGAATAGTAATCTTGTTGAGCTCGCGATAGTCTATGCAAAGACGCATACTGCCGTCCTTCTTCTTAACAAACAAAACCGGTGCGCCCCATGGAGATGCGCTCGGTCGAATAAAACCTCGTTCAAGAAGTTCTTGCAGTTGATCCTTCAGCTCCTTCAGCTCTATGGGAGCCATGCGATAAGGGGCCTTGGAGATTGGTTCAGCTCCTGGAACCAGTTCGATACTGAATTCCACTTCTCGTGCAGGTGGTATGCCCGGAAGTTCTGCTGGAAACACATCTTGGAATTCCGACACTATTGGTTGATCCTGAATCGATGGAGATTCAGCATCCATGTCGTGAACCGTAGCTAGATAACCCTCGCAGCCATGTGACAGTAGTGCACGCGCTTGCAGGGTGGATATGATTTGTACAGACCGTCTGGGTATGAACCCATTATGAATGTACTCTGGTGCATTGACATCACCGAAGATAACTCGATATGAATGGCAGTCTATAGTAGCATGATATTTGGATAGCCAATCCATGCCCAAAATCATGACGAAGTCATTCATGTCCAGCGGAAGTGCGTCGACAGGTCGAACCTTATCATCAAATTCTAGGGGAAGACTCTTGTATACATGGGTGATTAATAAAGAGTCCCTCAAAGGAGTGGAAATAGTAAGCCTATTTTCTAGTGGCAAGGGAGGCATCCTAATGTTCTTAGCATAAGCAATAGAAATAACCGAGTGAGTAGCACCCGTATCGAAAAGAACACATGCAGCGCGACCATACATATACAAGATTCCAGTGATGGTACCTCTAGACTTGTTGGCCTGGTCTCGAGATGTCGTGTAGACACGCCCGGTAGTAGGAGGCGGCTTGGTACCAGCATGTCCCGATGTGCCCTCCATCTCGCCCTTACGGCAATCCTTCATAATATGGCCAGGAAGACCACACTTGAAGCACGCATCAGTATTACGGCGACATGGTCCTGGGTGCCTACGGTGGCAAGTAGAGCAAAGAGGATGAGTGTATCCTCCAGCAGGTGCTCTGGCTGGCTGAGGACCTGATAAAACATTTTACATGAGACATAATAGTTGGGTACAATGAACGAAGCGGATAATCATAAGATTGAGTATCAGTGATAGCTGGACGGCTAGGCTGCGAACCTCTCTGGTTCTGGTCCCTACCGTTTCCATGGTTCCTGGTAGAAGTTTGCTTAAAGTGTCAGAATATGAGTTATAACATAAAACATAAGAAATTTTGTAAGTATTAAGACCTGCTGTTGCTGGATTGCCCGGCGTTGTTACGGTAATTGTCATTACCGCCACGTCTATCCGTAGCAGATCGGTCATTAGTCTGACCGTTTCCTTTGGGCTGATGAGGCTGCTGCTGAGTAGCCGGCTGAGACCGGTCCCCAGTTTTCTGCCTGGAAGATACATTTAAAGAGATGAATAATTGTCATATGGAAGATATACGGATTGATCACCGCTTGAATATGAAGGTTTTACCTCTTGTCGGGTCTTTCAGCTTCCCCGAACTCATCCCTCTCCTGCAGCATCTCCAGTTTCCGTGCTGCATCGGCCACTTGTGCTACAGTATTGAACGTAGCACACACTAGATTGTTTGGGACCGATGTGCGAAGAGCCCATCTAAAGTGATGTGCCTGCTCTTCTGGAGTACCTGCTGCCGCACCAAGGAAACCAGCCAAGCGAAGAAAGCGCTGCATAAACTCATTGCTATTCTCCCCAGCTCTCTGACGGATCCCATGGTACTCTCTCTTGAGTTTGTCCTGCTCAGCCTTGGGAAAGAACTGCTCCATCACCCTGTCCTTGAACTGAGCCCAAGTCAAACCAGCAACCCACTCATCACCACCTTCAGATTGCATCAAAGCTAACCACCAGTTGAGTACATCGCCTTCGAACCGATAGCATGCCAACCTCGCCTTGTATGCGGGGTCACAGCCCATAGCGTTGAAGATCTTCTCAATGTGAGCCAACCAGCTTTCAGCATCGCTGGGGCTATCTGTCTTCTCAAAAGCTCGAGGGCGGAGCTTGTTGAATCTCTCCAGCCATACTGCTAATGTCACTGGAGGAGGAGGAGGAGGTGGCTGATTGTGCTGTTGCTGATTGTTGGTAGCTTGAACTTCAGCACGGATGTCATTCCTCAGTTGAGGAAGCAAGGCTTGCATGGCAGCCTGAATTGCAGCATTGAGCTGCTCCTGTTCGCGTGTGAGAACCATCTGACAGTATAACAATAAACATATGATTAAACAGTTCAAAACATAAAATATAAAATATATACATGAAAAAATTTTATAGTAAAAATTTCACGAGAAAAATTTTATGCAAGAAAATTTTTGTATGAATGCATGATGCAGTTTTATGAAAACTTTGGATGCTCGAGAGTGAACGCCTCTGGTCAGTTCACTCAAAACAAAGGACATATTGAGGGGACGCCTATGCGTTGGTCCCAAATCTAAAAGTTTCGATAAAACACATGCGACTAAATAGGGCCAGTCCTGTACCAACCATTACTTAGTCAAAAATCCTGTAACAATGACATATATATGTATGCTTAAAAATGATGAATGCATGAAAACAACTGTCAGTTCTAGGAAGACCGTAGTGACTACCCACTAATCACAGGTCATATTTGAGAGCCTACAGGTCGAAGCCTTGGCTCTGATACCATAATTGTAACACCCCATTTTGGAAATGGAAATATCACAGTAATTATGGCGTGTCATCAAAGCATACAAGGTAAAATGTCTAAACATTACTTGACCATATAAAGGAAAATAACGGAATCAAACATCGGTAGTCCAAAAGTAAAGCTCATCACACACAAACATAGTATAGTAAGGAATAAGGACGAAACAATGTCCAAAGCATAAGTATCATAAAGAAAAGAAATGCATAATGTAAAAAGGCTAGACAGCTTCCAGTCCATATGCACGTACTCTTAATGTCTACGAGCGTCCCTGAGTACCTGCCGTTTTGGGAACATAGAAAAGGAAAACGGCTGAGCAATACGCTCAGTGCACGGATGTGCAATAAAGCATGAATAGGATAAGCATATAACATAATAACAGCGGAAGAAACTAAGTCCCGAGTAACCTAGTTAAGTCTTAATAAAACTGGTTTTATAGTTTGAAAGTCTTATGTTTATCTTATAAAAACTGTTTGTCATATTTTACCATTAGCCAATATAGGTCATGAATATCCATCGTGCATGAATAATTGGAGGGGTGACCTCATCATGCAAATTAGAGGGGCTGCCTCTAATTTAATATACTGGTTTTATGGGTAGGAGGGATCAGCTCCTTGTAAAGGATGCAAGGCACACACCACATTCACCATGTAATCCTGAATAAAAACGTGTAACTAGGATGCACCCATACGCCCCACATGATAAATATAATAAATGGCCAAAAGCTGAAGGGACGCCACGAGCAATCACTCCGCCGTGGTGAAGTCATAACATCAGTGCCTCTAATGTTATGGTTATGGTACCTCCATATCTAGGTGAAACTCGTCATGCATGTATATGGCTATAGGTAATCATATTTAAACATAAGCAATCAAACTCATACTTATACTACGGGAAAACAGTTGGCTGCATACGGGGAAATCCTAATAAGGAAAGAATGTCCATACTGAAAGGACGGGAATCCGTACCTTATGTCCAGTGAACGAGAACGATGAACTGCGAGAATCCTACTTCCGAAACACTAGTGCTACATAAATACGTACATGAAATAAGTGTCTGCTTACTACATACATAGCTGGTTTTATATCATGTCTTAGCTTATTTTATGTGTTCTTACTATTTACACTGTTTAAAGCCTTAAACTGTGTTAAATCTTATATTCTGTTTAATCTGATTAAGTATTTCTGGTATTTCATGTGTTATTATACTTACTGTGTAATAATAAGTAACTTTCCAAAAATAGCAGGTTTCCTAAAATTGAAAGTTTCCAAAAATAGAAAGTTACCAAAAATAGAAAGTTTCCAAAAATAGAAAGTTTCCAAAAATAGAAAGTTTTCAAAAATAGAAAGTTTTCAAAAATAGAAAGTTTCCAAAAATAGAAAGTTTCAAAAAATAGATTTACTGCTTAAAATAGATAAGTTTCTAAAAATAGAAAGTTTCCATAAATATATTAGCTTCCTTAATTAAATAAGTTTCCATAATTAGAAATAAGCTGGTTAAATAAGCTAAGTAAATAAGCCTAAGTGTTTTCATGATTATATCCTAAGTCATATGATATATTATATAGTTTAATAATTATTTCATGTAATTTAATTAAACTATAGGTTATAATATTTAATTAAAGTATGACATGTTTTTAATTAAATATATTAAATACTTAGGTTAAAATATGTATTATTAAATACTAATATTATAACCTAAGTTATGTTTAATTAATTAATTATATCCATGGTTTTTAAAATAATTAATTAATTATAAGTCTTAATAATATAAATACTTAGGTTAAAAATAATTCATGTTTATTAATAATTAGTTAACCTAAGTCATGTTATTAAATTAATTACATCTTATTAATTTAATTCTTAACATAAGTTTATAACATAAATACTAACATAATCATGATCCGGATCTAAGCCTAAAAACATTCACCGGATATGAAACAACACCGTACCCCGACCCAAATCGGGGTACCCCCTTGCTGCCGTGGGACCCACACGCACCAATCAAGACCAAAAAGGTCTTGGTGGTGGTCGGCTAAAACAAACCGAGCCCACTTGGGGTCGGTTGTACCTTGCGGCCCAAAAACAACACCCCTTAGATCGACCCTTTTGATTAATTAATGATCAAAACATGTTGGATCTAGGTTTAATTAATGTGTTTTTATAAAAACATCACGTGTTCTTAATTAATAAAAGATTAATTAGAAAGAAAAACAAGTTAAAAAGGTTTTATCGTATTCGTGGATCAAGAGGGTGAAGAACAAACACGAACAACCAATAAATCAACAAGATCCAAGATCAAAATCACCTCCTATGGTGGTTTGTAGGTGGCGGCACAAAGAAGGAGGAGGAGAAGGGTTTTAGGTTTTTCTTAAAATTCTTCTGTAAAGTGATTTGAGTAGTAAAAATTACTTAACCCTTCCTTTTAGTAAAATTGACAATGGGCTTGGCCCATTGTCCTTATTTTGGCCGCGGGTAGGGACTCCCTCGGGGGGTTCCCGTACCTCGTTTCGTGTCTTGTAATTTCGTACACATTTATGTTTAAATATGTTCGTGTTTTAAATGTTCTCGTTACGTAAATACCATACACTTATATATTTAATTACGCTCGTATTAAATATATATACGAAATTAATAATAACTTGTGTTCTAATTACGCTCGTGATTCCGTGATCGTATGTTCGTGATTAATTATTGCTAAATAATTATTACGTGATCGTGCAAATAAAATATTTATCGTGTTCTAACACGTACGTAATACATAAACTCCTAATACATAATCGTAATCATGCTATATTAGGAAAGTTTTTAACTAGTACGTACGAACTTAAGGTACTATGTATGGTAAAAGCATGCGAGTTTTACATGAAGTCACCGGTCAGTTGAACAAGTGTGTGTACTTGGTTTTGAACGAGTCTTGTCGTTCCCAAGTGAACTCAGGACCTATCCTCGAGTTCCAACGTACTTTGATCAACGGGATGAGACTGTGTTTCAATTTCTTAACCGTCCTCTCCATGATTTCTACTGGTTCTTCTATGAATTGGAGTTTGTCGTGAAACTAAACTCCTTCTAATGGCATAGCCAATGGTTCTTCAGCATAGCACTTCTTCAGGTTAGACACATGAAAGGTAGAGTGTACCCGACTCAGTTGCTGAGGCAACTCTAAACGATAAGCTACCTCCCTGATCCTGGCTATTACTTTGAAAGGACCGACATAACGTGGATTCATTTTTCCACGTTTACCAAAGCGTAAAACATCCTTCCAAGGTGATACCTTGAGCATGACATTGTCACCTACTTCAAATTCCATAGGTTTACGTTTCCGGTCCGCGTTGCTCTTTTGTCGATCGCGAGCAACATGAATTCTTTGCTTTATGAGAACGATTTTTTCTGTAGTTTCCTGGATTAACTCAGGTCCAGTGAACTGAAATTCACCTACTCCTACCCAACACACAAGTGAACGGCACTTTCAACGATATAGTGCTTCAAAAGGGGCACCCTTAATACTGGCATGATAACTGTTGTTGTAGGAGAATTCCACTTGAGGAATGTGGTCAACCCATCCCTTTCCAAATTCAATCACACATGCTCGTAGCATGTCTTCTAGAGTCTGGATGGTTCGTTCACTTTGACCGTCAGTCTGCGGATGATAAGCGGTTCTCATGTCTAAATTGGTACCCAAGACTCGTTGGAAAGCCTTCTAAAAGTTTGATGTGAACCTACCGTCTCGATCACAGATTATTAAGACTGGTATTCCATGTTTGGTCACTATCCCCTTCAGGTACGTCTTTGCTAGTTTTGCCAGGGAATCATTTTCCCTAATTGGCAGGAAATGAGCGGACTTGGTGAGTCGGTCGACGATTACCTAGATAGTATCGTAACCGTGAGATGACTTTGGGAGTTTGGTGACAAAGTCCATGGTGATGTTGTCCCACTTCCATTTTGGTATCTCGGGTTGTACAAGTAAACCCGATGGTCTCTGGTGTTCAGTTTTGACACGTAAACATGTCAAACACTTCTGAACATAGGTGGCGATATCAGCTTTCATATTTGGCCACCAGTATAATTTCTTCATATCCTGATACATCTTTTCAGATCCAGGATGTATAGAATATTTAGACTTATGAGATTCGTGCATGATCACGTTTCTTAAATCTCCATAGCAAGGTAACCAACTCCTTCCGTGAAGGCATAGGGTTCCATCTGCTCTTGGCTCTAGCTTCTCCTTAGTAAGGTCGGTTCTGAGCATTCCCCCGACGTCTTCCTTCACGAGGTTTTTAGGTAATTGAGCTTGAGTCCGGGCTTCCAAAATCTGTTTGGGTAGATCCAAACTGATTGTCATAACTAATGCCCGAACTCTCATAGGAGGGTCCGTTTCCTTACGACATAAAGCATCATCAACCACGTTTGCTTTACCGGGGTGGTATTTGATCTCGTAGTCGTAGTCACTCAACAGCTCAATCCAACAGCGTTGTCTCATGTTCAGCTCCTTCTGATCCAATATGTGTTGCAAACTTTTGTGGTCAGTATGCAATGTGCACTTCGTTCTGTATAGGTAATGTCTCTAGATTTTGAGAGCAAAAACTACGGATCCAAGTTCTAGATCATGAGTGGTGTATTTCTTCTCATGCTTCTTCGGTTGTCTTGAAGCATAGGCGATCACTTTCATTCTCTGCATCAGTACTGCACCTAAACCTTTGTGCGAAGCATCACAATAAACAATGAAATCATCGTTGCCTTTAGGCAAGGCTAATATAGGTGCACTACACAACTTCTACTTGATCAGCTAAAAGGCTAATTCTTCATTCTCTCCCCAATCAAACTTTATTCCTTTCTGCGTGAGTTTGGTCATTAGTTTGGCTATTTTGGAGAAATCCTCGATAAATCTACGGTAATACCCGGCAAGGCCTAAAAATTGGCGGATCTCTGTCGACGACATAGGTGATACCCAATCTTTGACAAATTGGACCTTTGTTGGATCTACGTGAATACCGTTAGAATCGATGACATGACCGAGGAATTGCACTCTGGAATCCAGAATTCACATTTGGAGAATTTAGCATAGAGTTGTTCCTCCTTGAGTACCTTTAGTAATTGTGCAAGGTGTTCCTTGTGTTCTTGTTCATTCTTGGAATAAATGAGTATATCGTCAATGAAGACTATCACGAATTTATCCACGTAGGGTCTACACACACGATTCATAAGATCCATGAAAATGGTTGGTGCATTGGTCAACCCAAATGGCATAACTTGGAATTCATAATGACCGTAACGGGTTCAGAAAGATGTTTTTGGAATATCTTCCTCCCTGACCCTTAGTTGATGGTATCCAGATCTCAAGTCCATCTTGGAATACACACTTGACCCTTGTAGTTGGTCAAATAGGTCGTCAATGTGAGGAAGCGGATAACGATTCTTTACAGTTAACTTATTTAGTTCTCTTTATTAGATGCACATTCGGAAAGAACCTTCTTTCTTTTTGACAAATAACACAGGAGCTCCCCATGGCGAGGAACTGGGTCGGATAAATCCTTTGTCAGATAGTTCCTGAAGTTGTTCGGCTAGCTCTTTCATTTCTGATGGTGCCAACCGGTATGGAGCTTTAGCTACAGGTGCAGCTCCGGGAATCAAATCGATTTGAAATTCCACTCGTCGGGTTGGTGGTAAGCCTGGCAACTCATCAAGAAAGACTTCGTGAAAATCTCGGACGATAGCTACGTCCTTGATTTGCTTCTTCTCGGGTTTGTCTTCCTCGTCTGTCTGAGAAATATGGGCTAAGAAGATAGGACATCCTCTCAACAAATATTTCTGGGCTTTAGTACAAGAGATAACACTAAGTCTATTGTCAGTAAATTCGGTGTTACCGTCTCCTCACATGATTAAAGTTCCGTTTCCTGATGAAATACGGACTAGTTTTTCATCACAAACAATAACTGCGCGGTATCTTGCTAACCAGTCCATACCAATAATAACATCACAACTACCAAGATTTACGAGAATAAGGTCAATGTTGAATGGATGTTTAGAAAGATTTAAGGTACAACCTATAATAATACTGTCAGCATCTACAGTTTTACCGTCAACTAATTCTACGGAGTAACGGTGATCTAAAATTGTAAGGACGACTTCTAGTACTTTTCTAAATTAAGTGGATATAAGACTTCGGTCTGCTCAAGTATCAAACAAAATAGATGCTTAACGAATGTTTAGTAGGAACGTACCAGTAACGACATTAAAATCGGGGTTGGCTTTTGCATTGCCGACCACGTACACTCTTGACGAAGCTCCTCCACTGTTCTTGTTCTTGTTGGCCAACTTGGGGTAACCTGGTCTCACATGTCCTGGTGCTCCACACTCATAGCATATAACTCCCTTCGTAGGTCTATTGCCATTCCCTCCGGCAGTATTGTGGTTTCCCTACTATCCGTTCCCGTTCCCACGGGCATTGTATCCGCCCCTGTTGTTGTAGTTCCCGGCGTTCTGGTTGGGTCGGACCTGAGTGACAGCATTGACTCGACAGGCTTTGGCAAAATGACCAACTTGTCCACACTTATGGTAGGACTGACATGGGCTATCAACAGTATGATGATAGTTGCATCTTGAGCACAAGGGTTTTGCACCCACATACGGCGTAGTTCCTGCGGTGGTAGCACTGTAAACCTGTCTAGCATTTGGCCTTTTTGGAGGCTGCTGGTGCTGAACACGGAAATTTTCATCTGCCTTCCACTTGTTTTCAGTGTTCCTCTCAGACATGGTACGGACTCTCTTATTGATCAATTCAGTAGCGAACTCAATGGCATTCTCGACAGTAGTGGGTCGAGATGCAAGTACGCTGTCATGAATGGCATCTGGGAGTCCACCAACATACTTTTCAATCTTTTCATCCACCTCAACAAACATCCTGGTACACATTAGAGTCAACTCTTGGAACCTTTGATTGTATGCAATGATGTCATTGTTCTTGAATCTAAGATCCCATAATTCAATCTCAAGCTTCTTCATCTCACACCTTGGACAGTACTTCTCTGTCATCCTCTCTTTCAGATCAGTCCAGTTGAGGGTATAGGCAGCATCGTGTCCAAGAGTGGCAACTACAGAGTTCCACCAAGTAAGAGCACACTCAAGCAACGTGCAGGTGGCAAACTTGACTTTGTTCTCGTCTTCACACAATCTCTGATGCGAAACACAGTCTCCAACCATTCAAACCACTACATCATCTCCACAACACCCTTTCTGCCTTTGTAGTATGAAGGCTTACACTTCAAAAAGTCGGAAGAAGAGCAACCCCTAGTGGTTTGATTATTCATGCGGTTATTGGAGTTTTAGCTATCGTCCATGTTTCTGCTGGCAGCCATCGCAGTTGCGATGCCTTGATTAATCATTTTCCTTAGTTGGGCAGTAGTGACGTTTTGGGTAATGTCGGCATTGTTGGGGTTCGTTCAAGTGATTACCATTTGTCTATAGTTATACACAAAAATGAAATCAATAGTTTAAGGTGTTAGCATAGTTTTATGTATATAAATACACGAAAAGAAATTCATGCATAGACTTCACAACAAATTGGATAACCTGTTAAAAGTTCATAATATAATACAGTATAGAATATAACTAAAGATGATGAGTACATAGCATTTATAGAATAGAAATACGATACAAAATGTACAACCAATCCAAGAGAGAGCACAACCCTCCTGTCTGGGATGGTGGTACACATAATCTAGAGTACATAGTCTACGAATACCTAATCTAAATAGTACAGTATAATGTTACAACTGATAAAAGAACGTAGAAATACATGAGGTCCTATCTCATGATAGCTAGGATGCAACCCAAAAGCTTATCATGATGTACAAAAGATCTAGCACATCTAGTCTACTCGTGTCTGACAGACTCCTCCATGATGATTGGTGTTGCTGGTGGTGATGAGACAGCTGGTGCCTGCATGGCATCCTACATCGAGGTCATGGCAGCTCGGGTCTCCTTGAGAAGTCGAAGTGCCTCTATGAACTGATCTCTGAAGGTCTGGTGAGCTCCTAGAAGATGAGCAGTCTCTGTCGTCAATCCCTGATGACGGACGTCCTGGAGATCGAAGAAGATGGAAAGCGTCTGCTCCATGGACATGAGAGCGGTGTGAGTCTCAGACTGCTGACTCTGCAGGGTGTAGATCTGCTCACGAAGGGACTCATTCTCCTCCAGTAACCACTGTAGAAAATGATAAGTCGTAGACCATGCTCCTCGAGCAGAGTGCGCCTCGGCACTAACAGTCCAGCACAAACGGTCTTGACGCGTCTATAGAGCAGTGTGTCCAAGCTGTCCAGCAGATAGGAGAGTATGAATCTCTGACGGCTGCCTCATACCTCCTCTTACGAGGTGGTAGAGACTCAGGTGTGTAGCCCAAGATTGGGAAAGCTGGTGGTAAAGGTGGTAAAGAGCAGTCGACTGAACCTCCTCCCCAACGGGGGATACAGGTGAAACAGGTGGAGTAGAGATGAGAGCAGCAACGAGTGCGGTGTCACAAGAAGTGTCACTATCGTCTGACTCGCTAGCAGATATCCATCCATGCACGACGGATGTCGGTGATAAAGCATCAGGAGTATCAACAGGTGATGTCATAGTAAATCTGAAAATAATTTTGTTTTAATTGACGTAAGTATAATCTTACTCAAGTTAAAAGTTTTCAGGAAAAATGATTAAATTATGTAATAGTGTCGTTTAACATCGCCAGTTAATGGTTACATTAATACTTATAAGATTAATCAACCGGATGTTAATAATCAATGCACAGTCAGCCACATAAAAATGTATGCTCTACACTCTATATGCTTAACTATTCTAGTCCCGAAAATCCCAAAAGATTTTTAAAGCAGTTATAGTCCAGTTTATATAAAAAATTTATTTTTATATTTATTTTAATTTTTCGTTCTAGTTCTCTATAACTATCGCTTTGATACCATTTCCGTGACACCCCTAAAATGTTCAAATGCAGCGGAAATAATATTTGGGTGTCACGTGACGTGGATCAACAGTAGATAGTATGTAGAGCAACAGATAAAAGATTAGCATTACATTTATTACATGAATAAAAGTGCAAATGTTATTAAAATTGTCTTAAACATTATTCGGCAGTTTGAAATTATTCCCAGTTTATAAAACCCTAGATGAGCTCTATAAATGCAGCCTATCATGATGCTTGATTCCATGCACGTCAATACCTGCTTCAGTTTCCTGAGAAAACATGCTTAGAGAGTCAACATAAAGTTGGTGAATTCATAGGTTTAATAAAATGAGTTTGGACAATAAACATTCACTGAAGTAGTAATGCACATAGCATCAACACTTTAAAGTAATTATATTCCCTATTGCCCGAAACTGATACTTGACATGTTAAGTCCACAACAAATGAGGACCCTTCGCATTAATAAAAATGCAGCCAATATAATGTTCTGACATGTTAAACATATGTTGGTCTGGCCTAGGCACAGTGAGCGCTACTCACCCAGATGGGGATGGTCAATCCCAAATAGATCTATTTATACATTCAGGCAGTTCAACAATTTTAACAGTTTCAGATGTAGGGGTCATGCGGGTTCATCTACAATAGGAAAATGTAATTAAAAGTTTGTCAATATACAAAGTGGGGCCACGAACTCACCTCAGTAGTACACCAATAAGTCACAATAAAATCTGATGTGATGCTCACGATACAGTCAACGACCTAAATAATTATAAGGTCTCAGTAAATGCATAACATAATGTATAAAAATTTCAGAACAAGTCTGTGCATGCTTATACTGGTTTTAAGCATTTTATTACGATATCTGTAATTTAGTTCATCGTTGTACAAGTTATAGAAGTATTTATTTTTAAGTGTAAAATAAATAGTATCGTTTAATTAATTAATTTGTTTAATTAATATTCTCGTACTTATACCATTTATAAAGTAATTTAAATATTTATAAAAGGAAGTTTTATATATATTTAAAGTGAAGAGAAATAAATATAATTAATATATTTATTTTTATAAGTTAACCATATTTAATTTATATAACATATATAAATAACGTTTATAACAATGTATAACATTTTAATTTAATTCAACGTTCCCGTAGTGCATATAATTATTAAATTATAAGTTTGGAAAAATAACGAGTGTTATATTTATTTAAGTTTTACGTTTTTAATATTGGGTATATTTATAAAGTAATTTAAGGTTTGTTATAGTTTATGTAAATTACATTTTAGTCCCTTGATTTATATAATTACCCGTGGTTAATTACCATAATACCCCTAGGGTTTGTAAAAGTTTCAAGTAATTACAAATTTAGTCCCTCCCTAGTTTCATGTGTAACTAGGGCTTGTTAAAGTTCCAAGTATTTTCAATTTTGGTCCTTGTATTATACGGTTATAATTAGGGATAGCAAATGTTTCATAAACGCCCCCTAGGGCACAAAATGAGTTTCGGTATATGCCATAATGGTCCCTAGGGTTTCTAATAGGGCTTGTATAACTTTACTATCTTGGCAATAAAGGTCCCTAGGGCTCCTAATACTTTCGGTAAGTGTGAAAAGGGGACCCTATGTTTCTAACCAAGTTACACAACTACACATAACTTAACAATAATTACAAATGAGTCCTCCTACTAAGATTTACGTCTCAAATGGTATAAAATACCACCCTGAACTCTCGGAAAAATACAAACTAGGTCCTTAGGTTTTAACTTTTGTTTAACTGAGTTTCTAAGCATGTCCAATTAAGTCCCTAAGCTTACTAAATTTACAAAATCAATTTGAAACCTTATATTTACATTTTTAGTCCGAAACTTTATAAAATCATATATTTCACACCAAAAGTTTTATAATATCATTATTTAGTAAAAATAAAGTTTATTTCAAGTATGATTATCCAAGTGGGATTAATGGGCTTAATTCCTATAAGGCTTAAATAGTGGGCTTAATAATCCATTAAGGCAACTAGTTACATTTTTTGTTAGTAACTTAGATCTAGTGATTCTAGGTTTATCTCATTATTACAAAGTTATTCATCACCCTAAAATTTGAGGATAACCTTACGTCTAGAAATAAACATGCATAGGTTTTCATGATTTTTCTAGTTAAGCATGTTCATGAGATTGTAATCATCGTAGTTAACAAGATTTTACATCATACAAGGTGATATATCATTTTAAGCCGCGACCTAAAATGGTCTATGTTTGCTTAGATTTGTTTTTAGGTTTAGTTTTGCTAGTGAGATGCATATATATGTTCAATTGTATGAAAATGAAGTATATAGAAAAGATAGGTTTTATGATACTTACTTGTTTAGATAGTTCTATGAGTTAATAAGTGAATGAGTAGTAACTTGATCTTAGTTTCAACAATGGTGGATACTTGGAACAAAAACCTAGCCGTGACCTTCTATGCTTGTGAGTACACTTGGAGTTATCTTGGAGATCAAGGTTGTTGTAGGAGTGACAATGATTAGTATTTAGGATGAAAGAGACTGGCTTAGTAAATGAAGTAGTAAATGGACTTTGAAGGATTTTGGTTATGGAAGGTATTATAGCCGTGAGTTTGAGAGAGAGTGGTAATGAAATTGCAAGTGTTTTATGTTGTGTGTGTTTGAATCTTGGATATTCAGATATATGTGAAGATTTGGAAAGATCATGTGTATCTATGTAAGGTACTATGTATCTTTGATATATATTTGGTGGATCCTTGGTAGATATGGTGTGATATTTTCAACACATGCCAAAACTAGTAAGTTGTTTCTCTTCATTGTTTGCGTTTGGTCGTGGGTTGTAAGCATGGTGAAGTATAGAAAAGGTAATGGTGTGTGTAAGGCATAGTGTACTTAATAATGGTAACTTGTAAACTTTCATGATTAAGGGTAGTGTATGCATATGTATACACGACACACATATGCATATTGGGTAAAAATGTGTTGATTTGTATCAAGTATTGGGAGTTAATAATAGTCCATGTATCATAGTGTATGTATTTGTTAAGTTTCTAGGTATTTTGGTTAAACCTTTAGATAACTTGGTGAAAGTATATAATGAGTATATCATTATAATTATTTTACTTGAATAAAGTAAATAAATGACAATGTGAAATAATGTACATTGTTTTAAAGTGTTGGGTGTTTATTCATAGTATGAGGTATATGTAAATATATACATATAAATATAAATCCAAGTACTTAATAAATTAAGTAAATAATGTTACAGGTTTATCAAAAGTGTGTACTGAGATGATGAGTCCTTGTTCAATCATGTGGCTAGTCAATTGCCAATGTATTCAATAAAAGACTAAAGGTTCATATACATGTACAAATAAATATGAATTAATAGTGTGACAAAAGTATATGATTATTAATGAGTCATATAAAAGTGGAATTGTATAGATTCCAAAAATAGTGAGTACAACAGTTGGCAAAGTCAATAAGATAAAATCAGAGGTTTTACAGTATTCCACAAGTATATTGTTAAGTTTATATTGAAAACTTTTCTGTAAAGCAACCCGTCCATCATACGGTCCTTGAAGCTAGTCTAAATATATAAAAGAAATGTTTAAGAAATTTGGATTAGAATAATCTGTTAGGTCCTTTAGTTGTAGATCTTTCAGCCTTTTAAGGATGGTGAACGACTTCTGTAATCACAAGTTTGTTCACAGAGAGACTCTAATGAACACAAAGTATTTGTGCGGAATACAAACACTAAGAACAAGAAGAAATAGAATAACTAGACAAATAACTTGATCCTTTCTAATGATTTCTACTATACTGATATGAAAATGAAACTAGTGAAGGTGTGTAAAACCCTTCTGCCAATGGGTTCCTTTTATACTACAAGGAAATCCTAAACTACATTAAACACAAAACGTGTAACAGTTGATATGCATATCCTTTCCTAAGATATCTCATGAATATCCTAATAAACTACTACAAATACTACTATTTGACTTTACTACTAGACTAGGAGCATGTGTTTCTCCTACTACTACTAGGACCAGGAGGAACTACATACCTCCTAGTTCACCTATTACAAACCACCTATTACATAGGTCCTAACAATCCTCCCCTAAAGTTGAATTTAACTAGTTGAGTTCAAGTTTCTTGGTAGATCTTGTAGAAACAACTTGAGGATTGAAAAAACACATCCTTAGCATCAAGAGAACTAGCATCAATGAAAACACAAACTTTACTGCTACTAAGAACTTTGAGAAGCTTCTTGAAAGCTTGGAACATATCTGTACTTGTTGAATCTTCACAGCAACATGATCAGATTTGATAAGCCTTTACCAAGTAGATGCTCGCTCTTGGGCTAGCTAGTCTTTGTGGTGGAATCAAGCATCACTCTAGGAGACCAGAACCCAACCCAACTCTTAGAACGTAAATTAATGATGAGTGGGAGTACCCTGATGAATTTGTACAAACCATCACAGCCGTCAACAGATTTGATTAAAGTCTTTATCAGAAGCCATACTGTGACAATCCGTCAATTTATGGTTGATATTTTATTCTCAATATTTATTTGTAAACATTATTTTAATGTTACAATATGAACTCACTTATTTTTGGGAAGAAATTTGGATTTACGTCTTGGAGTAGCATCGACTACGTCTAAACCGGAGGATTCAACGTTACGTGCTTACGTTTACATACACCGTCTTTGGTGGCAGTCCGACATTTCAGAAAATAGATTTGTCCATGAATATTATTTTGGAGTTTTAAATTTGTGTTGGTTCATAAACTCACAAATTTACGAGAAGAGATTAGGACTTACGATTTTATTTTAACGTCTTTTACGACTAAACCGGAAACCTTAGGATTACGTATTTATGTTTTTGAACTCCGTTTTTGATGAGACAATTTTTATTAGATTCGTTTTGTGCCATTGATTCATAATTTATAAAAACGTTTTTCGTAAAACGACCGGAGGGCACGCAAATCGAGAAAACTAGAATCAAGGAATACCCGTAAACTAGTGAGATGGGACAAAATACATTGTCCCACCCCACTAGCAATATGGGACGGTTTAAGCATTGCCACCACAACACTTTATGTGTCAAAATGGTAGCTTAAGGTTTACACATGTCTTACCAAGCTTACTTTGTAAGCATTACACTTACACAAAACCATAAACCAAAACCATTTCCCTCATTATTCTCACATGCAAAACCACTCCTTTCTCTCTTCTACCCCATTTTGTGCCGTCCATCATCATCAAACAACACCCTTATTTGATCAAAATCAACCACAAATCTCATGTTATTCATATACATGTTGATGCCCTTTTGAAGCCCTATTGATTGGTGCAAGTTATAACATCCAAGGAGGAGTTTCCATGAAGTGTTAGGGCTGATTTTCCACAAGGAGTCTATGAAGAATGGTGGTCTTGAAGATGGTCATGGTTATCCACAAGTTTCTCCATCAAAAACCATGCCCAAATCATAACCTACATCAACTTGGTGGTATAAAGATTGTCCTCCTCATCTTCTTGTTATTTTGATTATGTAAACATGTATTTTATTTCCTATTGTATATTTATATGATGATTATATTATGATAAAAATGTTATGTGGGGATTTGGTGTTGATAAATATGATTAAAAAGGTGAAATACTATAAGAAACAAGGTTAAAATCTTGGTTAAAAGTGATGGCTGTATAAAACAGTAAAGAAATAGGTCATGGACTGATAAAATGATGAAGTAGAATCCATTTACAGTAAGCTATATGTCTTGTACACATGTGAGAGTTGGCCATGCAATGGAATCATGGTAATGAGTGAGATATGATCAAAACAAGTTTAGGGTATAAATCTGAGGTTACTGTTTTGGACGATTTTTAGAAAATATTTGGAAGATGATTCAACAGTTCTATAAAAGTGTTAAATGTAGCAAATATCATGTAGTTTATGTGATAAACATTTGAGCTTCTATCTCCATATAGAACTCAAGATATGGCAGTTTTGGTGAAAGTGAAGATAAAAATCAGATTTTTGGAAATTAAAGAATAATACTATTATATAAGCACTCAAAATTTAATAATATAAAATATAAATGAAAACCCACTAACTTATAAAACTTATTTATATAAATATGTAAAAGGGTAAATGAATGAATAACTTATATAAATGGTAGTGAAATAATACTTATAAGTTATAAAACTATAAACATTGTTTTTACGACTTTTTCGGCTAATACCGTAAAAATTAACGTTTTTGTTAAATAAAACTTAGATGGTTGGACCCGTCTAATGAAAACTTTATAAAACTTATATACTGATATATAGACATGTATAACAAGTAAAAACCGATAAAACCTGAACTATAAGAAATACGGACATTTACGAGGTAATTAAGCATATTGGACTAATAATACAACAAAATGGACTAAAATACTTATGAACTTATTATTGGGCTTAACCCATTTAGGCCCAACTTATAAAGTGTAGATACTGATAATATAAGTATAACAAGGATTAATACAAGTTAAGAACTTATAATAGGCTTATTGAACCTAAAACACGTAAATAGGTAAAACGAGAAAACTAGTATAAAAGTTATCGACACATAACACAAAAATGAGTTAATGAGGATATGTAAACCCACTTGATCATCATATATATATAATCATCATATGTATACATAATTGTTATTTTTATAAAGTCATTGGACATGAGTCTAAGACCGATTATTATTTGTCTAGGTTTCCGTGATTGAAGCACGTACCGTACGTCCGAATTGCCGATAACCCGCCTTCCCACATCAACGTGAGTTCATAGCCTCGCACTCTTTTAAATGTTTTTTTTTATAAATGTTTTATAAACCCGCGAGGGAGATAACATGTTAGCTTTTATAAAATAGGACACCATTTGTCCCGATTGTTTGTTTATTGATTTTGGACCCGAATGATTGAATGACCCGATTGTATGACCCGATAAATGATTAATGGACCCGATAGATGAAATAAAATGGATTATTAAAGTTAGGTTATGTCACTAAAAGTACCATTAGCATGAACTGTGAACTACCGGGAGTTGGTAGACGCTTATGCATTTAATAGTACTATTTGGGGACGATCACCCCAGTTCGCGCCTTGACGGTTGATCCCCGTCGTGCCACATTGATTGGTAAGCGAATTTATGTATGAGAAGATTTCCATAGCGTGACCTTTGTGACGACACGCTACTTTAGATGGGCAAAAATTGGTATCGGGTTAGCTACCCGTTGTTGGTTTAGTAAGGTAACAATGTCATGCGGCTTATAATAATCCAAAACTAATGAAATACTACTAGACGCTCCGAAATTACGATGTATTGCCTGACTAGCAATACAGGGTCATACTATTGATATTATGTTCGTGTTTTGGTTTTCATAACCATATTCATATAACGGTTTTTATTTTCATACAAAGTCATAAGACGTATTGTATGATGTTTTTAACGACAATGATTCGTATAATGGTTTCTAAGGCAAATGCCTATATTATGATTTGATAAAGATTTGTATAAAATGATTTTGGCTATTTTAAGGCCTATTACAAAGATTCGTACAAAATGATTTTCAGTAATATTTTTATACTGATATTACATTGATGGATTTTATTAAACTCTATGAATTCACTCGGCGTTATCGCTGACCTTTTCTTTTAACATATTTTATCTCAGGTACTTGAAGGTAATTCTCGGGAAGACGACAAGAATTCATGGCCCGCACTTAAACAATATTTTTCCATTCAAATACTTTGTAAAACTTTGTATGAAATATAATGACTTGGGACCTATGTAACTTTGATATTTATGGATGGAAATGCTTTATTAATAAACGACGCGATTTTTATGCGTTGTCTATGATGTGAGTAATGTGCTATCCCGTAACACCAACTAGTCTTCCGCTGTATTGAGTTGTATAAATTTGGGGGTGTTACAGTTTGGCATCAGAGCTCTCGTTATAGAGAACGAAAGATTTTTAAAACTAAGGTTTTGAATAGAACTTTTCAAAATCTTTTAACTATAAACATTTTTCAAAAATGTCTAAAAATCTTTTGACTATAACGGTGCCGAAGGATTCCCGAGTTACCGACAAGGCCAGACCGAGATATGTTATTTTAATATATATATAACTTGGATTATATATATATATGATGTAATTTTATTACATGATTGTTTGATGATTATTTCGATATTTATACGAGATATTTATACGAAGTAGATTGTCACAAGAAACCCTAACTCCCCTAGTAAATCAATCGAAGCTATTCTCATAGGAATTCTAGTTATCCTAGATCTAAACCAAGTTGTGGATATTTATGATCCCAACAAATGGTTGATATTCGTAGAAATGTAGATATTAGTTGATTGTGATATTGAAAGAAGAACTGGCGAGATTAAATCTGATATCGATGTCATGAAGATCTTTCCTTATAGAGTGGAGTTTGACAAAACGTTACCACCTAGAAAGATGTCATCTGATTCGTTGTCATCCAATTCTTAAATTGAAATCGAAAGGGGTGAATGTTGCACTTGAGGCTATTATTGGAACCATTACCTAAAAGCCTCATGCCACTAATACCTTTCCGAGAAGTCTAGTTGAATGATCAAGTCATCTCATACTAGTGACTCATTTGATAATTGTTGTTGTAAGAGCTAATAGGATTGGAAATTAAGTGTTGATTCATATTGAGATTGTATTGCCTTTACAAGGCCGGAAAATAAGATTGAAAGTATTGGAGAATGAGGTAGAATATCGCATTGAGTATAAATTGGTTAGAACTTGAATAAAGTAAAATTTAACCTGTATGGAATATGAGATTGTTAAGAAGAAGTCGTTAAGTTCTTTGATTGAATTATAAGGTTTTAATTGATTGTTGATTCGTATTAAGGGTTGTTCCTAGGCCATTGTCCACTAATGAGGATGCCCAGTATCCAACAAATAAATTGAAGAAATCTTCTTCTGAATTGAGACCGATGGATCTTCTGGGACATGTGGAACACCTAATGACTCTTGTAGATTAGTATTCATTGTGGTATCTTTTAAAAATCCCTAACCTAACTGAGACATCAGTTGGTAGGATGAGTTCTGAGAATTGTATGACATAGTGACACGTAATGTGTTACGGTACAATTTGACTTGTTTGTGATTAATGAAAAGACTACCTTTGATTGCTAAATCCTACATGTATCGATGTTATCTATCCTTTATTGCTTCATCCTAATGTTCGCATTAGTGATGCAACTATTGAACAAGTACTCATCTTGATTTGAGTTACGTTGTGAATCATTCTTCGTGAGTGCCATCGAGGTCATGAACATCATGATTATTTGTCTAAAGCTCATTTCCTATCATATTATAGTTAAGTTCTTGGTAAACAACTCTTCATCACTCTTTTGCAGATCACACATTGTTTTCATAAAGTTAAAACGGTATCCTTTGAGAAAATTTAATTTTCATCACTATAAGGATTATTCAAAGTGAGGTTTATAAGTGATTGTTATCGAAATGAAGTTGTTTATAAAACACCTTGGAAAACTTAATTGTTTTCATAACAAGGAAAATATTTGTAAATTTATTCTTGATCCTTATTTAAGAATTAAGCATGAGAATGTTTTTATTATAAACATGATAATAAAATTTTGACGAACTAAGTATTGCATCGTTAATCTTGAAATTGTATATAGTTGTGCGCCTACATAGAATTTGGAATGGACTATGCAAGACTGATTAGTAGTCACCATAAAACTAATGAATAAACACTACATTTTCTTTGAGGATTGTGAAAGATTAAATTTTAATGAGATCTGCAAGAAGTGAAAAATAAGGACATAATGTTAGGGACACCTACATATGTGCCTGTAGCATCTATTCTTCTGAGTCGAATTTACTCATCTGTGGAAATTGTCTTATTTGACACTTGACAAATTCTTTCTTGTCCAATTCTCCCGTAGTGAGATTCTTAGGAAAAGTATTTGATTACCGAGTGTTGATACCCGACTGGATGTATTGACGTTCTTATCATTTCTTTTTATTTGATTTCATTTGAATGACCTGGGTAACGATCCGAGGAGCTTTCGAATGTGTACTCAAATTATGAAAACATGGGATATATTCATATTCGTTAAATGTTTTCGTCTGTATCTAATTTGAAATTCTCTCGCATAGATTATGCGTTGACCTTACTCTTTTAATAGTAGTTATGTCTCCATATATCCTTGAATTTGTGAAGGATTATGAATTATTATTAGTCTTTTGAGAAGTTCACATCTTGTCGACGGCAATAAAACTGGAAGGTTGATAGTGCAAGTGGAATGGATTGATTGATTATGACATGACGACATTGTCTAAATTGATGGGAACTCGAGTAGAATTCCCTAAATGATAAGATGTTGATTATCAAAAGTGATCTAAATAATTCTTGGTGAATGACCATATCCTGCATTTAGACTTGAAATTATATTGTGAATGGTTGTGAATTAGTTATAGACATTGTAATCTAGAAGATCCTAATATGAAATTATTAAAAGATGTTTATGTTATCTGAAACTTTAGGAGGTATTTATTGATGACTTACTTAGACTTTCGCCATTAAGGCAAGTTGAATTTGGTATTGATTATATTCCCGGTGTTGCACCTGTGGCTTGTGCATTACGTCAACACCATCTGAATTAAAGGAATTACCGTACAACTGAAAGAGTTGTCGGAGAAAGATATCATTATACCAAGCCTGTCATCATGAAGAGCTATGGTGTTATCATTCCTTATATTTATAGGTTACTGTGAACTGAGTAAATTGACAATCGAAAACAATATCCATAACTCGAAATGGAAGATTTGTTCGATCATTTACAAGGTTCTAGCGTATGTTTTAAAGATTTGATCCACGGTATGGTTATTATCAACTTCGCGTCCGCGAAGAAGATTATCTATTCCAATCACTACATCCGTTACTTGTAATGAACATTATGAGTTTCACGTGATGTCGTTTGGATTGACTAATGCACATGTAGTATTCATAATTTGGTGAATCTCGTATGTAGGCTGTAATTTGATAAATTCATGCTCGTGATCATTAAGGACCATTTGTTTGTTTATTAGAATAAGAATGAGTTAATTATCATTTATAGATTACCCTGAATTGGCCGAACGATAAAAACCTGTACCTTGAATAATTAACACGTGATTAAAGACTTAATACTTTACATGATTTGACTATGTGATTGAAAGGATAATGGAATATATATTGACTCTTCAAAAAAAATTAAGAGCCCTTTTAAGACTTTGGATTTTACCAAAAAGAATTGGAAATATGTTTTGACAAATGTTTTAACAAAGGATTTTAAGGGATTATTCCCTTATACACAAACCATTTAACTAAACTTCTGTTTAGGGGTAAATGTTTGTGTATACTTCTAGACAACTTAAGAAGAATTGAGGAAACTATATAATTTATGACTTGAAATTTGAAACGACAATTTTTGCTTTTCAACTAAGAAAACTTTGACCAAAATATAAACAAATATTTCTCGAACATTTTCGGATCTTATTAATTATTTTAATTATTTTCGATAAATCAACAAAAATCTTGTTAAATTAAACTCAAATTTATTTTTGAACATTTTTATAATTGGTCGAACTAAGGAAATTTAAAAATTATACGTTTACGATTCATAAAAATTTAATAATTATTATTTAATTAATAGTAATAATTATCGACGCTTTAAACACCGGATTGAGAAAAACAGATAAAAATGATAGATGAGACAAAACTGAAACTTAGAAAAATATGAAGAAAGGTGAACGTAATTACTGACATATTATGTATAAAAGATAAAGAACCAATTAGAATGTATTTCTTAATAATGAATGTGCAAATTTCCGAATAATTTAAAATATAGCCGATGTTTATAAGAAGGATAAAGAATCCATTAGGACGTGTTCCTTAATAATGAAGGTGCAAAATAAATTGCCGAACGATATAAAAATAAACAATGTTTGTAAAAAGGAATAATATAGATTATTAAAGAGGTTCGCGGCTAATGTGAACCATTAAAATAGAGGAGCCAATAGCGTTAAATGTTTTAAAGGCCACTTGTGGTTGCCTAAATATGGAGATTGTGAGATAGAGTTATGTTGGAATTTGTAAGTATAAGTATTCTATTTATGTCATTTATGACTAAAAGTATCTTTGTCTGAAGAAGATGTACTGATGATAAATTATGAAGGCAGATATCGCCTCATACATTAGTAAACGTCTAGCTATTGCAAAGGTCATCATCTGAATTTGATTCGATTTGGGTCATCGTCGACAGACTGATCAAATCTGCTAATATCATTCTCGTTAATGATAGAATCTTGATGAAGAAATATACTCTTTTATTTAAAAGAGTTATGTAAACATAGAGTGCCTGTATCGATCATCTATATATCAAGATCCTCGCTTCGCATCGAATTTCTAGAGATTTGCTCAGAAGTCATTGAGAACGAACCTTGATGAGAGTACTATGTACCACCCCAATCGAAGGGACGAGGTAAAGTAACGATACAAAATACAATAAGTGTTGTTTTATGTTTGAATGATTGACCTTTGGTAATAGACCGTATAATCATTTTCCTTTGGAGAGATTATCATTGATAACCATCGTATTAGGATCGAGATCGAATCTTGTTAAGATTTAGAAATTAGAGCATCTGTAAGCAGGAGTTGAGATAAAGACACCCGACATACACCCACTGTGAGTTAGAAATGTCTTTTAGGCTTAAGGTTTCCTATGATGGCGAACCTATCCTTGCAAAATACTCGACGCACGAGACCTGAAATGATTGTTGAAATTAGGATCTGATTATTGACTGCCGTTAGTGGGCAAGAGGTTATGTGAATATAAAATGTAGATCTTGAAGTACCAAATGGGTAGCGAAGTTATGCCACAATTTTTAACCTTGGAAAAATGAATTCATGATCTGACAAATCATGGAATATAAGTCCCCGTTTTATGGGACCATTGAGATGATGTAAAAGTTGGGATTGAAAGGCATATAAGCTGGATCTACCCTAGGACTTCAAGAACTGCGTGAATTATGTTTCGTAAATCGAACTTGATGGAATATCTATCAAGTGAAAATATGATTGTTCTTAGTAAAGCTTAGATCGGCGAAAAGTTGCATTCATCAGAAACCCGTGAACATCATGGATAGAGAAAGTAAGTCAACATTTAGCCTGATCTTATTCCCGTAGTTATGTTTGATGAAACTCGCGTATTGTAATGAATTGCACTTGTGAGAAAGGACCGAATGTGGAGGAAATACCCACATGGCTGTAACTCTATAAGAAGCGAGTAGTAAGGTAAGATGATCTTTGAGGACAAAGATCCTGTTTAGGGGTAAATGCTGTGACAATCCGTCAATTTATGGTTGATATTTTATTCTCAATATTTATTTGAAAACATTATTTTAATGTTACAATATGAACTCACTTATTTTTGGAAAGAAATTTGGATTTACGTCTTGGAGTAGCATCGACTACGTCTAAACCGGAGGATTCAACGTTACGTGCTTACGTTTACATACACCGTCTTTGGTGGCAGTCCGACATTTCAAAAAATAAATTTGTCCATGAATATTATTTTGGAGTTTTAAATTTGTGTTGGTTCATAAACTCACAAATTTACGAGAAGAGATTAGGACTTACGATTTTATTTTAACGTCTTTTACGACTAAACCGGAAACCTTAGGATTACGTATTTACGTTTTTGAACTCCGTTTTTGATGAGACAATTTTTATTAGATTCGTTTTGTGCCATTGATTCATAATTTATAAAAACGTTTTTCATAAAACAACCCGAGGGCACGCAAATCGAGAAAACTAGAATCGAGGAATACCCGTAAACTAGTGAGATGGGACAAAATACATTGTCCCACCCCACTAGCAATATGGGACGGTTTAAGCATTGCCACCACAACACTTTATGTGTCAAAATGGTAGCTTAAGGTTTACACATGTCTTACCAAGCTTACTTTGTAAGCATTACACTTACACAAAACCATAAACCAAAACCATTTCCCTCATTATTCTCACATACAAAACCACTCCTTTCTCTCTTCTACCCCATTTTGTGCCGTCCATCATCATCAAACAACACCCTTATTTGATCAAAATCAACCACAAATCTCATGTTATTCATATACATATTGATGCCCTTTTGAAGCCCTATTGATTGGTGCAAGTTATAACATCCAAGGAGGAGTTTCCATGAAGTGTTAGGGCTGATTTTCCACAAAGAGTCCATGAAGAATGGTGGTCTTGAAGATGGTCATGGTTATCCACAAGTTTCTCCATCAGAAACCATGCCCAAATCATAACCTACATCAACTTGGTGGTATAAAGATTGTCCTCCTCATCTTCTTGTTATTTTGATTATGTAAACATGTATTTTATTTCCTATTGTATATGTATATGATGATTATATGATGATAAAAATGTTATGTGGGGATTTGGTGTTGATAAATATGATTAAAAAGGTGAAAAACTATAAGAAACAAGGTTAAAATCTTGGTTAAAAGTGATGGCTGTATAAAACAGTAAAGAAATAGGTCATGGACTGATAAAATTATGAAGTAGAATCCATTTACAGTAAGCTATATGTCTTGTACACATGTGAGAGTTGGCCATGCAATGGAATCATTGTAATGAGTGAGATATGATCAAACCAAGTTTAGGGTATAAATCTGAGGTTACTGTTTTGGACGGTTTTTAGAAAATATTTAGAAGATGATTCAATAGTAGCTATAGAAGAGTTAAATGTAGCACATATCATTTAGTTTATGTGATAAAAATTTGAGCTTCTATCTCCACATAGAACTCAAGATATGGCAGTTTTGGTGAAATTGAAGATAAAAATCAGATTTTTGGAAATTAAAGAATAATACTATTATATAAGCACTCAAAATTTAATAATATAAAATATAAATGAAAACCCACTAACTTATAAAACTTATTTATATAAATATGTAAAAGGGTAAATGAATGAATAACTTATATAAATGGTAGTGAAATAATACTTATAAGTTATAAAACTATAAACATTGTTTTTACGACTTTTTCGGCTAATACCGTAAAAATTAACGTTTTTATTAAACAAAACTTAGATGGTTGGACCCGTCTAATGAAAACTTTATAAAACTTATATACTGATATATAGACATGTATAACAAGTAAAAACCGATAAAACCTGAACTATAAGAAATACGGACATTTACGAGCTAATTAAGCATATTGGACTAATAATACAACCAAAATGGACTAAAATACTTATGAACTTATTATTGGGCTTAACCCATTTAGGCCCAACTTATAAAGTGTAGATACTGATAATATAAGTATAAAAAGGATTAATACAAGTTAAGAACTTATAATAGGATTATTGAACCTAAAACACGTAAATAGGTAAAATGAGAAAACTAGTATAAAAGTTATCGACACATAACACAAAAATGAGTTAATGAGGATATGTAAACCCACTTGATCATCATATATATATAATCATCATATGTATACATAATTGTTATTTTTATAAAGTCATTGGACATGAGTCTAAGACCGATTATTATTTGTCTAGGTTTCCGTGATTGAAGCACGTATCGTACGTCCGAATTGCCGATAACCCGCCTTCCCACATCAACGTGAGTTCATAGCCTCACACTCTTTTAAATGTTTTTTTTATAAATGTTTTATAAACCCGCGAGGGAGATAACATGTTAGCTTTTATAAAATAGGACACCATTTGTCCCGATTGTTTGTTTATTGATTTTGGACCCGAATGATTGAATGACCCGATTGTATGACCCGATAAATGATTAATGGACCCGATAGATGAAATAAAATGGATTATTAAAGTTAGGTTATGTCACTAAAAGTCCCATTAGCATGAATTGTGAACTACCGGGAGTTGGTAGACGCTTATGTATTTAATAGTACTATTTGGGGACGATCACCCCAGTTCGCGCCTTGACGGTTGATCACCGTCGTGCCACATTGATTGGTAAGCGAATTTATGTATGAGAAGATTTCCATAGCGTGACCTTTGTGATGACACGCTACTTTAGATGGGCAAAAATTGGTATCGGGTTAGCTACCCGTTGTTGGTTTAGTAAGGTAACAATGTCATGCGGCTTATAATAATCCAAAACTAATGAAATACTACTAGACGCTCCGAAATTACGATGTATTGCCTGACTAGCAATACAGGGTCATACTATTGATATTATGTTCGTGTTTTGGTTTTCATAACCATATTCATATAATGGTTTTTATTTTCATACAAAGTCATAAGACGTATTGTATGGTGTTTTTAACGACAATGATTCGTATAATGGTTTCTAAGGCAAATGCCTATATTATGATTTGATAAATATTTGTATAAAATGATTTTGGCTATTTTAAGGCCTATTACAAAGATTCGTACAAAATGATTTTCAGTAATATTTTTATACTGATATTACATTGATGGATTTTATTAAACTCTATGAATTCACTCGGCGTTATCGCTGACCTTTTCTTTTAACATATTTTATCTCAGGTACTTGAAGGTAATTCTCGGGAAGACGACAAGAATTCATGGCCCGCACTTAAACAATATTTTTCCATTCAAATACTTTGTAAAACTTTGTATGAAATATAATGACTTGGGACCTATGTAACTTTGATATTTATGAATAGAAATGCTTTATTAATAAACGACGCGATTTTTATGCGTTGTCTATGATGTGAGTAATGTGCTATCCCGTAACACCAACTAGTCTTCCGCTGTATTGAGTTGTATAAATTTGGGGGTGTTACACATACCCTCCTGGACTAGCCAACTCTTAGCAATAAATCATCGGTGAGCTGAAAACCCCATAGCTTTGAGCAGGCCATTACAGCTATCAACGGATTTGATGTATGTCTTTACCAAGAGCCGTACCCCCCTCGACTAGCCACTCTTCAGTTTAGGACCAAGGGGAATGAAGACCATCCAATTTTTGGTAAACTGGAAACCATCAACGGAGTTGATAATCACACCAGAGTTGTACCCTCATGGTGAATCAACTCTTTCTTTTTTGTGAGACATGGTGAGTTGAACACCATTTGTTGTGTGGAAGGATTCCAACACTAGAAGTACAATCCAAAATAGCCCAAGTGTGAAAAGTTTCCATAATGGAAAAGTATAAGCAGATATTATATTATTTACATGCTTTTAATTTCCTAGTGTATGTATCAAGTATAAGCAGATATTATATAAAAGAATTGTTTTTGCTTTTGTTTTTTTAAAGAATGAGTTTGTTAGTCACCAATAACTATACACATTGGTTAAAAGAATGGAAAATAGATCAAAAGTATAGGACAAGCATACCAGATACACTAACCAGAAGCTGCAATCTTGTCTGCAAGAAGCCGTGCTTGAATCGATTCAACCAATGTTGTGGCCATAGCAGACTCATTACCAGAAGGAGCATTAGACACCACCAGGTGACACTCCAGCTTAGATTCCATAGTGACAATTGTAAGAGGATACTCCTTATCCACAAGCATAAACACCCTTGCACTAGATTCTAACTCCAACACATGCACTACACACCCGACATACAACTTCCACCTTGTAATGACCCATCGGGGTTGATACTTCCATACCCTAGCACTAGGAGTACTAGGTGGACAATCCAACAACACCTTCAAGTCTCCTCAAAGGACCAAACCAGGCCATGTAGCAGGAGTGGAAGGGACAGCAGCAACAACCAATCTATAAAGAACCATAAGATCCTGACAATCCACCTAAGATAATATACTTCGCATCCCAGCGAAATATTTATGGTGGCAGTCACTAGTCCGAATCATATGGGTAAAAGTTCCAACAATAATAGGGGGTGGTTGAATTTCACATAATACGACCACAACCAAGAGGGATATCGTCATCGCTATCAGAAGCGGCATCTATCAAATTTACATGGTCCCTTTTTTCCCAAGGAACAACCTTACCACGACGAGCCTTGTTCTTGTGAATCGACCCGCGAGGCTCAGTTGTAGAAGGAGATGGCTCCTCATTAACCTTGGCAATAGTGGCAGTAGCACCAAGTGGAGTAGAAGCAGCACCAGAATGAGAAGTCTAAACATCATCCTGAGAAGTCAAATCAACAAGCATGTGAGTGGTAGCAGCCTCATCAAAAGTAGGTGTAGAGGTTGGTGCAGGAATGGGTGAAGTAGTAGGATCAAAAACAGAAGTAATGGCAGCTTCAACATTGGAAGAATGAGATGCAACAACAGGTGGAGAGGGACTAGGTGGAACAACAGAAGTACCTTCATCAACAACTGGGGTAGCAGAAGTACCCTCATCATGTGCACTGGAGGAATGTGTTGGGGCGACCTTAGGAGTGGGGGTTGTAGCAGCAGGACCAGGTGGGTGGCATGTGGCATTAGCAGGCATTCTCACATCCTTTTGATTCAGTTGAATCATTTTGTTGTACAAAACCTTAAGCTCATCATCAGACAGCCGCTTAACCCGCTTCATAGGCCATCCATAAGTGAAATAAGCTCCGAATTGATTCTTCACATACTGTTGCATAATCTTCTACTGTTCAGCATGGGAGAGTGGTCTGTTATGGCAAATTTCACGATGTTGAGCAGCCAAATCTTCCCTCTGCCTTTGAACTAAAGAAACAACCCTGCGAGCACAATTCCCTTGATTCACTCCCTCACCCAAAATGTACGAGAACAAATGTAACACCCCATTTTGGTAAATGGAATGTCATGCGTGATTATGGCGTGTCATCAAAGCATGCAAGCTAATATGTAGTAAAACATACATGACCATAGGGAAAACTGGAATCAAACACTGGTTCCCAAACATAAGCCCAAAACATAATAAAGTAAATGAACTAGGAAAGACTAAACAAGCATAAGCATATGGGGAAAAGGAGAAGAAGTCTATGGCAGCTTCCATCCTATGCACTTCCTCCAAATGCTCGAGTCCGTCCTTAGGTACTTGCCGTTTTGGGACATGGAAAAGAAAGTAACGACTGAGCATAACGCTCAGTGCATGGATATATGATATAGTATGAATGGCTGATAACAGGGATTCACCATGAACACGATTTCGATCTGGAGGTCGAGGAGGGTGATATAGATGTTTAGCCATGGTTAGTGAGAAAAATAGAGAGAGTTGCTCTAATAAATGTGCTTTATTAGAGAGAGAAAAGTAAAGAAAGAAATGAACAACCTCACCCCTCCATGGAAGTATGGAGGGGTATATATATCACGGGACTTGGACTATTACATATGATAATATTAGTCCTTGCAAGTCCCGGCTATGAAACTAATGTAATTCTGTTAGTCGCACACATTTTAAGGCTAACAATCTTCCCCCAATGTGGAGACATACAGAATTACTTACCATGTTCCTAACAAATGCAAATACAACAAAAATATGACAGTATTAAGTTTGCTTCCAATGCTGAGGATCACGTCGTTGTCTTCAAGTCTTCTAGAAAAACTTATACCCCAGTTTGAATCCTCTTTGTCTTTGCTTATTGAGGAACCATTTTTTTTAGGAACCATTGTATCATGTATGAACTGGATTAACTTCCGCCCAATTCATACACATGTCTTGAAAAGCTTTCTTCATAAACTTCTTTTTGACGAAGCTTCTGAATCAGCTTCCCCCCAAACCAATATCCCTGTCTTGAGCAGAATCTGTAGCTTGAGCAATCTTCTATTTTTGACATTTAAAGTACACAGCGGAATTCTGTAGAAGAAGAAGCAAACCACACCAAGTAACTGCTAACTTGACAATTTTGGTCTTCATGATTATGTGTTTGGGGGAACATGTAAGAAATCAGCAAGAAATCTTCTCACGCTTTTAGAATACTTCCCCCTGGAAGTTGAACTAAGTACTCCAAAGTACACGTTCTTCCCCCATGATGGTGACGAACTCTCGAAAGCATCATCTGACGTGTACGGTCAAAATCGAGAGATGTTCTTGTCGAAAGTATGATGGTGACGAACACTCGGTAGCGTTCTTGTCAAAAGTATGGTGGTTAAGAACACTCGGTAGTGCTCTTGTCAAAAGTATGGTGGTTAAGAACACTCGGTTGCGTTCTTGTCAAAAGTATGGTGGCTAAGAACACTCGGTAGCATCATCTGACAAGTACAATCAGAATCGTGAGATGTTCGTGTCTGGAGCAGAAATCTTTGTTGACGTTCTATAGCTCAAGTTGCTCGTGAGAATTGTTTGCTGATCACATCTCTACTCTTGTACTCTCTGGCTAAACTTACTAATCTCGTATTCTTTCGGCTATCGGTAGTGACCACTGGTGAAGTAAATCTGGTATTCCAAACTTGAAACTAAAGTACAATCCCCCAAATTTGTTAATTACGCTTAGCACTTGTGTTGATTGACGAACGGTGCAGAGAAACGTCTCTTAGAATGTTATACATAAAGAGAGAGGTATAAGATGAAGAACACCTCTTGAAGTATCCACAACTCCCGGTGAGTGTTACACTGAGCACTACAACATAACTCCTTAAGTGATAGTTGTCCATGTCGTCGACCATCTACCCCTTGATAGTGGAAACTAGATAAATCAAGTCTCAATCATAAATGCTGAAGCGAATCTTCAATCCATAGAATGGGGTGAAAGAGGCTCGATGATGAATTGAGTAGACGCCTTCGTGATATTCCACTTCAACTTCAAATAATAATTATTAAATCCACTTCGTAATCACTTGACATTACTTTGCCCGAATACTAGCCGTTTTGACAATTTCAGTGAATCTTAAAGGATCGTTTTGGTGTTTGTTTGTTTTTGTCGTGTTTGATGTGTGTGTTTGTTGAATATCATTAACTTAAAAACCAACGATGACTAGAGAATGAGAAGCCGTCAACGTAGTCTAGTTAACTATACTTTGAAGCCCAAATTAGTCATATACCCAATGTGGTCTAGTTAACTATACAGATTAGGGTTTTAAAACGAGGGTTTTCTTCATCGGAATTAATACACATGCAATACTAACCCAGTCCAAGTATTATATATCAACCCAATCAGCACCTTTAACAATTTTCGGCTCAAATATGTATCATAACCAAAACCAATAGCAAATATCTTCAAAAACTCAAAACAAATTATAATTCTCAGCCAGCAACATTTCATATTATGGCCTAGTAAGGAAAACTATGATCCGGTCCAGTTATTTGAGCATTTAGTCACCTATCATATATGTTACTTGTGCCATTAGTAAACATCGAGCCCAAAACCATTGCCAAAAAGTTACACCTATTTTTTTATGGTATAAAAGAGCCACAAATCCCACTCAACCCTAAAACTGCTCATAATAATATGCAGCCACACACAAACTTAGAAACCATCGCCTCTGTGTTGACTCTCTCAAACTGATAACGTCTCAATATCCATCCTCATCTCAACTCCATAGACCAAAATCATCAGTTAAACCCACTTCATAGCATATGAATTCCATGAAACAATCTCACAAATTCACAACTTCCCCATCATGAATCGACCATCTTATCACATCATTCCATCTTATCTCATCATCCTAACCCACGAATCCATATATCATTAATCATAACAAAAATCAAACGAATCTCGTATCATCAAATAAAATACCCATTATTAATTTCGATTGAAGCACATGACATCAAGGTCTCTAAGTAGAGATCTCAGGTAGGTATCAAAGATATTCGATTAAGTTGTGTAATAATACAAGAATCAGATTAAGAACAAAGTAAGTTTGTTTATGTTCTAATCTTTTGTGATTCGAATATCAATGATAGGCTAGAGGCTTTCAACAGATCAATGATGAGATCAAATTCATGGGTTTAGATCTTAAAAAGATCTTGGCATGCATGTCTATTTCACGAAATTGAATCTGAGATCTTTTAATTTTCTGTTTGTTTTGAGTCTAGTAGGGTTTAGGTGACGATGGGTTAGTGTAGGATAGAGTAGGTGTTGATGGGAGTTAAAAGGCTGGTGTTTGATGTTATTCTCGACTCACTGAGTTGACCCGGTCAGCTCGATAATTACCGAGTTTACTCGCTGAGTGATGTAGGAGAGTTTTGGTATAAGATGGTTGGAGTCATCGGAATGTTTTCAGAACCATCGGAATATAAATACTGAATCCATCGGAATATGAATACAGAATCCATTGGAATGAGAATACAGAATCCATCGAAATAATCCATCGAAAAATTCCATCGGAATAATCCATCCGAATAATCCATCGGAATAATCCATCGGAATAAGCGCAACTGAAAAGCCATCGGAATAACCATCGGAAAGTATAAACCCTTTTCTGATGGATTTCAGTCGGAATGTATAAACATTCCGATGGAATAGTACATTCCGATAGTTTATTCCGATAGAACATTCTGACAGTTTATTCCGATAGAACATTCCGACGGGTATTCCGATAGTACATTCCGACAGTATTCCGATAGTACATTCCGACAGGTATTCCGATGGACATTCAGACATGTATTTCGATGGACATTCTGATGGATATTTTGTTTGACTACTTTTCAGAATTAGCCATTATCTAGACTAGTCCCGGAATATAGTTTACACGAAGATACAAAAAATAGTTTTTTGGCGGGAAAACCATAGTAAAATTTATTTTTGCTAGACCATTCTTAGGCCATTTAAGCTTCGATTTCAAATTTTGGCAATGCGAAAAATTTTTCGACCAAAAATTCAAATTTTCGGACCAAAATTCAAATTTTTAGGCCAACTTTCAAAAAATTTAGGTTTTATTTTTCATTAAAAATTTCATTTTTCTAAATTTTTCCTACTAGTTATTGGCTATTTCTAACTCGATTTCAAAATTTGGTGATTCAAAATTTTTTCGGTTTACCGTTTTAGTCGGACTGTGGAATTTATTGTCGGACTGTGAAAAAATCAGAATTTTCGGAGGTTCAACCACGATCGAATCACAACACATCTACTAAGATCCATAATCCATTCACAATCATTGACAATGTCCAACAACAGCTTGAATTCAGACACAAACAATCATGCAATCAAGTACAAGATGATGAAAGCTAAAGAGCGATGTTTGGAACATTTCAAGCAACTTCAGTCACACCTTCAGACTCTTTCAAATGAACTCATCAAAAGAACTAATATGGAATTCGAATACAACCAGCTATTCATCCTACTACTTGGTCAAGAGGTTGGAACATTCAACAGCGCGCTCATGAATCAACTTCACATGGCAGCGTTTTAGTTCTATACAACCAGTTTCAGCAATACCTTGAGTCAAAGGACAAGTCATTCTATCTTTACAATTTCAAAGAGAAACACCGTCATCACATGAGTAATGTCAAAAAGACCATTACTGAAAGAACACGTCATAAACGACAATTTGAAAGAAGGGTGCATAAAAGACTGATGCACTTACCACAAATTCAACAAATCACGTAAAAAGGGTAAAAATAGTATAGCTGTGTAACCGTAAAACAAGTTGCAATTACCACAAGTAAAGCAAGAAGTACAAGTTTTAAATGCACAATAGTAAAAATGATCAAAATGTAAAGTAAGTAAAAGTACATGGACCAAAAGTGTAAATTCAGAAAGTAAAAGGGCTAGAAATGTAAAATGTAAAAAATTATAACAACAAACTAACAACTTTTCAAAACTGCCAAACAGAATTGTAACAAACTCAAAATAAAAGGACTTCAAATTGCAAACCCTAAAAAGTTCAATTAACAAAGCTGATTATCAAAATCTGAAAGTCTAGGGACTGTTTTGCAATTAAACAAAGACTTCTGTTAAAAACAGGCTAACACACTTCAATAAGCTCGTTTGAGCTTATTTCTTGACTAAATCAGCTCTAACTTTTTGCAAACGACTTAAAATCCAATTTAAGCTAGGTGTTTAAAAGGAATTAAGCTGAAAATGTCTAGAACTCAAGAAAGCTTATCTCAATAAGCTCAAAATAAGCTATAGGTTGAATGAGACTTCCACACTTGGATTTTTTTACTAAAACTCATTAAGCTACTTATGACAAGACTGGAATGTCAAAAAGTTTGGAAAATGGTCCAGCCAATAAGTTGGAATCTCTAAATAAGCACAAAGTGCTTATGGTTGACTTTCGTTGACCAAGAATTTCCAAAAAGCTGAATTTCTCAAAAATGTCTTAAAACATGTTTGTACACAGGATTATGAAAGAAAATTGCTAATTTTATGAAGTAGAAATGTGGGAAATGGTTAAGCAGATTAGTATTATCACAGAGAAATGCAAATGCTCAACAACTTATTATTAAGCTGATTTCTTGCTCAAATCTTGAAACTGTATTGTCTCACTTAGTGATTCTGAAAGCTCATATATTCAACTATAATTGGGACCAAAAATCAGCTTTTAATATTTCCTAACAAAGATTTGTCAAGTGATTAAAGATTGCCTGTTTTTGCTTGTTAAAACTGACCCAAAGTTTTTCTATACCATTTGCCTTTTTGACAAAAGTTTTGACCACAAAACTTTGTGAAGTGACTAGTAATGATCTATTGAGTATGCATAAGCTCAAATGAACTGATCACAAAAGCTAAGCCACAAAAATAGCTTTGATCCAAACATTAGTTAAAGTCTGATATGAAAACTTTTTTAAAGGCTTTTTGATCAAAAGATCATGAAATCATTAGACTCTTATCTAACCATGTAAAGCAATTGAAATGAACCATTAACTAGCAAAGAACCAGCAATATAACACTAAGGAACTCAAAATGGCTAACTAATGTAGATTTAAGCAAATTCGGACCAAATTTTAAGCTAGAACTGAAATAGGAACTAAGTAATCAGCTAACAACTATCAAATCATATCAATTACACACAATGAACACCAAACCAGTCACAATTCAGTAGTTTAACTAATTATCTAGGAATTAAGCATGGCAGAACAATTTAGTGGAACAAAAACTAGAATTTTGATGCCTTTTAGCTTGAAGCCTCCTTTGATGGAGTAGAGGAGCGTTGAGCTCTCTAAAACTAACACCAATACACCAAATAAAACACCATAACTCATCAAATCATCATCATCATCTACAACTCATCTCCCCTGCATCATTCTGCTATAACTGGAAAAGAACTGGACTAGGATGTCTGAAAACAATCTTCAATCTTCCAAAACACATCAAACAAGGTCTATTGATCTTGTATGATCAATAGAACTCAGTAGTAATAGTGAAGGTAAGATAATGCAGAATTGAGAAGTGAATTGAGATGAAAAGTGAAAATGAAATTTTATTAATGGCGAATGTTTGTTACAAAGTTGTTATAGACTAACTAACTAACTCAAGTGTTTGTCAATACTTGAGATTAGTTGATAACTAAAATGCTAACTGAATTTGATAGAAAAGGATAAGTGTGTGTAATTTCGCACACTAAGTACTATCTACAAATGAAGTACAACTAGTTCTATTTATAGAGTTGAGTTAGGTGTTGGGGAAGATGACTGACGTGTTCCATCCAATCCCCAGCTTCCACGTATACTTGATATCTCATTTAGACTATGTCGTTGAAGAACCCATTTGGGGTTTTTCATTTGAGTGATTTTCAGACTAGTTGGATGGTTGGAGTGTATTCCTCTCTTGATTTTAAGCAAGTTTGATGTTAAACACTTGCTATGAAATTCACTAATTCTTGATATTGATTCTAGGATCTGTATGAAACTTGAATGCCACGTGTGATGTAAATATTGGGTGAAAATAGTTAACACGGATCTTTATCCGAATACTGACTTTTGATTGGTTGAAACATTGAGTAGTGGATGTCACTGTAGAGATTTGGATATTAATTGTTGGCGGCTATGAGTGGCCATGTGGCAGTGTGGTAGCAATCCGTGTGAAGGAATTGAGCTCTTTTCATTGGCTGAAATGTTTATACTTGGATTAATAGCCAAATATCTTTGAGAATAGACAGTTTTGGCCCCTCTTGTTTTTATCTTATAAACTTGAGCTACAATCTTCACCACTTTGTCAATTTTGGTCCTTTAAGCTTCAAACTTGCACAATAATGATCCTTGAACTTGTTGACTTGAAAGTTGAACATGTTTGACTTGATTCTTAACTTTCCCATATTTGCACTTTTAGTCCTTCAACTTTGAAAGTTGTCAAGAAAGGTCCTTTGACTTTGATTGGCTTGTCACTTTTCATCCTCCTTTTGTCTTTTCTTCATAAAAAGGCTTGAATTCCTTGTTTGCTTCATAATTATATCTTTTTACCTACACAAGCACAAACAACAAAACATACCCATAATACTGCTTTTATAAATCAAAATCAGGTATTTTGCTTTGTGTTTTAGGGTGATTTGTGATATAATTGATATGAGATTTCACTCATATCATGATCCTAAGCTCGATGAGCCGGATTTGCTAGCTGCCCTCTCTAAGTCTCATGTGGATGAGCTTTCTCTTTCGACTTGTGATGTTTCCATTCTCGAGGTATCCTCCGATGGACCGCCTCTCGATGAGAATGAGGATTTTAGTGAGGCTTTTGCCTATGACCCGGGAGGAGACTTTGAGGCCCCTATTTTTAGTAGTTCTCTTTCAACTTTTCCATTGTCTAAAAGTAACCCTACCACACCTCCCGGGTTTGATGACCACACGTACTTCAAGTATGTAGTAAGGACTTTTCTTCTTTACAAAACCTATCCTCCGGCCTCGCCCATATTATTTTCCACCAGGAGCGAGGACACCATTTTTTACCTCAGTATATGCACCATCTAAGGACTATGTCCTTAATATACCGGTTGTTTTTGGGCTTTGTGATTTTCATGTAAGACCCGTTGACTTGACCATACCTTGATAATCCCTAGATGATCACATTTATGGGGATTTGAGTCGAGCTCTTGGCTCGGTTATAAAAAAACGAGGTGCCTTGTGGGGGAATTCCCATGCTTATCCTTGTACATATTATCGCTTTCTAATCGTAGTTAATGTGAGGAGACTTGTGCTCTTCTGACCCTTTGTTTCGTGGTTGTTTGTGATTGTGATTATCTAGGAATCATCGTCATCATTAAAGCCTCTCGTGTTCGTTTTACGTATCACTCGAGCTTCAATCGTTTGCTTTAAAGATTATGATATCTGATGATATCCTTTTGTGTTCTAATGTTTATCTTTTAGAATAATTCATAAATGGCTTTAAGATCATTCGTTATACCCTTTCCATGCTCGAGTTTAAGCATTCGACTTTTCATCTCTAGTATGGGGGTGTCTCACCCTTAGACTCGAAACATTGAGGACAATGTTTAGTTTTAGTCTGGGGGTAAATAGATACTTGCTTTGCTTACACCTTCACACAATCCAATTTTTATCGTTTTGTTGCGAATAAGGCAAAATTGGACAAATTTAAAAAAAAATCTTGTTTTTCATTAGTGTTTAAAACACGAATGTAGGTTTTCCGATGGTGAGAATAAGAGTAGTTTTTGACTCGACCGTGCGTGTTGAGCACTTAGATTTGTTCCTTAAATATATTAGGCTAAGTCTCATTAAGTTGAGGACGAAAAATGATAGAGTCAATTATAAGTTACTATGCTAAACGTAGAATACTCGTTTTCTTTCAAAAACTCATGTGTTTTAATTATTTGCTTTTTCTTCCAGCGTTTTAATATATTAAAATTGTTAATAAATATTGTTTTTCGTTTTAATCTCTATTGTTGGTTTTTAACTGTATCTAGTAGTTTCCATGTAATTAAGTATGGAAAACATTTAGGATTCGCCAGCGTCACGGATTTGAAGTACTGGCAAACCGAATAATCAAAAGCTTCCCCAATAATAATTTTTAAGCTCATATCACCAAATTAAGCATTGAAGCTCAAAAAGGACAAAAAAATATATGCCAAATCAAAGTGAATGTCTTAAAACCTCGAAGCTTTAATGATCTAAAATTCATTTCGACGTGAGGATATACATCTTCGGCCATAATAAACACCTCATGGCGAGGTTAAATAAAAGGCAAGGCAAGACCGAAGTCATATTAAAAGCTCCATGGCGGAGTTGAATAAAAGATAGAGGTAAACCAAATATAATAAAGCCCATCCGTTAGGGGGCATATAAAAGTCTTGGTAATAAGTCAAATATTTAAATTCGTTGTAAAACCATGTTTATCGAATCTTACTTGTTAACTTAATGTTTTGACATCGTTATCTATTAGGAAAGGTTATTAATTCAATGATTTTGCTTACACCATTACGACTCTCTTTTTGGACCTAAATCACTATTCACGCATAAGTAAAAAATGTATCCTCTTGATCATTTAAGACAAAAATAAAATATAAGAGATACACCTTAGGAATAAGGGAGTCTAAGTACATGATCAAAGCATATGAGTAGTGTTAGCATTACTAACTTATAATAACAATGATCTCTTTCACGATTAGCATGGAATTAAGTAAAAATGAAGGACGACAAAATTATTTCTATGAAGCATTCACGTGTTCTTATTCTTTGGCCCTAAAAGTCACTTAATCTGATAAAAATAATACATTATTGTCTAAAAACGCATCTAGTAGTTAAGTTAAATTTAAGTTTCAATAAATGTCGAATAAAAACAAATTTTGAAAGTGTTATGATACTTAATTCTATAATTACGTAAGGGCACGACAATGGTTTAGTATGGGGGAGTGATGAGACTCTAATTATACATAGTCTCGCGCCTAAATCGGGCTTAAAATACGGAAAATATCATAAAAACCATGCAAAACCCCTTTTTTTCTTCATTGTGTGTTTGTAGGTTCGAAAATCGTGAAATGGCCAAAAGAATACAAGAATCAAGCAAAAACGAACATGGGAAACAAAGCCCTACAAGTGAACCGGACCCGAGTGTTGATTTTAGAAAAATACCCTTGAAGATTGAAGAATATACAAGTTTTGTCCCTCAAGTTTGAAGATTTACACTTTATACCTTGTAAATATCTAAATTAAAAGTTTGGTCCCTAAAGTATGAAGACTTGACACAATCAGCCCTTGAAGAATGATCAAGTTACAATACTAGTGCTTATGCAAAGTTATCAAAAAGAAAAGGACTAAATTTGCCTTTACTCCAAAGATATTACAAAGGGAGATCTGTTTACATTTGCCAAGAAAGTGGGGGACCATTTTTGCTAATATTGAAGTATAGGGATCATTTCAGCCAAAACCTAAACCCATATCCACATTTAACCCGACCAAACCCACCAGACTAAACCTAACATGCCAACAAACAAACCATTATCCAACCCATTACCCAATGTTTGACCCGGGTTATTAAAGCTTAGTCAAATAAAGTAAATCCCCAATAAACGCGCTAAACATCCAAACAGTTACCAAAAACGGATTAGACATATTATTTATCCCCCACCCTAATCAAAAACCCTAACACCCAATACCCCATTTAGACAAAGGGATATTTCTTGATCCTTTCCAAATCTTAAATTGCACATCTTTGCAACATCCTCACGTGCTCAAATTGGCCACATCAGCTCGGTGGGACACCCCCCCCCCCACATACCTCCCCTGTACCAAAAACCCTTTCTTTTGGCTTGAAGATAAATTCCATCATATAATTGATGGATGTGATCCATTTGCTTGTCCTCCACACTTAAACAATGGTTATCAATCCACAACAGCTAGCAACATCACTATCATTCAAAAATTGCATGGGGCGTTTTTTACTTCAACTTTCAAATCCAAACCATCGGATCCAAAGAGCATATACTTAGCATTTGAAGATTCTCTAAGGGCAGCATTGGAAATCTACTTAACTAGTGTTTCTCTTCACTTGTAATTCTAGAAATTTCATAGCCTTAGTATAAATAGACTAGTCATTGTAATTTTCTTTTTTTATTCCAGAATTTTGTAAACCCATTTTTAATGAATTATGAAAGTGTTATTGCGGCCTTGCAAACTTTTTGAGTTCCTTTTTAGTTAATTTTTTTTCAATTTCGTCTCAATTTACTTTTTGCAAATTAGTTTAATTTTTATCAAAAGCCTTTATCAAATTATTTTGGTAAAAACTTTTGAGACCCATTAGGATATAGCTTGATCATTTGGGTGTGATTTTGACGAAATATTTTTTGAGTAAAGGGGACTCACTCCGGTAAAATATATTGTATCCCAAAAAAACAATAAGTACAATAGAATGTGACTGAAATACCACTTAACCTCAAGCAAAAACATGAACTACCTCTAATTCATATGACATTCCATATGAATATTAACTAGCTACATAAATCAAAACGCCAATAGGGAAAAACCACCTAATGACACATAGACACAAAAACTAATCCATAATCAGAAAATAAAGACCGAATTTGGCAGGCTCAATAATTGAGTAAACCGAGCCCCTTCCAAGGATTTCTTGAACCGGCATGTAAGCAACTTCAAGCGAACAGTAGCAATGATGGAATCACTAAGCTGATCACACGTCCTCTTTATGGATTTAAACAAACGACCATTACGTTCTTGCTAAATAAAATACGTCGTAGCAGCCAAACATATCTTGGAAACAATGATTCTTGTAGTCTTTCTTCTAGCACATGGGAGAATAAACGCCAATACATGATCAAAAGAAGAGCTTGAGCACCCAAAATCAGCATAAGATCGAACCTTGTCCCAAACCCATTGAGTAATAGACAATTAAAAAATAAAAGATCATGGGAATCTGGTTGACCCTCGTATAACGAACACACTATCTCGAGGCCTTATAGAAGACCAATCCTTGGAAACCAAGAATGGCATCCGACTGTTGCCATGCGTTCGCCAAAAAAGAGTATCAAAAACCCCTTGTTGAATACTTGGAACCTCCATAGCACTAAGAAATGGATATTTATCACGCAAAAACCCCGGCCAGTTCCAATGATCAGTAGCCACAATCTCATTAACCTTCATAGTGAATATCAATCCAGCACGATGGATGTCTCTAGCTGAGATCATATTAACAAACGGGATAATCACACACCATGAAACATGCCACATAGAAACCTTTGAACCATCACCAATATTATATCAAAGAAATTCTCGAATAACAGGTCATAATTGCAATATTTTGTGCCATCCCTATGACATATTACCTCTGCACGGAATTTCCCAAAAGCTATGTCCACGAAGTTTATATTTATGGATCCATTTAACCCAAAGAGACTCCTTATGCGTCAAAAGCCTCCAAAGATGAGATACCATAAGGGCCTTATTAAAAAACTCCAACCGTCGAATACCAAGACCACCCTTATCCTTTGGAAGACACACCACATCCCAGGCCACTTTAGCTTTACCTTTCTTCATACTCCCATGACACCAAAGAAAACCACGCATGATTTGTTCAATATCAAGTAAAACCCTAGACGGAAGAATGAACACCGATGCCCAATATACATGCATAGAGCCAATAACCGATTGAACAAGTTGAAGTCTACCTGCCACTGATAAACTGTTTTTATTCCAATCTTGCACCCTCGACTGCACTCGCTCCACCAGCTCTCGACAATCTCTAATAATAAGGCGAGACGAGACTAGCGGGACTCCAAGGTACTTAACAGGAAGACGGCCCTCTTCAAAAGGGAGCACTTGGAGAATCGAGATTCTAACATGATTAAGGACATTACAAATATAAGCCGCAGTCTTAGGAAGACTAGGGGTAAGACCCGAGACCTCCTTAAATTCATCCAAAGCCTCCTTAATAACCTTAGCCGAACCCAGATCGCTATGCGTAAATAATAATAAATCATCTACGAAACAAAGGTTAATAAGATCCAATCTTGAACAATATCTATGATAATTAATACAATCCGCCTCACGCACTATTTAACAGAAGGGTAAGCACCTCCATAATAAGTGTAAATATAAAAGGGGAATGAGGATAACCTTGCCAGAGACCTCTCTTGCCTTTAAAATAACCATGAAGAGAACCATTTATGCTGATCGAAAAAGAAGTAGTAGTCACACACTCCATAATCCAATTAACTATGCGTTGGTGGAAACCAAAACCAAGAAAAACCACCCGAAGGAAATTCCAATCAACTGTATCATAAACCTTCTAAATATCCACCTTAAACGTACAACGAGGAGTACCACGATCTAAATGATAATTATGCATCAATTCCTGAGTCAATAGAATATCATCCGCAATGCTTCGACCAGGAACAAAAGCCGATTGATTAGGACTCACAAGACTCTTCAAGGTCTCCTTAATGCGATTAGCAATAATTTTACTAATGCATTTAAATAAAACATTGCAACATGATATAGGCCTATAATCATTAACCAGATTAGGCAATTGAACCTTTGGAATAAGGGTAATGATGGTATGGTTAAATTCCCTAAGAAGTTTACCATTTGTAAGAAATTCACGAACCGTCATTGTAACATCATCAACAATTTTATCCTATGATTCTTTAAAAAACGTAGCCGTGTAACCATCAGGACCTGGAGATTTATCATTTCCATTATCAAAGATTTCATGCTTAACTTCCTGATTACTCACATGTCTAATCATATCCAAAGCAACATAATCAGATAGGGTTGTTTGGAATAAATCAGCAGTATTGATGCTCCATGTATCACCAGCTTGACCTAAAAATGTCTCATAATGAGCAATAAAAGCATCATCAGCCTTTTCATTTTCGAACACAATATCATCAATCGAGGTAACCACGTCAATTCGACTACGACTCACCCGGATTTTGACATCCTTGTGAAAGTATCCCGAGTTAGTGTCCCCCTCTTTAAGCCACGCGATTTTAGCTTTTTGTTTTAAGAAACCCTCTTCCATGAGCAATGCCTCATTAAAATCAATAATAACCGACACCTCAACATCACATAAATACACATTTGTAGGGTCACCATCCAAATTAGTTTGAGCAATATCAAGTTCATCACGTAACCGCACAACATTTTCATGAATAGTACCTTTTTTTATCAGAAGTTTCCTTAACGGTTTCTTCAATAGTTTCAGCCGTTGAATAACCCGAAGCACTGAAAAACCGCTGACATGTTGCGAACAACCCTCTATCACCACCTCTTTAAATCGATCACTCCTGGTAAGAATATTAAAAACTTGAAAGGCCAGGGCTTAAGATTATCAAGGGTTGGAATTCTAAGAATCACAGGCGAGTGATCAAACACACGATAAGGCTTAAAAATAGTATGGGCACCCACAAACAAAGAATCAAACATCAAATTTTTCCATAAATCTGTCTGTCTTCCTAAGTAAATGATGAGACTGCTTTTATACATAGTCTCATCGTCAAAAACGGGCTTAAAACGGTTAAAATATCATAAAAAGTGCCATAAATATGCTTGTGTTTGTTCAATATGTATTTTAGGTACGGATATCGAGAAAATGACAAAAGATCACAAGAATCAATGCAAAAAACGAACACGGGAAACGAAGCCGCACAAAGAACTGAACCCGAATCATGATTTTCCAAAGAAGTCCTTGAAGTTTTGAAGATTGGCAAGTTTGGTCCCTCATCTTTTGAAAACTTGACATTTTATACCCTTGTAAAACTTAAATATTGCAGTTGGGTCCCTAAAATGTTGAGACATTACATTATTGGCCCTTGAAGATTACAAGAAATGCATCTCTAGTCCTTATTCAAGATTCATGAGAAGACAAGGACTAATTTGTAATTTGCCCATACTTGTTTGTAAAGGAAAAGTGATAAATGAGCTGCCAAAGTTATATGACAAGATTTTGAGAATACAAGGACTGATATTGCCAGACACCTAAACTCTACCCACCACTCATGAGGTGCCACATCACCCACACCCAGTTTTTATATTAATTAACCCACCCATTACCTCACCCATTGCTTAAACCTGTTTTTATCAAAGGTCAAATGGTCAAATCATGTTTATAAGAGGCAAACACATGACTTTTTACCAAAAAGGATTAAAACATTACCCTGTTAACCTTGAACCCTAGAACTCCATCCAGATTCAATTACCAAAACTACCGAGTAAATCCCAAATTAACTTTAGGGGATTCACTCCATACCCTACACTAAACTCAATCCCATCACCATTTTGGTACCCCCCCCCCCCTTGCTACGTGGCATCCTCACAAGACCCCTGCACTTGTAAACAAAGCCTTGACAGTAATCCAGCATTCACAAAGGATTTTCTTGTTCAACACATATCTTTAAACGACTTGGATGAGCTTTCACACCCTGGCACCTCAACTACAAGCCAAGAAATCACATGGTATGATTCAAAGATCAGCATATTCTGTTTTGGGATTCTAATATCACAAGGGTTTAATAGGAAATTCATAGATTAGGGTTTACCTTCTCTTTGTTTCTAGTATGAAATGTAACCCTGTATATAAAGGGAGTTAGGCATTAGCAGTAGTTTTTTGTTTTTTCTTTCCTTGTTCACATCCTTGTAATGCCCCTTTTTTGAATAAAAGTTGGTTAAGTGTTTTGTGAAGAAAGCAAGTCCCGAATTATTTTCTTGTTCTGATTAAGTTACTGTTATAAGCATTGTTTAGTTTGGTTCTAAGTTTTAAAAAGTTTCTGAAATCCTCACTAGTTATCCTTGCTAAGTACATTGGGCTCAATAGCTTGGGGCACGATACTTATATTTGATCATAATCCCATAAATCTTAATCGAGTTATGGGATAGTGAAGATATAGGTCTTGGGATTAGTAGCTCGTGGTGCTAAAGTCTTGCAAGAGACAAGGTTTACTTTTCCATTTTGCTCTTTGCATAAATCTTGGCTAACCCTCATTGATTCAAAGCCTTCAAACTTTGATCCTTGAGTTCTGTTTTTTATTTAGCATTGGGAAGCTTGTGCTTTTACAGCTAGAACATAAGCTCGAAATTCGAGGGTACGGATGTGCATCCTTGAGGTTTGCCCTCTTTTCTCTCAGTTGTACTTTTTTCTGAAAATTCTATGCATAACATGATCATTCTGTGTTTGCTCCAATTGATGATATGCTCTTGTTATTGAAGTGTGGTATTTTTGTTTGTATTATCTTGTTTAAGTAATTTTGTGATTCTGTTTTTCTTTTATAAAGAGATTTGTATGTCTTAGTTAAATTTTTGTCGTTATTGGTTTGAATTCGTGACTTGGTAATTTATTTTATTCGTGGTTAAGTTGAATTTGTTTTGAGCATTCAAGTAAACAACTAAGAAAAAGAGTAAGGTTTTAGTTTAAAATTTTGTTTTGAAATTTGTCCAAAATCTGCCTAGTGTGGGAATGATTAATAGTTTGACTATTGTGTAAGCGTTTAGTGTTTGCATTTTGTGCACTTGAACATTCTGTTGCTTTGGGTTGTATTCCAGGGTTTGTGGTTTCCTTGCACTATCGGTACTCTAATCTACTAGACTTGACCACTTTCTACAATTGGAACATGGTTTAAGGTTGTGTTATGTTTATTTGTTGCGCTTGTTAACTGCGCATACCAAGCAAAACCATAAGTCAGATAAATATAGAAGTGTTTGCCCACTGTATGTGTTTGTTTGATCATGGTGAGTGCAATTATAAGTGAGTGAGGTTTGATGCTACATGTGTTTATGCTTTGGCTGGAATCGTGCTTGGTACAACACGAGCTGTAAGTTAGATTATCCTAAAAGTATGGTGGTTTACTGGTTTTAATTGGGTATTTTAACATCTTTTACTTGCTTAACGTTTATTCTAAGTCGGTTAATAAATTATTAGATTTGTTTGAAGTTTGTGTAGTTTGATTTACCTTGCTGATTGAATCTTGTAGGCTAGTAAGGTTAAGTGATTATTTAGGTTTGTTTTCATTTGGTTCAAGTACCTAGGGATTATATGAAGTATTGTCCAAACCAAGCAAAGTAGGTGCCTTAATCACGACACTTTAGTGTTCTTATCTGCTTTGGAATTTGTTGCCTGAAATTCTGATTTGTGCTTATTCCTGCTAAGTGCTAGTGTACGATTGTTTGAGCCTGCCTTGACTCCCCACTTGCAAAACGCAAGTGGGTGTGCCTTGTGTTACTACCAACAATCTTGATAAACCAAAGATAAAAGAGTAACCTCGAAAACTAAACAAGTAGAAACCACACCTGCTGGTCTTTTTGATCCTGATTCGTGGCTTATATTATATTTGGATTGTGTTACGAGTTCGTATGAGTTACTTGTGAGTCCTCCAAGAAAAATAGATCTAGTATTCGCAAGTTGAGTTTAATCTTAAATTCTTGACCGTGACTGTGTTGGATCATTGTGTGTTCTAGTTTTAAGTGAGTATAAGTTATTGTGTCATCAAGAGTAAAAAGGTAAAAAAAAAAAGCAAGTATGCGAGTTATTTTGCTTCGTTTTGGTAGTAAATCGTGCTCATTTTGACTGATTGTTTGCATTTTGGTGATAGGTAAGTGTGGTCAGAAAGTGGGTAAAAAGAAAAACAAAAAAAAGGGTTTAAAAATTTTTGGCGTGGCCAGGACTCGAACCTGCGCCACCACTGCCAACACACACACAACTTACCACTGCCCTAGGGACTTTATCAAGTATTCCTTTGCAAAAGTTATTACTTAATGGGTTTGTTTTTTAGCTTATATTATTACATTCGAATTGTAATAAGCTGTTTCCAGCTTATTGGGCTCCTGTTTTTCAGCTTTTCCATTTTTATTTTGTTCATTTAGTAGTTTAGGATTTTCTAAAAGTAAAAATAAATTTTTCCGTCTATTAATTAGTTTTTTATCATTATTTTTGTTTTAAATTATATAAAATAGATTAAAAATAGGAAAAAGTCTTTTTTAGTTTTTAGAAAAATATTTTTTAAGTTTTAATTAACCTTTTCTAGGTTTACATTCAAAAAAGTTTTCATTTTCACTTTTTATCATTTTTATTTAATTTTGGGTTTTTAATTAAACTTTTAAATTTAATATAAAATAATTAAAAAGTTTTTGGAAATTTTTGTTTTCATTTTTGTTTTATTCATATTTTTCTTAGCTTAAAATAAAATTTTGGTTAATTTTAGTGTACTTTCATTTTTTGTCGATTTTACGATTTTGCGTGTTTTACTTCGTAGGGTAATTTTTAGCATAATCCGTCATTCTCTTTCTCCTTTCCATCAATATTAATCTCAAATTTAATCAAGTTTAACACACAGATTAATCCTCCTCGAGAACGAACTCACAAAAAGGGTCATAAGTGTTAATGTTTTCCTAAACGTACACTTAATACTTACCACTTTTACCTCGTTTTCCTAAACGAGTGTGGAATTACCACAATCATTTTGGCGCCGCTGCAGGGGAGGCGTGTTGTGTTAAGTTTGAAAATTTTTGTTTTGATATTATCCATAATAAGTATTTGTGTGATTAGCACTCTAATCATACGTATTATCGGTTTTCGTTTTTTATGAAGAAATATTACTATATTGTATTACGTATCACAATAAATTCACAAGTATTACAAAAGCGTGAAGGCGCAACCTTAATTGGGATTTCATCACTCAATTATTGTATTCGAATCTAAAGCAAAAGAAAAAGGCAAAATAGATAATTACTTTCGAGAAGCTTGATTTTAATTAACACAAACTATAAGGTGGGTATAAGGCGGTTGTATTTCACGACCTAAAAGAAAAAGGCTCTTAAGTGCTTCGCGCCGCCTCGTCTCCCCCACTTGCTTGTGCGTGTTAAGAGAAAAAGGGCTAATCGAGGGTTTGCCGACCAAAGTATTATCTACGTATCATATATATTTGCTTGGTTTCAAAGATTAAACCCTCTTGAACGTTTTGGTGTTCCACCAACGTTCTAAAGCCATCGAAGGCGTTCACTCAACGTGATCGTTTTCATTCCTTGAGGCTCCTTTAATCGAGAAATCGATTCGAGGGGAGATTTGTAGATTTATGTCTACGTAATTCACAAAAATACAAATAAGTAAAAAAAAATCAAAATCACAAAAAAATTGGAAAAAGTAAAAACACCCAAAAGAATCTTCTTTGCTCATCCCCAAGTTGTACGTGACGTTTATGCAAACTCGTAACCAAGCAAGACGTGCACGTAAACGTAGAAACCGAAAGGAACGAACACCTTCTAGTGAAGAATCTCCTATTGACGAACCTGTTGGAAACTCACTTTATGTGACGACATTTAAGAATTCCCATTAGTTATCATAGTCACACACGCTTAGACTAGAATAGGTTCGATGTATAGTTTAAGGTGCGTGTGTGACTATATATACCCCTCCTTAGCTTCCAAGGAGGGGTGTTGCTTGTGTTTTTATCATTTTTATAACATTTACATTTTCACACATTCAACCTCTCTTCTCTCTCTCTCTTTCAACAATGGCTTTCCACCACCATATTCCACCATGTTAGACCACCGGATCACATTTAGCAAATCCACGTTTGGTATCAGAGCCTCGGTTCCATCCTTGGATCGTGTTCATGTTTTTGATTTGGTGGTCAAAATTTTTTTTTGGGGTCTCGTTCTATAGATTGGTCATGTATTGTTATTATGTTGTCCAAACTGTTACATTGTTTATCATTTGTCATACCCTTTTAAAATAGACATCATGGACCCAGTGATGCAAGGCACAACCCATCCCATCTAACTCAGATATCTCTCAAAAGATATTTGTTTTAATCACACGGAGACAACACATTATCTATTGTTTTATTCACTCCGAATAAATTGGTATTGAAAAGGTGGCACTCATCTCCAGCCTCCGATCACTAAAATCCAAAATGCACGATCGAGTCTAGAGCCATTTGAGATCATCATATATCTCATTAGGACACACTTTCATAATTCCTTGCTTCTTCACACACTGTGAAAAGTAAGAAAGTTCTTAAGAGTCCTACGCAAAATCTTCATGATCTTGCCTGAACATCCGAGTAATACGAAAGTATTTACAATGAAGATGGAAATCCTTCTTGAGCGAACGTCAAAAAGCTCATGGTAGGTTCTTGTGCGATTCTTTATGAATCAAACTTGTGATAACTGGAAAGCAACAGTGGTTTAAACTCTTAAATGAATTTAAACACGTTCCAGGCCTCTACGCAATATCTTAGTGATCTTGCCAGAACATTCAGAGTAATACTATTAAGTATTTACAGTGACGAATGGAAATCCTTCTAGTGTTAACATCAAACAGCACTTGGTAGGTAACTTGCAAGATTCTATATGAATCAAGCTCGTGACAACTGGAAAGCAACGATGGTGCGGTTCTTAATTGAACTTCACTTGTTCCAAGAACATGAATTGACGCCTTCAAATAATGCGGATAATATTATCCAAATGATTCACTCTTTACGTTCGCAGTCAGCTTTGGACGGTCGAGTAAAGAGAACGGGTTTACCCGCGAAATCTTGTCAAGGAGGTTCTTTATTGAAACTACCTGCCACAAGTACGATATTTAATATCGTCCAACGGTCTTCACCGACCGGAGGTAAAATGCTACCGAATTAGAATGAAATGTTCAAGGCCATTTCATCCGTGTATATTGTTTGTTGCTAACTGTCTTATGAAGCGTAACAAGAAGGTGGCATTGCGGTGTACAATCCAGAAGAAGTCGTCACCACATGCTTATACTACATACAATTAGTACTTCAACAAATTCAAGAAAGTCTGAAGGTCAAGTCTTCCGCTGTATCAAACTCTAAAGCTTTCAAGAATTTAAAGGTATAAGTACGTGGAACATGGAGTCACGAAGAGGCGAATGTCACAAGTGACGAATGCACAAGGTCAAGGCAAGAAAACATGCTCAAGACTTAAGTCAAAGATCACATCAAGCATATTCACAAGAACAAGATCGAAGACTCAAGCATAGATGCTAGGTTTAAGATTTTGTAAAAAGATGTGACCTCCCTTAGGGGGAGATTGTTGGAAATACGTTTTTCATAATAAAGTCTCGGTCACATCTTAGTTAGCATTGATCACGAGATATAGAATATTTAGAACTTTGTAACTTGGAGCGACCTCCCTTAGGGGGAGATTGTTGGAAATATGTTTTTACGTATTTATGAAGGATCGGTCGCTCCAACGATATATTAATGTATTAGGCTCGTGATCCAGTTGTAAACAGTATAGCCCATATAGACCACATGTAGGGTGGGCTATATATACCCCCTCCTAGCATGTTAGGAGGGGTGGCTCTTTCATTTTCCCACTTTTCATTCAATAAAATTTACTTTCTCTCTCTATCTTTCTTTCCTCTCTTCTTTCTCTCTATACCCATCTTCTTCATCTTCCTCCTCTATTAAATCAATAGATCTAATCATAGTTTACCAAATCCCAAGAAATCGTAGACCTTCACTTTTTCCTATTTTTAATCTATTTTATAAAATTTAAAACAAAAAAAATGATAAAAAACTAATTAATAGACGGAAAAATTTAATTTTACTTTTAGAAAATCCTAAACTACTAAATGAACAAAATAAAAATGGAAAAGCTGAAAATCAGGAGCCCAATAAGCTGGAAACAACTTATTACAATTCGAATGTAATAATATAAGATAAAAACAAAACCCCTTAAGTAATAACTTTTGCAAAGGAATACTTGATAAAGTCCCTAGGGCAGTGGTAAGTTGTGTGTGTGTTGGCAGTGGTGGCGCAGGTTCGAGTCCTGGCCACGCCAAAATTTTTTAAACCCTTTTTTGGTTTTTCTTTTACCCACTTGCTGAACACACTTACCTATCACCAAAATGCAAACAATCACTCAAAATGAGCACGATTTACTACCAAAACGAAGCAAAATAACTCACAGACTTGCTTTTGTTGATCCCAAACTTAGATCGATTAGCTTTGTGTATACGAGATTATATCAAGTAATACACGTAGAGAAACCTTTATATATGCTTATGAATCTAAGTGTTACGCGGAATTTAACACTTAAACAAGAACACACAATGATATAAACAAACTTTCACTTTGATTATCAATATCAAACTTGCTTACAATGAAAGATGTTTACGAATGAAAAACTTATATGAAACTTAACCTAAAGGCCTTCTTTTATAGACATAAGAAGCCTTGTACAATAATCTACGTATCAGCTATTCTAGGTGAAGATAAATATAGAAAATACATTGTTGTTCTTATCTTTACTAGAAGTAATCTAGAATATAATACACGCGTAGAATATATCTTCCATCAGTGCTTGTCTTCAATGTGTCAACGCTTGACTTTGTCTTGTCAACGCTTGAGCTGTCAGCGCTTGTTTTGTTCTTGTCAACGCTTGTTTTGTTCTTGTCAGCGCTCAAGTGATCTGGCCTTAATTTATTCCCAACAACTTTTTTTTTTACTTTTTTACTCCTGATGACACATTAACTTATACTCACTTAAAAATAGAACACACAATGATCGAACACAATCACGGTCAAGAATTTAAGATTAAACTGAACTTTTGAATACTAGATCTCTTTTTCTTGGAGGACTCACAAGTAACTCGTACGAACTCGTAACACAATCCAAATATAATATAAGCCACGAATCAGTATCAAAAAGACCAGCATGTGTGGTTTCTACTTGTTTAGTTTTCGAGGTTACTCTTTTTATCTCTGGTTTATCAAGATTGTTGGTAGTAACACAAGGCACCCCCACTTGCGTTTTGCAAGTGGGGAGTCAAGTCAGTCTCAAACAATCGCACACTAGCACTTACCAGGAATAAGCACAAATAAGATTTTCAGGCAACAAATTCCAAAGCAGATAAGAAACTCCAAAGTGTCGTGATTAAGGCACCTACTTAGCTTGGTTTGGACGGTACTTCAAATAATCCCTAGGACCTTGAACCAAATGAAAACAAACCTAAATAATCAGTTAACCTTAATAGCCTACAAGATTCAATCAGCAAAGGTAAATCACACTACACAAACTTCAAACAAATCTAATAATTTATTAACCGACTTAGAATAAACTTTAAGCAAGTAAAATATGTTAAAATACCCAGTTAAAACCAGTAAACCGCCAGACTTTTTGGATAAATCATCTAACTTACAACTTGTGTTGTACCAAGCACAATTCCAACCAAAGCATAAACACATGTAGCATCAAAACGCAGTCACTGATACTTGCACTCACCACGATCAAACAAACACATACAATGGGCATACACTTCTATATTTATCCGACTTATGGTTTTGCTTGGTATGCGCAGTTAACAAGCACAACAAATAAACATAACACAACCTCAAACCATGTTCCAATTGTAGAAACTCAACGTGGTCAAGTCTAGTATATTAGAGTACCGATAGCTCAAGCAAACCACAAACCCTGGAATATAACCCAAAGCAACAGAATGTTCAAGTGCACAAAATGCAAACACTAAACGCTTACAGAATAGTCAAACCATGAATCATTCCCACACTAGGCAGATTTTGGACAACTTTCAAAACATATTTTTAAACTAAAACCTTACTCTTTTTTTTACTTGTTTACTTGAATGCTCAAAACAAATTCAACTTAACCGCGAACAAAATAAATTACCAAGTCATGAATTCAAACCAATAACGACGCATATTTAACTAAGATATACAAATCTCTTTATAAAAGAACAACAGAATCACAAAATTACTTAAACAATATAATACGAACACAAATACCACACTTCAATAACAAGAGCATATAATCAGTTGGAGCAAACACAGAAAGATCATGTTATGCATAGAATTTTCAAAAAAAGTACAAATGAGAGAAAAGAGGGCAAAAACTCAAGGATGCACATCCACACCCTCAAATTTCGAGATTATGTGATAGCAG